>LR753364.1:61400-111758 GCA_902729485.2 Mus minutoides | reverse complement strand
ATCAATCTCCTGGCTGATGTCTCAAGTTCCACAAGATTGGGCCGGAACAGAGGCTGTGTTCCCCTCCTCACCTCACTTCTAGAGATAGCTTGGGGAGTCCCGAAAGAGCCTAAGAGAGTGCACAGAGCCTGAGGCCCGGGCCCTGAGCTCCTGATGTGGTCTTAAAGTCCTGGAGTTGCTGGGCTCAGAGGAAAGATAGCGGGGTGGTGGGTGCTCTGGCTGGGAGAGGCCCAGCCTCCGGTGGGGCGGAGTTCTCGGATCCTGCCCCTGGTGGCAACCGCTGATCCGATGCTCCCAACACCACCTCTGCACTGCACTCACGCGTAACCCCGATGCGATCTTAAAGTCCTGGGATGTCCCTAGCTGTGTCCGCTGGGCTCAGAGGAAAGATGGCGGGATGGCGGGTGCTCTGGCTGTGAGAGGCCCAGCCTCCGGTGGGGCGGAGTTCTAGGATCCTGCCTCTGGGGGCAACTGCTGACCCGATGCTCCCAACACCACCTCTGCACTGCACTCACGCGTAACCCCGATGCAATCTTAAAGTCCTGGATGTCCCTAGCTGTGTCCGCTGGGCTCAGAGGAAAGATGGCGGGGTGGCGGGTGCTCTGGCTGGGAGATGCCCAGCCTCCCTGGTCTGTTTTTATGCAATGCTCTGTAAATACTGAAATGCTGTTTTTATGTTCTGTTATATTATCCAGCAGAAGATTCATATTCATTATCTATTTCTCTCTATATGTCTGTGTTTGTGTGTGTGTGTGTGTGTTTGTGTGTGTGTTTGTTTGTGTGTGTGTTTGTGTGTGTGTGTGTGTTTGTGTGTGTGTGTGTGTGTGTGTGTGTGTGTGTGTGTGTGTGTGTACATATGTACATGCATGTATAGAAGTCAGGAAGCAACTTCAGGTCCTCATTCCTCAGAAACTATCTACCTTGGGTATGATTGTTGCTGCCATTATTCTCTTTTCTAGTTTTGAAGTTCTTGAAGAATTCTGCCAATGCTTTTTCTAAGTCGCTGGGACAAAAGCACCTAATTTTATTTATTTTACTTGTTTTAATTTTTAGTATTATTTGTTAAAAGGTACACATTTGTGACACTACTGCAATTTGAACAACAAAAGGGCATCTGTGCAAATGGATGCATACAAGAAAAGAAGGACCAACCTTAGCATGAGGCACATCAGGCTTCTGCAGGAGTCCAGTAGGCCAGGAGAACCCTGGAATTATGGAAAGAACCAGCCAGAAAGTAAGACTGGCCCCTTTGGGTGTTATTGTGCTGTCCAAATCACAGTCTGAAGGGGTGCAGCCAATGCAGGCATCATTGACTTGGTCTCATCAAAGTGTGTGGTGAGTGGTGGAGAAGTGATGCATGGGTTTCTGGGAGGATGAGGATGAAGGTTGAGTAAAGGTGGCAGCAGAGGTCCAGGGGTCTAACCATTTCTGACAAGGGCCTAGACAATGGCTGGGGCCAAAACATAGTTTATATTAGTAAGAGAGGAATGCTGGGATTGACCACATCTGCACCATTGTAGAGAACATATACTTGAGAGCAAGATCCAGACCCTTGCAATAGCTAAATGGAGCACTGGACCAAAGACAAGAACTATAGGGAAGTAAGGAGAGAACAGATGACCAGGAAGCACAGTATAGTATAGTACAGTACAGTACAGTATAGTATAGTATAGTAGTACAATACAGAGGAAATACAGTAGTCCAGTAATAGAAATGAATGGGAAGTACAGTTGTTCAGGGACCTCCCTCGAGAAGGAAGCTGCTCCAGGCCTACTAGTTATCCTTTTATCATCATCTTTGTCTTCATTCCAGACCAAGCATCGTTTCATCTCATCAAGAAAAGCCCTGTAATTAAGTTGGGGTGGGGCTAGCCATCTACATGCATAGCATCAGCCCTTCTCAGAATCCCAGTAAAGAGGCTGGTTAGGAATTCTACTTTCATGACATTCTTGCAGAATCACTTCTCATTCACAGAATAGGAGAATCCTCTGTACAATAAACTTGGAAAGCCTGAAGCTATCACTGTTCACAAGTTTGGGGAAAGGTGCTGGACAGCTCTGTGAGCGCCCCTGAGGCTGCAAACTTGCCATCTCACACACCAGTAGCCACAGATGTTCTATGAGCTGGCTATTCCTGATGCTTGGGGACTAGTGTCTTGCTAGGGGCATGTAAAGCAGCGGGTACATCTGATCTACCATGGCAAGCTGCTTGGAAGGTCTCTGGCTCCATTCATCTCTGCCAAGGTATGCACAGAGGTTTGGAGGAGGTGCATGTCCTTGGCAGCCTGTGCTGACCTGGGGTCTGCATTTTGCTTTTAAGGAGAGTCTCTCATTGGGACCTTAGACGTAACATTTAGGCTAATCTGGCTAGCTAGTGCACCCCAGGGAGCTGCCTTTCTCTGTCTCCTCTCCACGAGGATTACAAGCATGTGCTATCTACATGTAGTTTTTAGATGAGTACTGAGAATTGAACTCGGGTCCTCAGCAGCACTTCACTGACTGAGCTGTCTTCCCGCTTCTGATTTTAGACTCTTTCTACCACTGGAAGAACAAGAGAGACAGTGGTAACATCATTTCCATCCTCGAGGTCTGGAAAATCAATAAACTAATTGGCAGCTACTGTTAATTTCCCTTTGAATACCCTCCATGTCCTCAGGACCAGGTTACACCATTCCTTTCTGAGCTCATCTCCCCTTTGCCCTGTGAAATCACCAAAATGTGTTTATATTTCTGGCTTCCTTGGATTGTCATTCTGGTCTTAGGCTCTTTGGTGAGCAAACAGCTGAAATTTGGCCAAGTGTGCAAAACCATAAGGAAAATGGTTGGTTGGTTGGTTGGTTGGTTGGTTGGTTGGTTGGTTGGTTGGTTTCTTCATTTATGTACCCTGAGATACCTGTCTCTCAAAGACAGAGAATTGGAATCATTTCTAAGGAAGGAGTGATTTGACCCTGGTTCAGCCAGCCTCTTCACCCTTATCCTGTACCTCCAGTAGCCCTTATTACAAAGCCTATGTTCAGCCAGCCTCTTCACCCTTATCCTGTACCTCCAGTAGCCCTTATTACAAAGCCTATGTGATACTGATGTGCATTTTGCTATCAAGGTTATCTAGAGGTGACATTCTAGGGGTCTCTCATGTTGGTACTGGTACAGGATTATCTACTTGTTAATTTAAAGACAGTTGTTGAGTACTTACCATGGACCTAGAACTAAGGATCTAAAAAGTAAATATAATTGGTATTTCCTAAAAAGAGTTCATTATCTAGCAAAGGACATAGGCATTCAAATAGTCTATAAGATGCAGGAATGCATGTAGTCTACAGAATAGTACACAGGTGATCATATAGTCTATAAACTAGAACATAGGCATGGATATAGTCTATATTATATAACACATGGGTATGCATATAATATATAAAAGAGGACAGGTGTACATATAGTCTATAGACTTGGATACAGGTGTACATCTAGTCTATAGACTGTGACACAGGTGTGCATATAATCTATAGAAGAGGATACAGGTATGCATGTAGTCTATAGACCAGGACACAGGTGTGCATATAATCTATAGAAGAGGACATGGGTGTACATGTAGTTTATAGACTAGGACATGGGCATGTATATAATATATAGAAGAGGACACAGGCAGATAACAGTCTGTAACTGGGACACAAGTGTATTTGTAGGATATAGACCAGCACATAGACATGCATATAATCTATAGACTAGGACACAGGAGTACATATAGTCTACAAATGATAATGCAGGTATGCATAAAGTCCCTATAACAGAACACAAGTATGCATGTCATGTATAAACTAGGACACAGGTGTGCATACAGTGTAGAGACTTGGACATGGGTATGCATGTAGTCTAGAGATTTGGGATACAGGTGTGTATATAGTCTATACACTAGCACACAGTCATGTATGTAGTCTATATAATAGAACACAGTCACACATGTAGTTTATGGCATATAGTAAGTTATGTTATACCAGTAGTAAAGATGCAAAGTGAGACATAGTCTCAGGCACTGAATTATACCAGAATTTTCCTTGGCTAAAAGGCAGGTAACCAATATTCCAGGCAAAGAACATTTCATGGACAGACACAGAACAATGTAAAAGTATATGATAGACCCTTTGATGTAGCTTAGGAATTGTGGGGGTCACTATGATGTAGTCACAGATCCATTAATACAGTGGCAAAGACAGGGCTGGAAAAGCAGAGTGATGAATCTGTGAGAGCCCTTTGTGAGATCAAAAGTTAAATAAAACTGTTGGCAAACATCCCAAGCAACTTACAGAAATACACACTACATAAAGAAACCTGTGTGCTGTGTACCTTAAGTATACACAATAACATTTTGTTTGTTTGTTTGTTTGTTTGTTTGTTTTTCAAGACAGTGTTTCTCTGTATAGCCCTGGCTGTCCTGGAACTCACTTTGTAGACCAGGCTGGCCTAGAACTCAGAAATCCACCTGCTTCTGCCTCCCGAGTCCTGGGATTAAAGGCATGCGCCACCACGTCCTGCTACAATAGCATATTTTAAAAAGACATCTGAAGTGTAAGAAACAGACAATAAAAAAAATATGAAATCATGAATGTATTTGGTGCATATACAGTTGTTAGAGGTGAAAGGAAAATTAGACCCTGAGCCACCTGGTCACCAAAAGGGAACTAATAAGTTCTCTATGCCTATATGATAAAATCTAGTTGCTCCAGGGAAGCAGGCTTCTTCTGGAAGGAAGAGTAAAGGGAGATTTCCCCCGGTTCTCATCAAAGTCTCAATGTGAGATCCAGTGGAAATTTCTTCAACAGTATCCCCACACTAGCAATTTTTATGGGACTATTCCTCGTAACGTCCCCTTAGTGCAAGCCAATGGCAGTCTGCCAGAGTGTAATTCAGTAAAAACATCTCTTCTCAAGCCCTAGCAGCTCAGCCCATGCCTGCTGCTTGGAGCTGATGTGACTTGATGTGGGGATACAGCTGAGGGTATGGAGAGGAATAGATGGCCTTCCCATCTTATAGGCAATCATCCATGAGTCCTGCTCCTCACAACAGGACTCTTAAAATGTGTTAGCAAGAACTGAATTGGAACACTCATTTCATTGGCAGAGATCTCAGGAACAAGGGAGTGTGAACCCTGGGTTATGTAGCAGAGTATGTTTTCCAAATATGTTTAATCTTGGAAGGGAAGTAATTGATCAAGTTGGACTAACAGTACAGCGCCTGGGCTAAGTGCAGACTGGCCTGGCATCGGGGCCCAGATGTCACTGAAAACTAACCTGCCAGACTGCAGCTTGCTGTGAACTGTAGGCTGAAGGTGGGCACACAAAAGCCCTCTAATTATTTTTTGATCAATTCAACATTAATTTTTTGGTTTGTATTAATTTATTTATTTTTAACTCTACACACCTGATTGTAGCCAAACACCCCCAAGCCTTCTAATGTTTAAAAGGAAAGCAGTAGACTGATTATACTTTCAAATTTGGTCCTTTTTATTTTTTTCTGCAATTCAAAGAACGTTTATGTAATTGAAAACCAGTTTTTTGAGAGAAGGTCTTGCTGTATAGCTTAAGACAACTTGGAATTCATAATCTTCTTGTTTCAGTCTTCTAAATGCTACAATAGCAGGTACATTCCACAAAGCTCGGGCTAAAAATGACTTCTTTTTTTCATTTTTTATTAGATATTTTCTTTCTTTACATTTCAAATTTTTTTCCCCTTTCCTCATTTGCCCTCTGGAAACACCCCTATGCCATCTCCCTCCCCCCTGCACACTAACCCAGCCACTCCCACTTCCCTGTCCTGGCATTCCCAAACACTGGGGCATCAAGCAATCACAACACCAAGGGCCTCTCCTCTCATTGCTGCCCCACAAAGCCATCCTCTGCTACATATGTGGCTGAAGCCATGAATCCCTCCTTGTGTATTCTTTGGTTGATGGTTTAGTCCCTGGGAGCTCTGGGGTTACTGGTTGATTCCTATTGTTGTTCCTCCTATGGGGCTGCAAACCCCTTCAGCTCCTTGGGTCCTTTCTCTAGCTCCTCCATTGTGGACCCTGTGCTCGGTCCAATGAATGTCTGTGAGCCTCCACTTATGTATTTGTCAGGCACTAGCACAGCCTCTCAGGAGACAGATATATCATCAGGCTCCTGTGAGCAAGCTCTTGTTGGCATCCACAATAGTGTCTGGGTTTGGTAACTGTATATGGGAGGGATCCCCAGGTAGAGCAGTCTCTGGATGGTCATTCTTTCAGTCTCTGCTCTACCCTTTGTCTCTGTATCTCCTCCCATGAGTATTTTGATCCCCCTTCATGTGTTTTGCAAATTGTATCTTGGGTAATCCGAACTTCTGACCTAATAATATCCACTTATCAGTAAGTGCATATCATGTGTGTTCTTTTGTGATTGAGTTACCTCACTTAGGATGATATCCTCCAGATCCATCCATTTGTCTAAGAATTTTATAAGTTCATTGTTTTTAATACCTGAGTAATACTCCATTGTGGAAATGTACCACATTCTTTTTATTAGATATTTTCTTTGTTTACATTTTAAATGCTATCCTGAAAGCTCCCTATACCCTCCCCCCCGCCCTGCTCCCCTACCCACCCACTCCCACTTCTTGGCCCTGGTGTTCCCCTGTACTGGGGCATACAAAGTTTGCAAGACCAAGAGGCCTCTCTTCCCAGTGATAGCCGACTAGGCCATCTTCTGCTACATATGCAGCTAGAGACACGAGCTCTGGGGGTACTGGTTAGTTCATGTTGTTGTTCCACCGATAGGGTTGCAGACCCCTTGAGCTTCTTGGGTACTTTCTCTAGCTCCTACATTGGAGGCCCTGTGTTCCATCCTATAGATGACTGTGAGCATCCACTTCTGTATTTGCCAGGCACTGGCATAGCCTCACTCAAGATAGCTATATCAAGGTCCTTTCAGCAAAATCTTGCTGGCGTATGCAATAGTGTCAGGGTTTGGTGGCTGATTGTGGGATGGATCCCCAGGTGGGGTAGTCTCTGGATGGTCCATCCTTTCATCTTAGCTCCAAACTTTGTCTCTGTAACTCCTTCCATGGGTGTTTTGTTCCCTATTCTAAGGAGGAATTAAGTATCCACACTTTAGTTCTATTTGATTTTCTTGTGTCTTGCAAATTGTATCTTGGGTATTATAAGTTTCTGGGCTAATATCCGCTTATCAGTGAGTGCATATCTAGTGAGTTCTTTTGTGATTGGGTTACCTCACTAAGGATGATATCCTCCAGATAAATCCATTTGCCCAAGAGTTTCATAAATTCATTGTTTTTAATAGCTACATAGTACTCCATTCTGTAAATGTATCACATTTTCTGTATCCATTCCTCTGTTGAAGGACATCTGGGTTCTTTCCAGCTTCTGGCTATTGTAAATAAGGCTGCTATGAACATAGTGGAGCATGTGTCCTTATTACCATTTGGAACATCTTCTGGGTATATGCCCAGGAGAGGTATTGCTGGATCTTCAGGTAGTACTATGTCCAATTTTCTGAGGAACCGCCAGACTGATTTCCAGAGTGGTTGTACCAGCTTGTAATCCTATCAGCAATGGAGAAGTGTCCCTCTTTTTCCACAATCTCACCAGCATCTGCTGTCACCTGAGTTTTTGACCTTAGCCATTCTGACTGGTGTGGGTGGAATCTCAGGGTTGTTTTGTTTTAGAAACAAGCCTAGCCACCCAATCTTAGCTTTGCCAAGAGCATGCCTAGGCCTCACAATGCTTGTTAAAGAGCATCTCATGTATATCATATGTATCTGGGTCTAAGAAAAACTGCCCGGATCCCTCACCAGCCACAAATGCTGGTGGCTGCACACATGGAATGTGAGCATGGGGTTTGGAGATGATGCTGTGAGTGTCAAAGAAGCCACAAGCTAGTACTTGGATGGGTACATCTCCCCAACAACACAAACTTTTATTTGTCTCTTGGTTTTTAGCTTTTGTCATGACTTTCTTTAACATGGAATATAACTTAGAATATAACTTTAGTTCCACAGCTAGGATAGTTGAGCTCGGGCTTTTAGATTTGCATTTTATCAAGGTTCTTGTTTTTCTGAGACTGTTTCATTTAACACAGGCTAGAATGGGAACTATTCAGCCAAGATTGACCTTGAACTCATAGTCTTCTCAAGTTTGTTTGTTTTCTGTTTGTTTTGGGGGGGTAGTTTTGGTTTTTGGTTTTTTGTACTAGCTGGTTTTGTGTGTCAACTTAACACAGGCTGGAATTACCACAGAGAAAGGAGCTTCAGTTGGGGAAGTGCCTCCATGAGATCCAGCTGTGGGGTATTTTCTAAGTTGGTGACCAAGGGGGGGGGGTGCCCATTGTGGGTGGTGCCATCTCTGGGCTGATAGTCTTAGGTTCTATAAGAAAGCAAGCTGACAAGAAAGAAAGAAAGAAAGAAAGAAAGAAAGAAAGAAAGAAAGAAAGAAAGAAAGAAAGAAAGAAAGAAAGAAACAGCTGAGCAAGCCAGGGGAAGCAAGCCAGTAAGTAACATCCCTCCATGGCCACTGCATCAGCTCCTGCTTCCTGACCTGCTTGAGTTCCAGTCCTGACTTTCTTTAGTGATGAACAGCAATGTGGAAATGTAAGGTGAATAAACCGTTTCCTCCCCAACTTGCTTCTTGGTCATGATGTTTGTGCAGGAATAGAAACCCTAAGACAGTTATTGACAAGACCTCATTCTGTAGCCCATGCTAGCCTCAAATTCTGGTCAGTCCTTAGCCCATCAGATGCTGCAATAACAGCTATGAGGCACTGCACCTAGTTCAACTTCATATCAAGCACACCACTTCTCAAACTCATACTGACTAAAGTGCTGTTGTAAATATTTAACCTTAGTCCAGGGCTTCTAATCCACCTTGGATCATTCAGTTCCCAGATAAAGGACACACAACTTTTATTATTTACTACAAGCCTTTATCTGCACTAAAGCTGGGCAGATATCTAAAATCTAAAATCTGTTTTCTATTTATAGCCCTGAGTTATGACTTACTGTTTCATCTGGGCTGCTCTTAGCTCCAATTGGTCAGCCCTCATGGCCATGCTTTCTTGACTCCTAACCCATGGTGTCTTCCTTCTTTCCTGCCTTCCTTCTCCTAATAATCTCCTTCGACTCCTAAGCCAAAGCCTGGGAACCATGCCTATCTCAATTCTGCCCAGCTGTAGGCTACAAGCATCTTTATTCACCAATCAGAAATAAGTTGAGGCCAACGTCACATGTATCACTTGGGTCTACATTTGGACTCTCATCTCTGGGGCAACCCAGCCTTAGGGGCCTGCACTTAGCCTTATAATACACAGCAACAGACCAAACCTCAACACTGTAGCATGACTTCTTTCTCATTAACACTGCTCCTAAGTATTGTCCCATCTTATATTGTAGCAACTACTTATTTATTTTAAAATTGACTTTTAATACTGATTAAAATTCGGGGTAACAGTTTATGTGTGCTGCAACAACGAACTTCCCAATTCTGATTTCAGAACTAGACAGACATACCCACATGGCCAAGTTATAACCACCGCTTCTATGTGTGAGAACTGTTTCATAAAACAGAATTGAGAGACAGATCAGAATATATGCTCTTGTTGTAACCCCCGAATTACTGATACTAGAGAGACATCAGTGTTGTGTACAGTTTGCCTCTGCGTTCCCCGCCCCCACCTCCTGCCCGAAGCTCCCATCTTCCCTCCAGCCCTGTGGCAAGCATGATATGCAGACAGCTGGTTTCTGTGCTGTGTCCTCCTGCAGCAGCCTGGGGCACCCTTCCCTTCCCCTAGAGCTAGAATGGCCTTTGTGTCTCCACAACCTAACACTCCTGCTGATAAGCCGCAGAAAGAACTCCAGGTGCCTGTCCTTCAGAACTAGAGAAATAACAAGCTCAAGGGAGACCATGGGGGGAAAAAAGTAAACAGAGGTCAGGTCACAGACAGTCAGGACTGGCCATAAAATTAGTCCCGAACAGACACCCATTAACCCCCCTCTCCCGCGCCTCCCGCTTCAGTACTATTCTACCAAATGATAACAGCCCTCTACTCCCCTTTCACACTATTCCTAACTATACTGTATATAAACCAAATGTTTTCTGGACTCATGGTCGCTTGCCAGCATTCACGCAGTGAGTGCTAGGTGGGCGAACAGAATTCGAACTTGAAACAATAAGACTCTTTTATGAGTTGCAGTAAACTTCGAAATTTTCTGGGTTTCCCGTGGACTCAGAGCACAACATCTGGGGGCTCGTCCAAATGGAATTCCCCAGCAGGCCTCTGGAATCGGCAGTCCAGAGAGTCTGTGACGGCGAGCGAGTGGGGGTGAGTGTCAGTTTTTCTATATTGTCTGTTGTTCACCAGTCATGTTCTTTCTGGCTGCATTTTGGCATCGAGAAAAGCCTCGAGATAACAGTTTATGCAACCAATGGTAGTCAGAGGAGAAGCAGAAGTGGGCCATGAGAACTAGGGAGACTTCTCTAGATCCTAGACCAATGAGGTTCCTGTCCATCGGTTTGAGGTGTTTGAGGAGAGACCTCGACACAGTTTGCTTCCCCGACCTCAGTTCTATTTCCCAAGGTGGGAGTCTTTGAGTCCTAGTGTTTGGATTTATTTCTGTTTCCAGTCACGAAGTGGCCATTTTGTATGTGTGGTTCTGTCAGTAGTATCTTTACTGTTTGACTTTTGTTTTGGGCTCTTCTGGGTTTCTCGTGGACTCAGGGCACAACACTCTCTGTTTACAGTCACCCTCCCCACTAAGAAGGAAAATACAGCAAACTATTCTTCACTGGGCCAACACATGGCCCCTTGGGTAAATCTGTCTAACTTTATTAATGGATAATTAATGGATAACATTATCACAGGATGGTAATGGCACTTGCATCACAAGCAGAGATTAGGGCTCTAAAATATTGGGTTGGAAACTGAAGCCACATTCTTTCTACCATGTCGTACTGCTTATGTAAGGAGGGGCTTCATCTCTGTTGGATTTCATTATGTAGAGTTACTTCAGAGTTCCAGCTATGGCTTCTTTTCAAATATTTCATCTACATGTTTTTGTGCCTTATATTTACTAAGTTAGGGAAACTTTCTCACTGTGATGAAATGCAGAACGCTAAGAATACAGTCGCCCTGCCTTGGAAGAATTTACTATATAAAGTAGCGGGTCAGACCACACACATGAGGCCAGTTGATCCTGTGTTCATGACTTTGTGCAGGAGGCGTGGGGAAAGGGAGCTTTAAAACAATTCGTGTGTCTGACAAGTATTCACTAATGTAGGGCAGGTAAGGCCAACATTGGTCATTTAAAGACACATTTTATAGTATANTCAAACAGCTGACACTGCCTAATGCCAATTTAAGAGTCGTTTATGCCAGAACAGCTGAATCGGTCGATGCCGTCTTTAAAGAGCGGTTGAATGGCTCCCTACATCTCCCCCTTTTTTATTTCATATGAACGAGTGGCAACCAGCTCTCCAAATCATTATGCTTTAGGTCAGATTGTTTCTAGGCCAGGCCATCAAGCCCATCACTGAGTACTCACACAGCACAAGCCTACTAAGGCCCAGGGTAAGCTGGCATCCCCTGTCGGCATGGCCTCTGTTTTAGGCGACAGCCTGCCTGAGCCTTAACTGTTGAGACCTCAGCAATTGTAGCGGATAGGAGAAAGCACACTCACAAGGCAAACATCACTGCTTAATTGCAGCAAGCCAAACTTGGGGGGACTGGCCAACCTCCATGGCAATAGTGGCATCAGTCAGCATAGTAAGATCTCTTTTTCTATGAACCTGCGTCATTTCGCAGAAACACCACAGGCAACTGATGGTGACCAGGACCAGGCCTAAGGCTAAAGCTCCTTTTGCCCACCCAGTTCCCGGATAGGGCACTGCTTGTAGATTCTGCGCTGACAATTTCTCGATTATAGGGTTGCAGGCTCCGGCTTAACAATCCACTCGGGGTCACCGGGGCCGTCTTCGTTCTTCACCTTCTTCACCAGCCGTTCAGGCACCCACACCGGATCTTGTTGGTCCTGTGGGAAAATACAAACAACACCTCGTGCCCATGTCAGCACGGGATCAGGTCCTCACCACAGACCCGTTAAGATGTCTTTCCATTTAACTTGTTCTAGAGGGGGTGCATGCCCCACACTATGCCTGTCAGCCACTGATTGGCCATGAATATCCAAATTCAGAAAATTTTTTGGGGGGTACAGCCTTGGCCTATTCCCCCTTTTTGTTTTTGTAAGCACTCATTTAAAGTGCTATGAGCACATTCCACAATGCCTTGGCCCTGTGGATTATATGGCAGTCCATGACTGCAAATGACAGTTACATCCATCTGCCAGATCTCAAGTGGCAGCAATCCTTTTGGATTTATACCTACATGAGGTGGGTGCAGGTGTATCACACACTGAGGACAATTCACTCCAATGCCTCCTTTAGATCCGTCTGTAAATACATTAACGGCACCTGCAATTGGCTTCAGCCTTGTGATCTTAGAAAAATTCACAGGATTTCTTAAAACTGAATCCAAGGGCTAGAGGGATTCACCTGTCATACTTGTACACACCACTGCCTCATTCATCTTACACTTCTATTTGTTTGGGTGTATAGGGGGTAATTATGGCTTCTGGTTGTTTACCAAAAGAAGCTCCTATACTTATTTTCAGAGCCTTTGCTATCAACTGTGCTATAGATTCAGACTTGAGCTAAGATTTTTTTTCTAATGTAAGATCTTTTTTTAATATTGATGTCTTTAAAGAAGGTGTCCGATTCTGCCTCTGTCAGTTGGAACTTTGCCCCTTAGTTCTTAGCCGTAGCTGGCCAAACTCCGTACTGAGAACTGGGATTTGTTCTGAACCAGTGAATTGAACAGACAATAACGAAAACAGACTTCACATGACAGACATGAATGATTGGCATGCCAAGGACAGACAATACCTTACACAAAACACATTTTACCTTTACCTTGNCTCCCTGACTGTGGATGGCGATTGCAAAAAGTTACTGGTTCCAAAAATCCTAGGGAAAACCATAGCATCCACACTAAAGGGTTCTGGAAGTGGGAGAAAACAAACTGAATCCAGGTGATAGAATGGTAATAAGTATCAAATTCACCTGTGCACATCACTGCCTATTTATGGCTTCTGGTTATTCATTATTGAAATCACCAGTAACTTAGCCTCCATTTCTTCCTCAAGCTTCTCTATCTTTTGAATCTTGTTCTTTCTGAACTCTACCTTTTTTTTTTTTTTTTCAATCCACCTCGTCCCTACTACCGGGAACTCCTGCTGGTCCCTATAACCGGGAACCTTGCCCTCGTCCCAATAACCGGGAACCTTACTCCTTCCTCTAACTCGTCCCAAAGACCTGGGAACTTTCACCTCGTCCCTACTACCGGGAACTCCTGCTCGTCCTAGGAACCTTCTACCTTCTCACTAGTCTCAATTACCGAGAACTTTTACCAACTCGTCCTAGGAACCTTCACCGGGCCCGCCAGCCGCTTTACCGCGGACTGAAATTGTAGCCACTTTTACCTCAGATTTGTTAAGGCCTATACTTACCGGACCCGCCCTGTACCTGTGGGGTTCTGAAACCTTCGTGCGGGTCAGAATTGCTTCCTCCCCGTACGGGCCACCATTTTGTCGTGCGCCATCCCCGTCCAGCGGGAATAAGACACAAGACAAACAGGTTTCTTCCCCAACGGTTTACTCAGGAACTTGACGTGGCTAATGGTGCATGACGAATGGCAAAATGCCGGCCCAGAGCCTCCCCGGAAGCAGCTACTTAGGCCCTGTCCTGGCCAATCACCGAGCTGCCTCGTGGCTCTCGCGTGACTACACCAGGTATTCTCGCCAGGTATTCTCGCGTGACTACACCAGGTGTTCTCGGGCTCAAGATCAAACAGCTGACACTGCCTAATGCCAATTTAAGAGTCGTTTATGCCAGAACAGCTGAATCGGTCGATGCCGTCTTTAAAGAGCGGTTGAATGGCTCCCTACACGGGACGGAACCTTCTTAAATGATATATTTCATCGCCCAGTCTGGTGTGTGTACTCCGGTCAACTAGGACACAAGTACTGAAACACGTCCTCCGCACCCCTTTCCCTCGAAATTTTGTTAAGCACACAGACTGTTCATAAGTGATTACATCCCGTCCATTCCGGTTGTAACCAGTAAATTTCTGTGTAAAATATCATATAACAATATTTTTACCTGATGACCAGATCTTCTGGTTATTTGTAATGCCAGCCACACCCACAGGATCCATGGTCTGTGATAATTATAATAGTACTCTAACTTGATCCTAGGCATTTCACAGGTGACCCTAGGTTCCTACATGCCTGTTCCCCATGGTGGAAGGAGTGGTTTTTTTAGTTTTCAGGCAGTCATAGTCCTGTATGCTGGTCTAACTCTCCTGAATATGAGTTCTTGGCATTTGTATATTGAGCAATTATTTTCTTAAGTGAAGGTGGAACGATTCAGTTCAACACAGACCGTACAAACTGTTGAGGGTCACAGGACAGTTTGCTAACCCTCTCCTCTTGGCCAGTTCACTCTAGACTTACTGGAAACTGGGATTTGGGAATTACATCTCAGTACAACAGAAATGAATACTTCCTCTCCCTCTTTTTGTATCTGCTATGCAAGGGAGACCTTCATGCACTCCCCTAGGCCTTACTTTGCTTGCTATGACTTATAAAAGGCTCCACTTCTTATGCCAGTACCTGCAGCATTCTATAAGATACACAGAGCCAGCTGGCAGAACACGGAACTAAGAAGGCCATGGCTGGTGCCTATGAAGGAGGCCCTCTGTCCCTCTTTCTACAGCCACTCACAGCTATCACCTGCATTCTCTTGAGCTAACAGGATTACTGCTGGAGTTGAAAGCTGATGTAAATACACATGAGGTCTGAAAGTACTTCAAGCCATTTCTGAGTTTCAAAACTTAATTGCAAGCTAAAATTCTCTCCATTTTATCATTGCATTTACTTTGATCTTGTTCAGAAACTTTATGACAAGGGACATAACTAGAACTTGCAGCAAGATGCAAGTGTTTGTCATGATGATGGTGGTGCTGCTGCTGCTGGTGGTGGTGGTGCTGGTGGTGCTGCTGGTGGTGGTGGTGGTGGTGTGTGTGTGTGTGTGTGTGTGTGTGTTGTTATGCACATAAAATTTAAATGACATTGCACAGATTGCACAACGCACAAATTTTATGTGCATTGATGTTTTACCTCCATGTACCTCTATATGATGGTGTTGGATCCCCTATAACTGGAGTCATAGATAGTTGTGAGTTGCTATGTGGGTGTGGACATTGTTCCTTTGGAAGAAAAGTCAGTGTTCTTAACCACAGAGCTATCCCTCCAGCCCCAAGTTTTAATGAGAACAGCCAGTATACATTTGGGTCAGTTGCTCTGTTAGATCCAGTGGCAAATGAAAATATACCTTTCAAGTCTTTGTTACCATAAGAAATAAGTGGCTGGATGAGGAGTCTGTTTGGGTGTATGGAGTGTAAGACAGGGAATCCTTTAGAAGGCACAACTCACAGAAGAGTCAGGAGTTTGAGATGAGCTCTAGAGGATGGCTAAGCAAGCAGGCATTAGGGAATCTCATGGCAGCCAGGAGTGTTGTAAAGTTGATCTGAGGCACACAAGAGGGTGAAGGTGCACAGGTAGGATGGTTCTCTTTTCCTACAATAAACAACCAGAAATGATCAGAATTATTCAGGCTGGGGAAGGACATGGCGAGATATAAAGCATCAAAGCTGAGCATGTGTGCTAAAAAAACAACCCAGATCAAAGGAAAGTAAGATTTTTTTCTTCATCGTTGCTTTTTTAAATGAGGCTAAAACTCTTGCCTCAGCATTAGGGAGGAATCTTTACCTTTGCCTATGGAAATGCAGCTCTGTCTTCACCTTAGTGGTTTCATGCAAGCGCTATCTTAAGCTGGCATCGAAAGAGAAGTGACCAGCTGGCTCTTGTCCTGTGCACTGTCCAGGCATGCTCACATGTCAGGCTGACTAATGACATCCTCACTGCCCACCTAACCTCTGTATCACCACCTTCCTGACTGAGTGACTAACCCTCAGCTCTCTGGATTGAACCATCATGCATAGTGTTCCATGGGCCTCCTCAGGAGCAGAGCACTTTGCTCTAAATCACTTGTCAGAAACACCAAGGGGCTACCACTTAGTGAAGCATTAAAAACAGTTTTAGTATTTTGAGCTTTGACCTGAATCCATCGAGATCTCTCAGAAGTTGGGTCTTTTTTCCCTTGGTTCCTCTTTATTCCCTTTCCCTCCTTTGATGGGTTCCATCTAATTTGTTTGTTTTTGTTTTGTTTCGTTTTGTTTTGGAAAACTTGGGTTGCATGGATCCTATTTCTAAAAAGTGACTATTTCTGCCTATTTGGCCTTTTTTTCCTAATACATCTCAAGTGTTTAGGAGAGTTGAGTGGTCCATCCAGCCCTAGACTAAAATCCTGTGACCCTGTGTCAAGACAGGCATCCTTGGAATTCTCAACACATCCACGAAGCCTGCTCCATTCTCTACTAAGGGCTATCAGGATGATTTCTGGCAATTTGGTGTAAGGTTCTCAGGGGATGAGTAGAAAGAATGAATCTGAAGGAAGAAATACAGATTCAGAGAGTGGGGAGACTGGGGGTGCATAGGGAGTAATGAAAGGTGACAGGAGTCGGGGTAAAAAAGTTGGAGCTAAGCAGATGGCATCATGCTGAAAGCACAAGGCAGTGGGGATTTCTTTTTCCTTTTATTGAAAATAGATTTTTTTCATGTACTATATCCTGATATAGTTTTCCTTCCCTCTTCTCCTCCCAGTTCCTCTCCATGTCCTCTCCTCCCCAGATCCATTCCCTTTCTGTCTCTCATGAGAAAAGAGCCTGTTTCTAAGAGATAACCACCAAAGATGACAAAATAAAATACAATAAGATAAAACAAGAACCATTACATTAAAGTTGGGTTAGAAAATCGATATGAGGAAAAGAGACCCAAGAATCAGAGACCTTCTTGTTCTTACACTCAAGAAGGAACCCCTGAAAACTACTAAGCTAAAAACTATACGACCTGGTGCAGACCTTGGCAGGCCCTGTGCCTGCTGCTTCAGTCTATGAGCTTGTGTGTGCTTTCTTTAGATAATTCAGAGGCCGTGTTCTCCTGCTGTTCTCCTGCTATCTCCATCCCCTCTTCACCTCCTCTTTTGCAGAGTTCCCTGAGCTCTTACGGGGCAAATTTGATGGAGACATCCCATTTAAACATAGCGTCTGGCTATGTGTGTCTGCACCTGTTCCCAACTTCTGATGACTGAATAAGGCACTGATCTATGAGTATACCAGAATATCATCAGGGGGTCTTTTTTTTTTTTGATACTTTTATTTTTTTAAGACCAGTAGTATTTGGTTTTATTCTAGGTCTCTGGACTATCTAGTCTCTGGTTCTTGCTTACCCAAGCAGAGTTGGAGATGGGTTATGTCCAGTGGAGTGGTCTTTAAATCAGATCAGACATTTGTTGACTACTCCCACAAGTTCTGTGACACCATCATCCCAGAATATCTTGCAAGTGGGACAGATTGTAGATCAAAGGTTTTATGTCTGGGTTGTTGCTTACGTTTCTCTTTTGGTACTCTACAGAATACTTTTCTGCAACAAAGACACTAGAACATAAGGGGTGATGGCTCCATGTAGGTATCAGCTCAACTTCTCCTTATTCAATGAGTAATGTAGGTGTTGTCTTCAGAAATGGAACTCTACTATAAGTGTGCAGAAAGTAACCCATTGTCTTAGACACAGCCTGGATTGTTTGGAGATTTCCTTGGGACCCCATTGGCCAACAACTCAGGTGAATACAACCCAGTCCCACTACTGAATGTTTTGTTGGATGACAAGAGATGGCTAGTTGAGATTTCATATTCCCCATTAGACATCATTAGATTCACATTTATGTATTTTAGGAAATTTCCAGGTTTTCATATCATAATTGGAGCTTTGAGAAAGGGTCTTCTTTTATATCCAGGTGGACCTGGAATTTATAATCTTCCTGCCTTAGCCCCTTAGTTGATAAAATAATTGGTATATACCCATTCCAGGCAGAAGTAGATTTTCTTAGCTACTTTTTTCCATGCTGTGGCTCAAATTCAGGGCCTTGAGCATGTTAGGCCAGTGTTCCACCACTGAGCTAAGCCTCTAACCCTTTAGGAAACCTAGTGGATAGGAGCTGGTGTGACTTTGTTTTCTTCATTTCCTCTTGCTCTATGTCCTGTACAACTTTGATCAGTTGTCTATAAGATGAGTGGCAGCTATGTATAACTCTGGTTTGCCAAGTAAGATGCTTGGGCATTTTCTACTGCCTCTAGGTGTTGGGCAGTGGGCATGGGGGAATAAAGGGAGTGTGAGAAAAACCTGCATCCTGCCAGACTTCCAGTGCTCTGGGAGGGCTGATGTGGGAGGACTGCTGCATGCTTCCACGCCTCGGGTGCATGTCTGAATGTGGGAAGCCACTGGACCCCAGCTCGGTGGGGAGTGGACAAGGGGCAGTCCTAGGTAACAGGATCTCAGTCTCGGGCATCACAGATACTACTGGACACTGTGGAAGAGCTGAGAACAAATGAGGGCCCTGGGGACGGCTTGGTAATCCTCAGACCAAAGGGAGGAGAGGGCAAGAAAAGAGGGGGTGCTGGGTGGTTCCCACGTGGGCAAGAGTCCTTGGTCCATTCCATGACTGGAGCACAGGAAGGTCTTCTGTCAGGAGGTTAGACACAGCTCTTTAGAGGCAAGTCTATCCCATCGTTCAAGCACAGCGGGCCTTGATGAGCAGAGACACTCTATGGTTTTAGAGCTTTATTGTAGAAAGGCAAGGAGAAAGAGAGAAGGTAGAAAGAGAGAGGCCGGTCATGGCCATGTGGAGAGAGAGGGGGAAGGGAGAGAGAGAAGGATGGCTAGAAGTGAGAATAAGAAAGGTGAGAGCTTAAAGAGAGCGAGGAGGGGCCAAGCAGCCCCTTTTATAGTGGGCTGGACTATCTTGCTGTTGCCAGGTAACTATGGGGAGGAGCATACCTGGCTATAGTCATGTAACTGTGTTGGTGGAGTCTAGCCAGAATGCCAGGCGCTTGGGACATTGTCTGCGTGACTGATAGTCACACGTCTATCCTGTGGGGGTTGTGGGGGCTGTGGAGGCGGTAACTTCAACAGGAGCCAGGGGTCCAGGAAACATGATTGAACACCTTCTGTCCCAAGTAGATGGAAATCACCACCCATCAGGTCCCCGGGATTTCAGACCTTTGCTTGACTGGAGAACAGGCTGTCTGTGTGCAGCCCACTGCCCCACATCTACGGAGTAGGAAGAGTGTTCTCTAAGCCTTGGTATCTGTCCTTGCAGACAATACTTTCCCTAAACAGTGGAACAACTTAAAATAGCCATGCATCCGTCTACCTTCATTATAACTTTATTTTTGTTTTCATTGCATAATTTGGCTTAAAGGCTGTATTCTGGTTGGTGCTGCCTGGTCCATCTGGAGCCTCCTGGGGAAATCACCATAAAGTAAAATCTCTGAGTCATCAGTGGAGAGTTGGCTGGTCCAGGATATCCCACTAACTGGCAGTTGTGCTGTGTGTTTCCTGTATATTAGGGCACACGTGACCAATATTCAGCTAGGGAGTGCTGTGGGGTATCCTAGTCAGTGTTATTTATACAAGGTCATTTTAGATTTTATGGATAGTACTCCTAGACCCAGAGCTGAAGATATGCACAATTCTTTAGTCTTCCTTTAGCTAAGTTGGCCTTTAGAACCTGGGTTGTGTTGGCATCTGAATTAAACCACAGCCCTCCCTACGGGAAAGTAGTACAGACCTGTCTCCTACTCACCCATCTTTCCCCCTCCACAGGCTTAGACCAGAAGTGTTGCTGTTTACCAGCTGGCTGGTGACTGCCTTTGAATCATGTCCTGGCTTTCTTAGGCTACTCACTAGCTTCCTTGTCTCTGGTTGTTAAGGCAAGTTTTCCATACTCTGGCTCTGAAGAAACAGAATTGAAAGCTTTTCAGATTAAAAAAAATTTTTTTAAGTCTTCAAAGCTGCCAGCATCAGCCTGGGATTTTCTCCACTTGGGTCCAAAACCCCAGCAGTGCCCTAGGAGGTTTCTCTCTTTGGGACCCTAGGCTAGCTCAGACCTGATACTGAGAAGCAAGAATAGCTAGAGGGGCAGAGCAGCTTCTGGGACTCATATTCCTGCCATAACCCAGTTCTTGCTGTTAGTTTCAGCCAAGGTCGTGGAAATTTGCAAGTGTTCCCGTCTCCGTTCACAGGGACTCTCAGATGGCATAGCAGCCTGGCTGATGAGCACCAGCCTCTTGGGCTCACACAAGTCAGTTGCATCCTATGCATCCTTCACGGGTTGCTCTTCTACCATCTGGAAGCTATTAGCAGCGAAGTGGTTTCAGGCTCTTGCTGAGTCCTGGTTTTCCGGGAGGCTCAATCCAGGACTGCCAGGTCTGAGCAACCAAGGGCCTTCAGTTCTCGGAGGATTTCCATTTGAGACCTAGCATAGGTCTGTCCTCCCAGACTACCACCGAGGCCTCTTCTCTTGTTGAACCCCAGGAGCAATGGCACTGACACTTTTCCCTGATCCATGACTTATCTCCCTTATGGGTTTGATGGGAAATGACAACATTAAAGCTCCTCGGGGAAGAGGGTACCTTTATATCTGTGCTGTATGTATTATAAGACCAGGAATTAGCTCAGGAGAGCTTGTGTAAGGGGGACAGGACTGCTGCTTTTGGATCTCTAAATTCATTTTAGGGACCATATTACCACATTGCTCTGGCTTCGCTGAGTTTCTTCCCCTGGTCCTTATGATAAATAATCCTGCAGATGTAGGCACTGTGGTTTAGAGGCCCAAGCTGCTACTAAAGGAGATTCTGGGTTCTAACTGAGGTCTTTGTAATTCCAAAGTTCTTTCTGTTTCTCCTATGTCCCTGCTGAAACCTGGGAAAAGTAGACAACTAGAACAGAGAGAGGAACAGCCAAGGAACCAGCATTTGCATGCTAGATTTTTTTTTTTTTAAATGAAGCAAAATGATCGTTTGAAAGGAAACTCATACAGTCTGTCAGCTTCTTGCCAACTTTTACTACAGTGCAACTGGCCAAAAACAGCCAAATCTTGTTTGGCGTATGAAAGCAGCTGTTAAAATAAACCTCACTCTGCTTCTTTCCTGTTATGATGGAATGGCTGTTTCAAGTAAACGTCTCCAATCCACAGATTTTCTGGGGTCAAGAAAACATTTTTTTTAATTGGCAGGCTTGATTACATTTTTTGGACAAGTTAGGAAATAAACAGAATGGCACCCATCATTTCAGATTCAAGCAGGTCTGTAAGTCAGTGCCGGATCCGTTCTGGCCACCTCAGATTCAAGCAGGTCTGTAAGTCAGTGCCGGATCCGTTCTGGCCACCTCAGATTCAAGCCGGTCTGTAAGTCAGTGCCCGACCCGCTCTGGCCACCCCGATCCCCACCTCCCACTTTGTTGTTCTACCCCAGGATTTCCAAAATAGAGTCGAGAATGAGCACACAAATCGTGGGATCAGATCTGGGTTGGAATCTAGAAACCTTAAATGTGAGATCTCAAATAATTTACTCTGGGCCTCAGTCTCCTAATCTATCAGACAGTTGTAATAATAACTACCCATTGGACTTATCACAAAGTTTAAAACAAAATCAAAATGAAAAGATAAGCTGGAAAGATGGATCAGTAGTTGAGAGAGCATGCTGCTCTTCTAGAGGACAACACTGGTTCCCAGAACTCTTTCAGGCTGATCACAACTGCCTGTGTCTTCAGCTCCACAGAATCTGAAGCACTCTTCTGGCTTACACAAACACACACACACACACATACACACACACACACACACACACACACACACACACACAAATATATTAAATAACTAAGTGAAAAGAACATATCCCATGGCACCTAGTATGTACCCTGTGGGTTTTTGAGGGGGAGTATATAAACTCATTTAATCTTCTCAATAGCCCTGTGAGATGGGAACTTCCTAACCACAAACTAACCTCTCTAGGTGTACATGAGTGAGCACAAACCAGGAATCCCTGCTGCACAGACCTTCTGCTGTCATGGAGAGTAACAGAAAAAATAGCCAGTGTGTTAGGTGGAGGGAAGAGCTATGGAGAAAACTAACATGGGAGAGGAAGATGGAAAACAGGCAATAGGGTGGCTGCCTCCAAAAGAGTAACCAGGGAATGCCTATCTGAGAAGATGTCATCAGAATAAAAACCTGAAGAAGAAGAAGAAGAAGAAGAAGAAGAAGAAAAAAAAGCTGTGGTGGGAACTGTGTATATAGAAAATGTATAGGAATGGAAGGAGCCTATAGCAGTAACTGTCCCATGGTCAGTGGCCTGGTGTACTCAAGATGCAGCAAGGAAGTTGCATGGTTGGAATGGAAGGGTCAAGCAGTTTGAAGCATTCTGGACCTCAACCTTTTCTCTCTGAGATGAGAAGGTCCTGAAAAGAGGGATACAATCCAGATGATGCCAGGTGTGAGAAGGAACACTACATTTGGTCACTACAGTGGCTGGTCCTGCTGTTGGTTCCCACAGGATGGATGCCAACTTTTTGAGACCATTTAAGTAGGAAGTTTCTTTTTTTCTTTTTTCTTTCTTTTTTTTTTTTTTTTGGTTTTTCGAGACAGGGTTTCTCTGTATAGACCTGGCTGTCCTGGAACTCACTCTGTAGACCAGGCTGGCCTCGAACTCAGAAATCCACCTGCCTCTGCCTCCCAAGTGCTGGGATTAAAGGCATGCACCACCATGCCCAGCCCAAGTAGGACATTTCTTAAGGGACCATCTAGGCATCCACTATCAAATTGTACTTTCTGATTTTTCACAACAAATAGACTTTCCCCCAATTTCCCCTATGTCTGCATCTAGGCTTCTCCTTTTCTTTGGCCAGCTCTGATCTTGGTTGCAGCCCCAGGATGGATGGTATCTATAGTGCTTCTTAACTGGCATAGTGAGTAATGTGGTGCCATTCCTAAGGTACTACTGTTTTGAACTAGTTATTAGTATTGAAGAGTCGCAGATATATATTATTTGGGCCTAGCAACAAAGGGGGAGGAGGAGATGCTTGTAAATAGGATTACCCTTGACTGTCAGTGTCAAGAGTGTCTGTGCAGCCAGCAAACCTCCTAGGACTCATAAATACTGATGAAAAATAATTTGGATATCCCCTCAACTCCTGTGCGAAATAGGTTCTGACCCTTGAGTCTTGGGTGGCATTTGGTACCTAGAATCTCCTGAAATAGAGTGTAAATGTATATCTGTGGGTATTTTTCTAAGATGAGGTTCTAGCTCCCACATGATTAGTGTTCTGGATAACTAGTCACAGTCAGGCCATACTTGCAAGGTCAGATATGCTAGCAAGTTAGCCTTTGTTCAAAGCTAAGGAAATCTGCCAGTTTGAAAATGGGAACTTAGGGGCTGGTGAGATGGCTCAACAGTTAAGAGCACTAGCTGTTTTTCTAGAGAACCTGAGTTCAATTCCCACCACTCACATGCAGCTCATGACTGGTTTGTACCTCCAATCTAGGGGATCTGGCACCTTGACAGACATACATGCAGGCAAAACAGCAATGCACATAAAATTTAAAAAGTAAATAATTTTTAAAAAGAAAGAAAATGGAGTTCAAAGAGATCCTTCAGTTGCCTAACGTAGATAACATTATCTCCTAGAAGTTATGTAATATATGTTTTAAGATACCAATGTGTATAGTTTTGTACAAGGTCTGTTTGGCCTCTTTGATCAATGGCTATAAATCACTAAGAATCCACCCTCTGTATGAGGCTCTTCATTGCCTTTAAAACACACACACACATACACACACACACACCAGTTCCTGTGGTTCACACAACATACATGAGCCAAGTGGTTTCAGACAGCAACTTAGGCC
Organism: Mus minutoides; assembly: GCA_902729485.2. NCBI lineage: Eukaryota > Metazoa > Chordata > Mammalia > Rodentia > Muridae > Mus > Mus minutoides. The sequence goes on along the minus strand of LR753364.1, from coordinate 87,767 downwards.
TTAAGTATTTGGTTATCCCCAATCCTTCAGGTCCTCATCTAACCTCATGTATTGGGCCCAAATGCAGACTAAAAATATTGTATGAGATAAGTATATAAATTAATTTTGTTTTAGACTTAGGTCCTGGCCCTAAGATATCTCATTATTTGCTGATATTCCAAAATCTGAAAAGAAAATTTGAAGTATTACTAGTTTCAAGCATTTCAGATAAGGGGTAACCAACCTGTATCTGAGTGTTGGCATTTCCTGGTACTGGACACAGAATTAACCCAATGTGCCTGCCAGTCACCTACAGATATGCTATGGAGCACAAGAGGCAGGATTCTATGGGGCTTCTACACACCTTGTGCTCTGGATAGGGGTCACAATAACTCATCCTACTGAGATTCAGATATGCCTCCAAGGGACTTCTTAGCTGGAACTTACAGACACCAACAGAAGGATTTGCTAAGAATGACTGAGCCCGTGCCCTGGAATGCAAACCACCCACGGTTACAGTGCATAATGATATGCCATAAAGGACACACAGTGGGCCTTAATATCAGGTTCCCCATTAAAGAACTGGTAGAAACCCATCATCAGTGTGGCCAGGAACTAACTCTGTTCCCATCCAGTCAGGTTCCTAGTTAGTGCCTACACTATTCTGCAGATGTCTGCTCTTCACATCAGGGACAGAAACAAAGATTGGGAAGACACAGCATGTCCCTGACACTGAGAATTTGTCACTGAGCATGGATGAAGACTATGCAAATCAGAAATATTAAATACAGCCTGCATTTGATAAGTAATGAGGGCTTGAATAACTAGGATGATATAACAATGCAAATGCACAGAAATTTCTTATTTTTCATCAAGATGGAAATTTAAAATGAGGGAAAATATAAGTGTTCTCCCAACAGACAATCTGCACTCCTATGTGGCTTTGGTCTCTGGAGAGTTACTGTGAAGGTTCCTCTCAAATTCATGGGGCAGCATGACACTGCAGTGTCCCAATACTAATTAACCCCTGGTGGAAAATTCTAGGCATGTCACCAAATGCTCTGTTTTGGATGAATTGTATTATCCAGTGTCATTAAATATCATATTTTCAAGAGCACCTTTCAACATGTTGCCTGCTCTTGACCGATAGAGGTTTAGATGATCCATTCTCAGCTTTGGCTAAGTGAATTCTGGACTGTGATGATTGACTTAATAGTAGCAAATGCAGTTAAAGTTGTTATACAATACAGTATACTTCAATAGTAATTAAGAGCATCAGGGCTTGGGGTATGGCTTATGGTTGAATGTTTGCCTAACATAGCTAAAGCCCTGGTGGGAGTTGGGAGGTGATCCCCTTCACTGCCAATAAGTAAATAAGTGAATGAGTTGGTTCATAGCATCTATTTGGTTTCTTCATTCATTATATTTTCTGGGTATTTGTTTGATTGGTTTTTTGTTTGTTTGTTTGTTTGTTTGTTTCTTAAAGGCAGGTGGAGGGAGGGGAGTTGAGATTGTATACAACTTGAGACCCTAGCTGAATACTGTTGTGTCTAAACCCAGCTCCTGTGAATAGAAGGACAAACAGAAGTGCATTGTGTAAGGCTTCTAATGGGTAGTACCTGGGTGAGAGACTAGTACGAGGAGATCTAGCCTGTTCACCAACCAGGTGTAATAGATAACAAAGCCTTAGTGTTGAGCTGGGGCTTCATCTCATGGGTGCAGCACTTGTCCAACATGCACAATGCAATTGTGTTCAATTCCCAGCAGATGTATGCACATGCACATTTACACACACACACACACACACACACACACACACACATCCCAAATAAATACAAGAACAACCTTAGTATAGGGATTCTCCATGGGATACTAAGTCAGTACTCATTTCTACATCTGACCTCTTTGATTAACTCTGCCTTGCACATCCAAGGATTTTTACATGACACTGGGCTCATTTCTTTCCTCTTTCCTCTAAAACAGGCTCAGAAATAGTAGGCATCATTTCTAGGTGACACTGATCAAAACATAGTTCTCTGACTTCTTAGGATAAAAGTTACTGTTGGAGGCTGGGCAGATGACTCAGTTGGTAAAGCCCTCCCCCCACAACAATGAGGGTCTGAGTTCCAATCCTTGGAACCCAAGCGAAAGGTATGGGATATGTCTGTACTAAAGGGGCAGTAGTGAGGGAGACAGCGTGATCCCTGCTGGCCAAGCAGTGTAACCAAAGTGATAGGTGCCAACTGAGAAACCTAAAGAGATGCCAGGCAGTGGTGGTACACTCAAGAGGCGGCCAGGTCTCTGTGAGTTTGAGGGCCACCTGGTATACAGAGTGAGTTTCAGGAAAGACAGGGCTACAAAACCTTTCTTGAAAAACCAAAAATAAATAAATAAATAAATAAATAAATAAATAAAATTTGAAAAAGAAAATAATGCAACAGGCAGTTAAGAATACTTGCTGATCCCTGACCTCAAGCTGTACTACAGAGCAATTGTGGAAAAAAAAAAACTGCATAGTACTGGTATAGTAACAGACAGGTAGATCAGTGGAATAGGATTGAAGACCCAGAAATGAACACACATACCTATGGTCACTTGATCTTTCACAAAGGAGCTAAAACCATCCAGTGGAAAAAAGACAGCATTTTCAACAAATGGTGCTGGTTCAACTGGAGGTTAGCATGTAGAAGAATGTGAATTGATCCATTCTTAACTCCTTGTACAAAGCTCAAGTCTAAGTGGATCAAGGAACTCCACTTAAAACCAGAGACATTGAAAATTATAGAGGAGAAAGTGAGAAACAGGCTTGAAGATAGGGCCCAGGGGGGAAATTCCTGAACAGAACAGTAATGGCTTGTGCTGTAAGATCAAGAATCAACAAATAGGACTTCATAAAATTGAAAAGCTTCTATAAGGCAAAGGACACTGTCAGTAGGACAAAAAGGCCACCAACAGATTGGGAAAAGATCTTTACCAGTCCTAAATCTGATAGGGGACTAATATCCAATATATACAAAGAGCTCAAGAAGCTGGACTCCAGAAAACCAAATAACATTACTATTTGAAAAATGGGCTACAAAGCTAAACAAAGAATTCTCACCTAAGGAATACCAAAGGGCTGAGAAGCACATGAAAAAATGTTCAACATCCTCAGTCATCAGGGAAATGCAAATCAAAACAACTCTGAGATTCCACCTCACACCGGTCAAAATAGCTGAGATCAAAAATTAAGGTGACATTGCCAGGTGTGGTGGCACACGCCTTTAATCCCAGCACTCAGGAGGCAGAGGCAGGTGGATTTCTGAGTTCGAGGCCAGCCTGGTCTACAAAGTGAGTTCCAGGACAGCCAGGGCTATACACAGAAACCCTGTCTCGACCCCCCCCCCAAAAAAAAAATTCAGATGACAGCAGATGTCAGCGAGGATGTGGAGAAAGAGGAATGCTCCTCCATTGCAGGCTGGTACAACCACTCTGGAAATCAGTCTGGTGGTTCCTCAGAAAATTGGACATAGTACTACCAGAAGATCCAGCAATACCACTCCTGGGCATATTCCCAGAAGATGCTCCAACTTGTAATAAGAACACATGCTCCACTATGTTCATAGTAGCCTTTTTTATAGTATCCAGAAGCTGGAAAGAACTCAGATGTCCCTCAACAGAGGAATGGATACAGAAAATGTGGTATATTTACACAATAAAGTACTACACAGCTATTAAAACAATGAATTAATGAAATTCTTAGACAAATGGATGGATCTGGAGGATAGCATCCTGAGTGAGGTAACCCAGTCACAAAAGAACACATATGATATGTACTCACTGATAAGTGGATGTTAGCCCAGAAACTTAGAATACCCAAGATACAGTTTACAAAACACATGTAACTCAAGAAGAGGGAAGACCAAAGTGTGGATACTTTGATCCTTCTTAGAAGGGGAACAAAATACCCATGTAAGGATTTACAGAGACAAAGTTTGGAGCTGAGACTGAAGGAAGGACCATCCAGAGACTGCCCCACCCAGGGATCCATCCCATAAACAACCACCAAACCCAGACACTATTGCAGATGCCAACAAGATTTTGCTGACATGACCCTGATATAGCTATCTCCTGTGAGGCTATGCCAGTGCCTGGCAAATACAGAAGTGGATGCTCACAGTCATCTATTGATTCAAGCACAGGGTCCCCAATGAAGGAGCTAGAAAAAGTAACCAAGGAGCTGAAGGGGTCTGCAGCCCTATAGGAAGAACAATATGAACTAACCATTACCCCCAGAGCTCCCTGGGACTAAACCACCAATCAAAGAAAGCACATGGTGGGACTCGTGTCTCTAGCTGCATATGTAACAGCGGATGGCCTGGTCGGTCATCAATGGGAGGAGAGGCCCTTGGTCCTGTGAAGGTTCTATGCTCCAGTATAAGGCAATGCCAGGGCCAGGAAGTGGGAGTGGGCAGGTTGGGGAACAGGGGGAGTGGAGAGAAAATAAGGCATTTTCAGAGCGGAAACTAGGAAAGGGGATAACATTTGAAATGTAAATGAAGAAAATATTATATATATATATATATATTTGCTAAACCTGGAGCTGAGTTCCCATGTTAGTCGGCTTATGCCTGTAACTGTCTCAAGTGTCCAGCACCCTCTTCTGGACTCTGTGGACACAAATAAGCACATGCATAAATAAACATTTTAAAGTCTTAAAAGTGAAGAATGGCAGGGAAATACACAACAATGACCTCTGACCTCTGCGTGTCCACACACAGGCATATGCACCTACACCCTCATACAAACAGAGGAAGGAAGGTAGGTAGGTAGGAAGGAAGGAAGGAAGGAAGGAAGGAAGGAAGGAAGGAAGGAAGGAAGGAAGGAAGATTGCCCGCAGCTGGTGAAAATATTCCAGTGTTTCTGTGATCCTGTTTCCCTTTCTTGGTGTCAAAGCTCTCCTTTCCTCTAACTGTGTCTAGATAATCACAACACTGCTCTTTTCCAAAAGAAAAAGCATTTCAGTCTCTGCTCTGTAACCCCTTTCTTCCTGCTCTGGACCCGTATAGCAGAAGAAGCCCTGCCCACACAAAGGGCTTCCTAGAGCCCTGGCTTTCCCAGCAGTGCCTGGATAAACACTTCTCTTACATAGTTTGTGCCCAGCTATGCTGTGCTCCCAGGAAGTAAGCAAGAGTGGAAGGAAGTTTTCCACCAAGCTCAACAGCCACAAAGTCCAACTTGTGTACATTACTCCTGCAGATAAAACACAGGAAATGTGTGTTCACACAGTCACTCAGGTCCAATGGATCATAGAAAATTAGCGCTCAGATTTTATAAGCACTGTATAATCTTTATTAGGTGATGTTTATTGGCTGCTGTTTTCTCCCCCAGTGCTGTTGGAGGTGATAGACTGCTGTAGGACAACCAGCAGTTGTATTTCTACATGCTGGTTGTCTTGACCAGCCTTGCTGCTTTAACACAACTGCCTTCTGACAGGAAGGAACATTGCATGGTAGCAAGAGCTGCAAAGTCCAGGCTTCCCTTTTAGCCCTCACTTAGGAATGGAAGTGTTGGGAGCCACCGATCCCTTCTCTTTCAGTTCCTCTTTAGGACTGGGCACAGTGTGTTGAAGCAAGAGGTTGAAATGTGCTGTCTTTGTGTTTGTAAAAAAGACACCACTGGCTCAACTTAAGTCAGTAGGACTTAAGTTTGAGTCACTTTTCCAACTGTAGAGTTGGGCAGCTGGGCATCCCCAGACAGGAGACACTCCAGCCAAGTTACATGTCAGTCCTATCCATGGTCTGTCAACCTAAGCCTAGCCAGGGAATCCCTCAGAGCAAGTACTTCTTTAGAGAGACAGAGAGAGACAGAGAGACAGAAAAACAGAGACAGACACAGAGAGAGTGTTTGTGCCCCCCCCCGTGTGGGGGGGGGGGGTGTACATACATACATACATGTGGTTCTCTATGTTGGTTCTGGGGATCAAGCCCAGGGCCACCTTACCAGCTGAGCTGCCTCACCAGCCCCATTGCAGGGATTCTCTACCCCAGCTCGGCTGCACCAGTCTGAGTAGATTTTACTCTCTAAAAAGTAAAATTCTTCTGCACTTTACTTGTCATTTGGTTATAATTGGCTATGTGCCTTCTAATGTTTCTGTTGAGTGGCTTTTTGTTTAATTTCCAGTTTCATTCTTTTGTGTTGAAAATCATAGTTGTTGGGGCTGGTAGAATGCCTCAGCAGGTAAGAGCACTGACTGCTCTTCTAAAGGTTCGGAGTTCAAATCCCAGCAACCACATGGTGGCTCACAACCACCTGTAATGAGATCTGATACCCTCTTCTGGTGCGTCTGAAGACAGCTACAATGTACTAATTTATAATAATAAATAAATCTTTGGGCCAGAGTGAGCAGAGGTCCTAAATTCAATTCCCAACAATCAGATGAAGACTCACAACCATCTGTACAGCTACAGTGTACTCATATACATAAAATAAATAAATAAATCTTTTTTTAAAAGAAAATCATAATTGTCTATCCCAAAAAGCTTCTTCCCCCCCCCACCCCTGCCCTTTGTTCAGCTTTAATAACAAGTATGTGCCTGATGAACTGGATGGGCATCTGGGAATGCAAAGCTGTACTTTCCCCATTGTTAATTAGCCAACCTTCCCTCACTTGGATCATTTTAAGTTGGCTGACTTGTTTCCCACTAAGGTTCTGGACCAAAATATATCCAGTGCAGGCTAGAATGGGCACCAGCTGTAGAATCTGTCACTGTCTGGGCTTCTTTCATCCCAATTCTAAGTGTCCTTTCTCTTGTAGAAAGAAAAGAAAATGTTTATAGAGGAATGAAAAATGTCTGCCAGGCTTGTTATTTTCATTCATATTTGAAGCCTCCTCCCCTTTCATCAAAATACAAGTTTTCCTGATCTGTGCAGAAAGCAAATGTAGGGCTGGAGAAATGGCTCAGTGGGGAAGAGCACTTGCTGTGCAAGCAGACAGGCTTGAATGTGAGCCTGCACCCATAACCCCAGCACTATGGGGTGAAGGCAGGTGGGTTACAGCAGCTCACTGGACGGCTGAAACTGTGACCGCAAGGGTCAGTGTGGCACCCTGTCTTAAAGGAGTAGGGGGAGTTGAATTAAGGAAGATATTGAATGTCTTCCCTTGGCTTCCAAGTGCACATACCTTCACACTTAGGAGAGAGAGAGACAGAAGTGTCTACCATCAACGGCAGAGAACCTGTCATTAACTAAGGCTAATCCTGCTCAGTTGTGTGCCCTGTCATCACTCTGTGAGTCCTGCAGCTGCCTCAAAGTGACACTTGGTAAGGTAGCAGCACTAGAGGCAAGCTGGAAGCTGTGGGCTTTTGTGTGGCCCTCTGACTTGTTCCGTTGAGCTTTATGAGTGCTAAATGTGGAGGAATAAGTTGCAGTGGAACGTTGCCGTTGAAGCTGTCTGAGAAAGGCGTGTTTCCCATTCCTTCCCCAGCCCCACCCACACTCCTACATCCACCTGAGAGCCAGCTTCTGGTGGAGCAGCCCAGCTGAGCCAGGGTCTATTGCACACTGAGGAGCTGACTGTTGACAGTCATGCACCTGTCTCCCAGGATGCCTACACCCTGGCCTCCGGGACCAGGGGATCATTCTGTCACCCCTCACCTGCTAGGCCAAGCACAGAGGTAGGATAGGAGACTTTGAAATCTCTGTACCTGAAAACACTGTTTCCAGTCAATGTGAAGGAGATTGACAGGAAACCATCTTTCTTTCCCTAGTACCCTGAGTGTTGTGTGTGTGTGTGTGGGGGGGGGTTATTTGACAATGTACTCCAGCTAGGTTTTTGGGTTTGGGTTTTCAGGACATGAAGAAGCTAGACACAATTAATCTTCTAATCACCATTAGTAACCCCCACCCTTTACCTTTTTGCAGCGTGCGCTTACTTCCCACAAGCTTGAACCACTAGCATTGACATTGGAGGCTGGTGTTTGCGAGTCTTATCTCAGTGTACTCAATTTTAGAAAGAAAACCTTCTAGAGGCAACTGACTTGATATGGTTTCCATGCTAAGCTTCTGGAGGCCTCTACATGCCTCATAGTTTGCCTTGAAATTACAGAGTTACCTTTTCACTCCACTGTACCCTTTTCACAAAATACTGCCTTCCTTGAGGGAGGGCAACATGCTTATCCTACAGGAAGGGTCAACAAGCCTTCTTGACCATAGACCTTCATAGCTGGTCCTGAGATTTCATAGAACAGTGAATATTTATTTATGATAGAATCGTCTTGCTTACCGCTCAGGTATGTCAACATAGCAAGAGAGAATTACAGCCTGCAGAAGCCCCTGGGATCTGTCGTAGTTAATTAGGGATAAGTTTTATTGTTCATATCTGAAAAAGCTTCTCTCTCAACACATAAAATGTCCTGTGCTGCTTTATTCTGACAGGATGCTTGTTGTGCACATTTAACCCATCAGCTCCTGTAGTTTAGCTAATTAGGCATTTTTTTTTCTAGAAATAAGTAAGCTTGAAGAATGTGTGACAGAGCTGTGCCCAAGTCCCAGCTCTGTGACATGGTTTGGAAAACTCTACTTGTTTGACCGTCCACTTTTCTAAAGTCTGTAAAGTGAGGGTAGGGTTAACCCTGCTCTCTGGGGTTATTAGAGGAATTGCAAGCAGCAAGGAGGGAGAGTTTGGCCCATATTGGGTCCCCAGAAATAGCAATCATTCTTAGCAATTCCTGTTTGTGTTTGCAAGAAAATGTCTGTCAGCTCTCTCCAAGTATGTGCATGGTATGTATCCGTCTTAATTGTGTGGCAGGCTCTTGTGGCTCAAGCTGGAGCCTGATCATCAGAATTCTTTCCTTGCAAAGATTCAGAGCTTAATCACAGAAGGACACTGCACAGTAGTGCCAAATAATGAAGCTGTCAGGACTGCTGGAATCCATCGTCCATTCACTCTGTGCTGAAGAATGAAACAGCCAGGAATGCAGCCAGGAGGGAGGGGACCAGCTAGGCGAGGGTATGGAAGAGATGACCTCTGCAGCCAGAAAAATCTTCTGCTCAGAATTGAAAGCATTCGTGGACAGCCCATCTGATAAAGAATTCTTATTATATAAAAACCACAAAGAGAAAATAATGGTGTTCTTTTGAGACTGTACATTCTGGGAGATACTCTATATTCTGAGTGGGACTATTACATCTGATTTTGCCTATAGCAGTTCTTTGTAAAAATAAATAAATAAATAAATAAATAAATAAATAAATAGAAAATAAAGGCAGGATATAAATTATAAATCTTAAACAAATAATACTTACTCTTTAAAAAATTAAAGCCAAACCAGAGCCACTGCTCTTCTTTTTATGTATATGAAAAAATAAATAGAAATAAACTATACTATTGGTAAACACATAGACCACTACCAAAAATTGATAATAAATATGGAAGGATTTACTCATAAAGCTATCTTCTAGCTAGTCATTTTTTCTGGTTTGGATATACTTTCATGGATAGAATTGCTGAGAGAAGTGCTGCTTGTTTGTACAGAAAGTGACTTCATCGTCACCTCTTGTCCTGACTCTATTTTTGTGATTCCTCATGTCACGGAGGAACTTGGCATGGTAAGGTGTCCAGCACAAAGATTTACATTTCGGAAACAAAATCACTTACTAATAAAAAGAATTCTACTAACAAAGTCCATATTGTGTCACATACTAAATGACCTGTGTAACGAGGACAAGCTAACTGTTTGTGGGATGAAAGGTTCAGGCATGTAATCTTTTGTGATTTCATAACATTTGAGTAGCTAGCCAGGATGTTAACTCTTGTTTTGTTGCTGTAGAGGACAATTATAATTATGCGTAGGTATTTATTTGACTTATCAGTTTTCACTATTAGAACCAAATCATTCTCCTAGGCTTATGGGAATATATGCCACCAGGCAATAGATTAGTAACTATGGAAAAGCCATGTGAAAAGTTCAATTCAAAGGGATTTTCAGAGGGGAAACTAGGAATGGGGATAACATTTGAAATGTAAATACAGAAGATATCTAATAAAAAAAATAAGAAGAAATAAAAAAAAAGAAAAAAGTTAAAAAAAAAAGAATCTGTATTCCAACCCACAAAAATAACAAACAAAACAAAAGAAAACAAAAAACCCTGTGGTCTTTGGGATTTTGCAATCTACCAACTTTGTGATGCTTCTTTTTGGCCACATGGTCTTGACGATGATACCACCCGACAAAAGACACTGGAGGTAATGAAAATGACCTAGATTGCTTCACGGTGCTCACGGTGCTCACGGTGCTCACGTGCTCACGGTGCAGCCTACCTCTGAGGAAGAGGCTCCATCAGAGCAGATCCCGCATAACGAACAAGTTCATCTGTGGTGATACACTAGCAGGCAAACACAATAGATAAGAGAATACTTTTTCTTTTCTTTTCTTTTCTTCTTTTTTTTTTTTTTGGACTTTTCAAAAAAAAATTGGAAAAACACACTGGGTTGGAGCCTGAACCACAGCACTTGGGAGGGCTCTTTATGGAGAACCACAGCCAAAAGGAATTCTCTTTACTGATGAATTCCTCTGGCCCTCTGTACTGGCATTCTTGGGGTATGTCAGTTATTCCTACAACCAGCTAACCACCCCCTGGTTGGTTGCCCCACCCCATCCCATTCTTCCTTGAAACAAGTTGTTATTGGAAACAGGACAACAGAGAGAACTTTTAAGTATAGACACTGGAGACCAAATTGTCAGTTTTTCCGTAACTTCAGTAGGCTGTTCAAGTTCACCAGACTGACAGACTGATTCTGGCTTCATGGGGCTCCCAAAGGTTTTTGAATAATAAAGACTTGAACACTGCAAAATGCATTGGAACCATGAGCCAATATAAAATGGACTGAAGTAGAGGTACTTCTAGAGGATAGCCAGTGGGGAAAACATGGACCCTAAAGGCCCTTTCTGCTTGTAGCCAGATGCATTGCAAATGTGTAATTTGGGACAGGCTTTTCAAGAAGCTAGATCTCTTGGTGGTAAGGGGCAATGCTGCTCCACTTTGAACTGAAATCTCTGCACAGCATTCTGCAGATTGGTCCTGCTGCTCTTCCTCCACCTCCCCCGGCCCCCATGGGAACAAAATCCCTAGTCTCTGGGAAGTAATGCTAAGTAAACAAACACTACAAAGGCTGGTAACAGGGGGATATCTCTCTCAAATGTTTGGCTTTTTGTGACTATCTAGGTTCAAGGAAGAAGAGGTCCCCCAGCTCCAGGAACCTGCAGGGCCTTTGTAGTAGGCATCCATATGTTTAGCCAGATGTCATCCTGGGAGAGGGCAGAGAAGGAAAGATAAAACAAAGTTCTTATTAAAAAATAAGTCTCCTGAGGGAGAAAAAAACAAGCCAGAGAAAGTGTGTCAAGTGGAAAGGGAGGCCAGGCAGTTCCATCTGATATTGGTTAATGCTGATAGTCCGCAGTGAGAAATGCACACTGCCAGGAAGTACCCCTGTTCTTTGGAATGTAGGCCTGTGGCATGCTGTCTGGGAGCAGATCTTGGTGCATCCCACATGTAAAGACGCCTAATGGCAACCCAGTGCTATCGCACAGAGGACAAGAAGGACAGATGTTTGTGATACAGTCAGGACACTTGTGTTCTAACCTCGATTCACCTTCCTGGGCCTCATTGTCCCATCAGTAGTACAGTGACACTTGACTAGATAACCTCTGTACTACACTGAAGCTCCCAGATTCTGTTATCATAATCTCTCCAACCAAATCTTCCAAGAGCCTTCTTGTAGAAGGTAAGAAGTTACCCTGAAGCCTCAAAACCCTAGAAAATGACACCCTCTGAAGCCTCAGCATCATCTAATCTTTCTGCAGAAGATTGGTCCAACATCTGCATGTCTATTTTCCTGTCTTGCATTTGCCACCAAAACCAATGTGTTCTTTCTCAACACGGAATGTGTCATGTTTGCAGGTATACTTAAAATTCTTTCTCTCTAAGCTTTAATAGTGCTTTCACATCCTCTGAATATAAGAGACTTTATTTTAATTAATTTTTATGTTTTTATTTATGTGTATGTGCATGCTCGTGCTTGTGCACATGTGCAAATGGAGGTCAGAGAACAAGCTGTGCGAGTCGCACTTTGATCTTTCCTACCATGTGACAACTGGGAATCAAAGTCAGGCCCATGTGCAGTTGGCTTTACCTACTAAGCCATCTCAATAACTCAAGTTTATCTTAAGCCACTGGATTACAGGCACTTTGAGCTGGAAGTTTGTATGTGTTTGTGTTCATTTGCCTGTGCATCTTTTAATTAAGGGTGAGGCATCAAAGAGTTGTTTTTGTCTTTTCCTTCTTGGCAAAGGTCATGAGGACTAGCAGAGGGTGATGTGAGGCTAGGTTATAGTGCGAATGGAAAAGAAAGTCTCCATTGCGGGTAAAGATCTCACACTAAGACAGTGGCAGTGGAAACAGAAAAGATGACCAGAGCAGAGATCATGGTTTGGTGCAGAGATGGAGGCTTGTAGAAGCTAACTCAAGTTGGAACCCTGGCTGTGGTATGTGTAAGATGGCACCTAAGCTCTCCCTGCTAGACCTCCTTGCACCTTGTTCTATGGATTCCAGATGTTCCCCATAAAGGACTCAGCTCAGAACTTGGTACTGTGTTGGAATCCACGGAACACCAGGAAAGTAGTTGGTAATGATGGTGGTGAAAATACCCTATTGGAAGATCAGTGGGAACTTGTCAACTGAAGAATAAGTTGAAGAGACACATTCATGATATTTTTTTAGTTTAACTACCTACGCAGTTTGGATAATAGTACATAGTTTGGGTGGAAGTTGGAGATGTGTTTTGCAGATGTAGTCACTAGGGCAGCAAAGGACAAGAGACCAGCACTGACACAGAAATGGGTATTAAAGAAGTAAGGTAGAAACTGGGGAGGTGACTCTGAATGAGAGTGGCTGTTCTGCAGGAATGAGGACTCAAGTTTGAAGCCCTAGCACCCATGTAAAAAGCTAGGCATGGTTGTATGTACCTGAAAACCCAGGCTGGGGATTGAGCCAGGCAGAGCCTTACTGCTTACGAGCCAGCCAGCCTGACTAAATGATGGTGAGTTTTGATTTTACTGAAAGACCCTGTCTCTAGGCAATACCATTTCCTACCCAAGGGTAAATTACAATGGAAAAAAAAACTGATTTATTGTACATGTGTTTGATGAAGGAATCGATTTTTTTCCTTTTCTTTTAAATTTCCTTTTCTTTATTTACATTTCAAATGTTATCCCCTTTCCTTGTAGAAATTGATTTTACAGCATCATCTAAAAGCCATCAACAAATTGGTAGCTTATGGTCATGATCAGCTTCCAAATGAAACTCCCCATCCCTTAGATTGGGGTCCTCAGATGATATCACCTGTACCTTGCTAAATGTGGCTCCTCTCTCAGCTTTATTGGATTGGAATCTGCATTTAAAAAATATGATATGGGAAGGCCTTTCAATTATGAGAAATTGATCTCCTGGGGTGTTAGACATTCACACTCTCAAATGCATTTCTCAGATCCCCTTAGCCAGAAAGTCTGTGATAATGAACCCTTCAGGTGATTCTGATGCCCACCAAAGCTTGAGAATGATGCATAAGACATGGAAACGACGGATTGGGCTCCCTCTTGCCTGTGGCACAGAACACTAGAGGGGTGGCTGAGCCCTAAGAGCTGAGCTTCAACTGTTGTTACCACATTGTGCTTATCCTCATTTTGCAGTTGACACAGCTGAAGAGCTCTTCACTGGAGAAAGACATAAAACAACAAACCAAAGGAGAAGCTTTCATGACAGCTTCATGACTGCCGTCAGAAGTTGTGAATGTAGTCTTATATCAGTACTGTCCCCGTACCCCCCCCCCCCCCCCCCCCCCCCCCCCCCCCGTGAGATGCTATGAGTACAACAGGCAGAGAGGCAGCTTAGGCAAATGAAGACTGTCCCACCATGATAACACGACCTCCGTGCAATATGAGCTTCACATTAAAACTCCTGCAGTCTTTGTCTTCTGCTTTTCTAATCAGTCAGATGGAAAGCTCTTCCTGGGTTAGTTTCTAGAGTCTCTTACAGCCTGAGTGCTGGTTTTTCCATGTAAACTGGCCCTTTTTTGTTTTTTCAGAGTTAAACTATACACAATTAAAATGTATCTCATTTCATTAAAATTATTTATGAAATTTTGTTTTCATAAAAAATTTTCCATTATTTTTTCCTGTAGTGGCTTCTCAGAATACTGTGGTAACTCAACTAAGACTTACTGCCTGTTTTGTATACCTGTGATGCAGAAAATACTTTTATATTGAACATTTGATGATAAAACCATGGGGTTTTTTTTCTATATATTCTAGTATATTACAATCAGTGGCATGTGAATAAAGCAGAGGTTTTTGTAGGGAGTGGTAAAAGGGACTACTTTGTAGAATGCTCATTTCTAGGGTATAAATACTCCCTTTTGGTCTGATATTATATTATGTTACTATCAGTTTTAACAGCCAAGAGTCAGATTTAACCTTTGAAAATAAAGAGAACAATTTAACACACTTCCACAATAAGCATTAAGTCCAGAATCTGGTTTTTAACTGTTGTTTGAAATAATGTAGAAACAAGAAGATCTGGTTGTTTTATTTTTGTAAAATAGGAGTGTTTATTAACAAATTATCGCTGTAAGACTAGCTAAGTGGCTCAGCAGGTAAAGGCACTCACGGCCTAGCCTGGTTACCTGAGTGTGGTCCCCAGTACCCACAATGCAAATAGACAGAACCATCTTCCACAAGCTATTGGCTACAGACCTCCATACACACGAAAAAGAAGAGGGAGAAGAAGGATTGTAGGATCCAGAAAGGTCAAGGATACCAACACCAAAAGAATACAACCCACAGAATCAACTCAGCAGGGCTCTTAGGAGCTCACAGAGACTGGAGGAACAATCATGGAGCCTGTGTGGGTCTGCATTAGGTCTTCTGCGCATATGCTGTCATAGTGTAGGGTGTTTAGGGGACTCCTAACAGTAGGAGTGGGAGCGTCTCTGACTCTTGCCTGCTCTTGGGACCCTTTTCCTCGTACTAGGTGGCCTCATCCAGCCTTGATATGAAGCTTTGTGCCTAGTTTTACATCTTGTTATAGCATGTTTAGTTGATATCCCTAGAAAGGCTGCTCTTTTCTGAAGGGAAATTAAGGAGCAGGGAAGAGGGTCGGTGGGTAGGGTGAACTGGGAGAGTAGAGAGAGGGGAACCTGTGTTTAGGATGTATGGTATGAAAGAAGAATAAATAAAAAGAAAAAAATGCTTAATTCATAGTGGACTGTTATTTAAAGTTGTAACTATGACAACATGATATAATATTGATAGGCTGAATTGCTGCAATGGTGATTTTAATTTCAAAATATTTTCATGGTATAAGAAGGCATATGGTAAAACTCTTGTTAGTTATGGTATGTAAATCCAAATCATTGTCATGGTTAGTGTTAATTTTCAACCTGGAATCATCCAGGAAACAAGCTTTCAGGAACATCTTGTATGGGATCACTTACCCCCTAGGCATGCCTGTGAGAGAATGTGCTGATTGAGTTCATTGGAATGGGAAGACCCATCCCCAAGGCAAATGATGGTTGCCTAGGCAGGGATCCTGGAGTGTGTAAACGGGAGACAATGAGCTGAGTATGAGCATTCATTGCTATCTGCATCTGACCTGGATGCAGTGGGACCAGCTGCCTCTGGGATTCCAGTACCATGATGGAGGTGCCTTGATCTGCAAGCCAAACTAAACCTTTTCTTCCTTACCTCTCTTTTTTTGTCAGGGTATGTTCTAACACTATCAAGAAAAATAGTTGAGATATGCTTTAGCAAAGATACTGTTTGAAATGATGTTTTTATTTAATAGTGTTAAATTCTGACTCTTCTTGCAGGTATTCAGGAGGGGACACAGTGTACCAAATGTAAAAATAACTGGGCACTGAAGTTTTCGATTGTATTATTATACATTTTGTGTGCCTTACTGACCATCACAGTAGCCATTTTGGGATATAAAGGTAAGCACTCTTTCTTTTTTTCACTCCAAATAGCAAGAGGATGTGAAATTTAAACTCAGAAAAGTTATCTTTGGAAGTATGCTGTATAGTTGACCCTGGCATCTATTAGAGAATTAGTTTTAAGTCTCTTGGTCCCTCCAAGGATCTCAGAATGTTTGGATGCTATCATTTCTTAGTGCAGGGCTTGCATATGTAACCTGTATACATCCTCCCACATATTTCATGTCACTTCTAGATTATTTATAATACCTAATATAAGAAAATGCTATGTAGAAAGTTGTTATACTGCATTATTTAGAAAATAATGCCAAAAATAATGGTGTGTGTTCAATGCATATACATTTATGATATTGTTTTTTGTTGTTTTGTTTTTATTGTACTATCAATTTTTGTCTCTTTTCTGTTTGTCTGCATTATTATTATTATTATTGTTGTTGTTGTTATTATTATTATTATTCACATCTCAATCACTGTCCCCCCTCCCGGTTTCCTTCCCCAGCCCTTCTCCTTCTTCTCTGAGAGAGTGGAGGTGCCCTTGGATATCCCCCTACCCTGGCACATCAAGTGTCTGCAGGGCTAGGTACTTCTGTTTATGATATTCTGGTGGAAAATTCACGAACCTCATGAACTCCATCTTTGTGTCCTGAGATCTTAGCCATGGATGGGACAGTTTTGATTCACTTCATATTCATGACAGCCCTTTATGTGTTCAAAATATTTTCCCCTCTTTGTTGCTTTCTCTCACTTTTCCCAGCCATTCCCTCATCCTCTATTTTTTTTTTGTCTTACCTGTCTCTAAGAGGTTCTGAGGAAACCCACAGTTGTCTCTGAGGGAAGCGCTCCTGACAGAGGAGAATACTCAAGCTCTCCAGGGACATGGCTCACCCACACAAGGATTAACACTTTTGCCTTTTTCTACTGCATGTTCTGTCACTATAGTTTATAAGCATCTATAAAAACACTGCCCTAGGTGGTGGTGCATGCCTTTAATCCCAGCACTTGGGAGGCAGAGGCAGGAGGATTTCTGAGTTCGAGGTCAGTCTAGTCTACAGAGTGAGTTCCAGTACAGCTAGGGCTACACAGAGAAATCCTGTCTCAAAAAGAAAAAAAAAAAAAAAAAAAAAAAGCCAGTTCCCTATAGTGATTGAACTTAACAGGCAGCAGCACTACCTCCATCTGCTTAATAAAAGGTCAGGCCTACCATGTCTGATTAAAGTAGAGGTGATTTTCCTCCAAAGTTTCCAGACTTGCTGCCTTCTCATTCTACCTCCCCACCATATTGGAATAACTCTACCATATCCATGTGCTGGATCACTGGCCTGTGGACCCTAAATGGCTTCTCCTTACCTCTCATGTCTCACTAGAAACCGCTGAGAGAAACCTCCTATTTGTTCCCCAGGTGAGCTTCTTCACTTTAGGCCCTAAAGTGAAGC
Source organism: Mus minutoides (assembly GCA_902729485.2). Classification (NCBI taxonomy): domain Eukaryota; kingdom Metazoa; phylum Chordata; class Mammalia; order Rodentia; family Muridae; genus Mus; species Mus minutoides. The sequence continues at coordinate 70,328 of LR753364.1, read as the reverse complement.
CATATCATCAGGCTAGTGTGTCTGTCTTGTTTGGCTTAACACCCAAACTACAGGCTTTTACAAAAACTGTCTTTTATTTATGAAATCTCCAACTAGTACCTACAACTTAGAGCTTACTTATTAGGTATCCAGGATTAGCCACACGAGTAGATTAGTAGATGAAGATCGGAGCTAGTTTCTATGAAGATAAAGAACCTAGGCATCTCTGAGACAATCTGTATAGGAGATTGCTGTTCTTCAAAGCACTACCCAGACACCTTACATTCTGGAGATCAGCTTGGCCTGCTGTGTGAGTGAAATCTTACCAGGGTAAAGGGAGAAAAGATTTGGGGAGCAGATGACATCTTGATACCCTTCCTCTCCATTCCTCTGGCTTCTGCTGATAAAAAAAAAAAAAGGAGGAGGAGAAGGAAGAGGAGGAGGAGGAAAAGGAGGAGGAGGAGGAGGAAGAAGAAGAGGAGGAGGAGGAGGAGGAGGAGGAGGAGGAGGAGGAGGAGCAGCAGCAGCAGCAGCAGCAGCAGCAGCAATATATACTTGTGGTCACCAATGCCAGCTTAGTGAACTCAAAGTTGACATTCTCCAGATGCACTTTCCCTTTATGTGCAGAGACTCCTTTTCTTACTGATAAAACGCTGGTGACCCCAGTGTTGTAGGAGGCAGAAAGATAAGCCCCAGTCCTCCCTTCACAGACCCTCTCTTTGATGACTGGAAAAGTTCTTCTCCGTTAAATGAAAGAAAAATATGCAGGAAGTCATTCAAGAAGGCGCCCTCTGAAGAGGATGAAAGGAAACCAAGCTCTCTTAACCAGGGTTGGCAAAGGCTGTTTCTGCAGTTTTCTTCAAAATCGTTTTTGCTTCTCCTTTCATGTTACCTTCATAGCTATGTGTTAGGATCTAATGAAGTTTCATCTTGAGAATTTGCCAAGCAAGCTGGAGGGTCACTTAGTCATTCAGATGGTCTATACAATGAGTGTGACCATGAGCCTCGGAAGTCTCAGAAACATGGTTTTGGACAGTTGCAATTTGGTACATCCTCCACTCTAGACTCATTAGTCAGTGAGCCTACATGAAGGGCATTGTGTCTTAAGCTCTTCGGTAAGTCATACTCCTCCCAGAATGGTCCCTAACCATGAGAATCTATTCCATTACCCTGCCCAGCAGGCTCTTCTTAAGATGCTTAGAATGAAGAAAGACACAAATCTCAATCAGCATGTCTCCATTGCCTCGGAGTTCCTGACCATTGTCTGTCTGACACCTCACTGCTAAACTTTCCTGGCAGAGGGAGGATAAGAGGGAGGCACAGATACATCAAAGCATACCATAAGAACTTGGGATAATGCTCTTTCTCAGTAATGAATCCTGAGATAGTGTTAATGGTAGAAATGTCTTTGATGATTTCCAAGGTTGTGTAACTGCTGATAGTAGAATTCCTAGGAACTTTTGAAAGAGAGCATTTCTCTCCCTGCACCTTGATTTGTCAGTACTGCACAAGCATTTTGAAGCAGTACATGGGAGCTCTGTGCTCTGATCTTTTTCCTGGACTCAAGGAGGAACCATGGCCTGTCTTTCTTTCTTTAATACTTAGCACCATGCCAGATGCATAATAAACATCTGTTGATGGTAACTTTAAAGAATATAGACCGAAGCCATGTTTGCTTCCCCATTAGGGATTCTACTTTATTAAGGGAAATCAGATTGAAAAAAGAAATATTCAAGAAAACTCTGTGTAGAGTCGAAGAAGATGTGGATTTTAGAGGTTTATCTCCTGCCCTGATGTCTCTGTTATGTTTGTGTGGGTCTAAAATGTTCTGTCTAAAACTCAGTTTCCTCTTCCTTAAAACAGTAGTAATAGGAGCTAACTGCGGGGATGGATGGTCCAGCACAGAGCCAAACTAGGGATTTCGCTTATTATTTCATATCATAAAAACAAAGAGGCTTTAATCCCAGCACTCGGGAGGCAGAGGCAGGTGGATTTCTGAGTTCGAGGCCAGCCTGGTCTACAGAGTGAGTTCCAGGACAGCCAGGGCTATACAGAGAAACCCTGTCTCAAAAAACCAAAAACCTTAAAAAAAACAAACAAACAAACAAACAAAAAAAGAGGCTGATGTTATTGTCATTCCAAGATTCAGTTGATGTGTTCCAGACTCAAGAGAGAGTCAAAATTTAACACCATGGGTAGACCATAAGAAATGAGTGTAAACAAAACAGGAGGGGGTTAGTGTCCCGACCAGAGGATAGTAGAAAAGTATAAAGGTGTTTCCAGGCAGTGTTAGGGAAGTGTGCAGTGAGCGTGTGAAGAGGGCGGGTCTCAGGCGCACCAGCTGAAGTACCATTGATGTTTTCCACACCAGAAAACAGTTTTCAATTGAGGGTCCCCATCGACAGCCAGAATGCTGGTACCCCTTCTGTGCTCCCTCTTTATTTTTGTTATCAGAATATGCTCTAGAAACAGGTCTTTATAGACTTAGGATTTCTAGGATGAGACAGGAGCTGCAGCCATTATGCTCCTAGTTGAAATTTTGTGCTGTAAATAAGGGGAGAACTGAGGAGGAGGCTGTGTGCTGGCGCAGTGTTAGTTCTGGATTCCAGTCAGCCTGGGGTTTTTATGCACTTGCACACTGCCAGCATCACAGCCCTGCAGTTTACAGCCTTATACCAGGGGGCTATTTTTAAACATAGACACACACACGTGGGGCTGCTTTATTAACACTTGTGGGCAGGACACATCATTTGCTTTCCTCGTGGAAAGCAAAATTAGCAGTTGCGTTGTTGTTGTTCTTGTTGTTCTTCTCCTTCTCCTTCTCCTTCTCCTTCTCCTTCTCCTTCTCCTTCTCCTTCTCCTTCTCCTTCTCCTTCTCCTTCTCCTTCTCCTTCTCCTCCTCCTCCTCCTCCTCCTCCTCCTTCTCCTTCTCCTTCTCCTCCTCCTCCTTCTTCTTTTTCTTCTTTTTAAGTGAGAGTATTATTCCCTTTATCCTAAGTACATTTGAATTATCTGTCCACACCAGTTATGTGTTTTTATAAACTAAAGTGGAAGAAAAATTAGAGAGGGTGGAAAGCGACCGACTGTCAGCATATTTCAGATTTCTTTGGCTTCCAGGAAAGAGGTGGGACTTGAAATTCTGTGTGTGGTTTGAGGATAGAATGAGACATATGTTTTTATCTGAGAGTCAAAATTGAGTTTTAGCTTGTAAACATTTTATTTTATTTAGCTTTAGTAAATGTATAAAATTTATTTTGTTCTACAAAATTCCCAAGGATTCAGGAGCATGTATGCCTATCATACAGCCCAAAGGTCCAAGTTGGAAATGGACCTCTGTGTCCATGTAGTAATTTTTTTTAAGTCGTGAGTATATATATATGGATGTGGGTGGATTTGTACACATGTGTGTAGTACCAATGGAGACCAGAAGTGCCATGGATCTGGAGTTGGAAGTAGTTGTGAGCCATTTAATATGGGTGCTGAGATCTGAATTCTGGTCCTCTACAGCAGTATTCAGTCCTAACTACTGACCTGTCTCTCCAGCTCCTGTGTGGCAATTTTAGAAACAATTGTAATAATTCAACAAAGTGTTGTCCCAAGCTAATGCTGAAACTCCCTGGTTAGTTGACTTATATGTTACCCTCTGTAACCTCTAGTTCAGCTAGGTTTCCTAGACCTCAGCAAATTCTTGCTTTTTAAAATAAATGGTATAATAACTATATTTTAAGTACCATACAATGAGCTAAGAGCTAGAGATACATCTGTAGATGGTCCTCAGCTTTCCCTATTTGTCAAGTCATAATAGTATGAGGCAGGACACACTCAATAAAAACCATGCTTTCAATTTTGTTTTTGTCCCCCTGCTAGTGATTGTATATTGTGCTCCTCCATGACTTAAATCAATTTTCAAAGAAAAAAGAACAAACCAAGGATGAGTACTGTAGGCTGTGAAGAGCACATGGAAAAGCTTAAATAAGGAAGAACAGTCAGGGCACTTCATGGAGTTCACTGTAGCCAGACTGAACACTGGATGGAAAACAGCAAGAGCTTCTCCAGGGTCAGTTCCAGGATCCAAGGAGCAAGTTCATTTTTGTGTCACATACAGTCTGCTCCCTGAGAGGAGCCAGGAGAATCTCCCTATATAGTCATGTATAAATATAACACATGATAGGTAGTAAAACCTGTATCATTGAGCTTGAAAGTACTACACAAAGCATTCATGCTTCTAAAAATTCTTTTTATAAAATCATCATTCAAAAGAACCTTTTTGATAACAAAGACACTCATAACCTGGGTGTGTTGACCTATGCACATGGTTCTGCTACTACAGCTGAGTCAGGAAGTAACTGCATTGTTTACTTAGGATACTTTCAATTGAAAGTAGGTTTATCAGACATAATCCCATCATAAGTTAAGAACCGCTAAATAGTCTTAGTAACAAGCCATAACAGCATGGTGTGTAGGTTACAGAATTAGCAACAGGCTACTACTATCTTAGGGAATTCTGCAAGGTCCCTTTTAGTTGGTGATCAGTCTGGGCAACATAGTGAGATGTCATCTCTAAAACAAATAAACTTATACCCCCCCACACACACAACACACACATGAGTGTATAACAGCCAGGCCTCTGCTGAATGCCAGGCTGCTAGAGGATAGGTGTCACGGAAGTCACTTCTAGAGAAATAGCCTATTAGTCACTTAGAAACAAACACGGATTCCTGACCACAGAGAACAACTCAGAGGTGAAGCCTTCTTTAGCTGCATCGCTATCCTGTTATAGAATCCAGAAAATTTTTTTAATGTTTTAAATCATTGAATCATCATTTAGACATGGGAATTAACAAGTTATAAGTTTAATTGTCATTGATTAATGAAAATAGATTTAGGGCTAGGGGTAGAACTCATAATAGCAAGGAATGACTTTCAGTTCCTTCTCAGACACCTTTGTGTATACATTTGAGCCTAGTTACTCTGCTGGCCTCCAACACGCAGAGACAACCTGTCTCTGACTTCCAAGTGCTGGGTTAGAAGAATGTGCCACCATACCCAGCTAAGCCAGTTCCTTGCCAGTGGGGTACCCACCTGCAAGGAATGATGAGGAGCTGAAAGGTCTTAGAACTTTGTGAATGATGACAGAGTTGTGTGTCTCCATATGGAGAAAATAACAGAGGAGTTGATACATGACAGAGAAGTCGAACACATCAGAAGTTAATCCAAATACTTTCTAAAGCTTCCATGATACTACAAAGTCAAAAGAACAGTAACAGATATGTGATTTTTCTGACAGGTAATTTGTATCACTGGGCTTTTGACCAGTTGTTTTTTTTAAAGGACAGCTTCCTCCATATTTGATCTCAGCTTTGTATTTCAAACCTGCTTTCTTCTATAATGAAATTATCTTGTCTTGGAACTGAGAAACCAACGTGAGCAGATAAGTCAACTAATGTTTTCTTTTCCCAAATCTTAGTTGTAGAAAAAATGGACAATGTCACAGATGGCATGGAGACATCTCGCCAGACATATGACAACAAACTCACTGCTGTGGAAAGTGACCTGAAGAAATTAGGTAAACTGCAGCAAGAGTGAACCATTGAGTGGAGGGGAGTCCCCCTGTATGAGTGGTGACAGATTTTCAGAATGGTGATGCACTCAGGGTTTCTGTTGTTGCGTGCTACATCTTTTCTCATCTTTTTATTGTAATACTTCCATTTTTAAAAGTAAGAACTCTCACCTTAAATTTTTATGTACTATATAAAATCTGCTCCCCACTCTTGACTGAACAGGACATTAAGTCCTGCTTCTAGAAAACTGAGATTAGCCTATAATCTGCAGAGTTCACTTTTAATATAAAAGAATGTAGCCTGTTCTGTTTCTTTTTTTAAATTATTGATATATTTTATTTTATGTGCATTGGTGTGTTGCTTGCATGTATGTCTGTGGAAGGGGTTGGATTCTCTAGAACTGGAGTTACAGACAGTTGTAAGCTGCTATGTGGGTGCTGGGAATTGAACCCAAAGCCTCTGGAAGAGCAACCAGTGCTCCAGCCCCTGCATGTTTGATTTCTTGATGTTTGTTTTCAATTATTAAAAGAATAAAGGCAGTTCAAATGATGCATAAAGCTTCATGAGTATGATTCTGCTCTTGAAAATTGGTAGTAATTTCTACCACTCAAATTATTAAATATCTACTGAGCCAAAGAATTTTGCATTGCAAAATCTTTTAGGATGAACATCATTAGTTTTAATCCCAATATAGTTCATCATTTTTATTTACAGTAAAAAAATAAATTTGGGGAAATTTGGAAAGTTGATTTCTTATAAGTACACCCTGCCTGGTATCCTAGCATCTGGGAAATCCCTGTCTGTCTTTGAAAAAAGTGTCCACCCAAGTTTGTAAGTCCTATGCTGAACACTTACAGGCCCCATTTTAAATAGATACAGCCTGCATGTACCACAAACTTTACATCTGAAATATTCCTAGTGAAGTATATGGGATCTTTACTTAAAATTACATTTATTTGGTTGGTTGGTTGGTTGGTTGGTTGGTTGGTTGGTTGGTTGGTTGGTTGGTTAAAGAGGCATACACATGCCACAGCATGCATGTAGAGGTCAGAGGTGAAAAAATGAGTTCTAAGAGTCTGTTCTCTTCCTCTACTATATATGTTGAGGAATTGAACTCATGTTGTTAGATCTGTTAGTGGAAAATGCCTTTACCCACTGAGCCATCTCTATGGCCCATATCTGGGTGTCTGGCTTTGCCTAAGCATCTCTACCACCAGTCTAAGTAACAAGCATCTCTTCTTCCAGGGGACCAAGCTGGGAAGAAAGCTCTAAGCACCAACTCTGAGCTTTCTACCTTCAGATCAGATATTCTGGATCTCCGTCAACAACTTCAGGAGATCACGGAAAAAACCAGCAAGAACAAAGATACACTGGAGAAGTTGCAAGCAAATGGGGACTCATTGGTTGATAGGCAGAGTCAACTGAAGGAAACTCTGCAGAATAATTCTTTCCTCATTACCACCGTCAACAAAACACTCCAGGCATACAATGGCTATGTCACAAATCTGCAACAAGATACTAGTGTGCTCCAGGGCAATCTGCAGAGCCAAATGTATTCTCAGAGCGTGGTTATCATGAACCTCAACAACCTGAACCTGACCCAGGCTCAGCAGAGGAACCTTATCACAAATCTGCAGCAGTCTGTGGATGACACAAGCCTGGCCATCCAGCGAATTAAGAATGACTTCCAAAATCTGCAGCAGGTTTTCCTTCAAGCCAAGAAGGACACTGATTGGCTAAAGGAGAAAGTACAGAGCTTGCAGACATTGGCTGCCAACAACTCTGCCCTGGCCAAAGCCAACAATGACACCCTAGAGGATATGAATAGCCAGCTCAGCTCATTCACAGGTCAGATGGACAACATTACCACTATCTCACAGGCCAACGAGCAGAGCCTGAAAGACCTTCAGGACTTACACAAGGATACAGAAAATAGAACAGCTGTCAAGTTCAGCCAACTTGAGGAACGCTTCCAGGTCTTTGAGACAGATATCGTGAACATCATTAGCAACATCAGCTACACAGCCCATCACCTGCGGACGCTGACCAGCAATCTGAATGATGTTAGGACCACGTGCACAGACACCTTGACCAGACACACGGATGACCTGACCTCCTTGAATAACACACTAGTCAACATCCGCTTGGATTCTATTTCTCTCAGGATGCAGCAAGACATGATGAGGTCCAAGTTAGACACTGAAGTGGCCAACTTATCAGTGGTTATGGAAGAGATGAAACTGGTTGACTCCAAGCATGGTCAGCTCATCAAGAACTTTACCATTCTGCAAGGTAAGTGTAAATTCTGTATTTGGATTTGTATCTATTGCTTATATAACAAATTGTTCCGAAATATGGGAACTTAAAACAAATATGTATTATATAGTAGGTTTTATGGATTGGGAACTTAAAACCCATATGTGTGTGTACATGTGTCCGTGTGTATGTGTGTCTATATCTGTGTACTTCTGTGTGTTTCTGTGTGTGTGTGTGTGTGTGTGTGTGTGTGTGTGTGTGTGTATGTCTATGTGGGTGTTTGTGTGTGTCCGTGTGTATCTGTGTCTCTGTGTGGTTGCAGTTAAGATGTTAGCTGGGGCTTCCAACATCTGAAGGCTTGATAGGTTGGGACATGGATGTAACATGACTTATTCACATGGCCCTCAGCAGGAACCACAGTTCATCTCCAAGTAAGTGTCCTTAGTGTTGTCACAACAGGAAAGCTGGCTGCCTCCAAAGTAAGTGATCCAAAAAGAGAGAAAAATGGAAACCACTTTGTAACTTCACCTCAGTAGGCACACTCTTAGCACTACTGATCATCCATTATCCCAATAGTTGGGAGGCTTGGGAAGGAGGATTCTTAAGTTCGAAGTCAGCCTGGGCTCTACTGTACCAAGACCCTTCTCAAGGGGGAAAAAATAAATAAATATTCAGATGCTTGTAATCCCAGCAGTAAAGAGGCAAAGACAGGAAGATCAGGAGTTCAGTGTGAGTTCACAGATGGAAATGGAGTGACTAGCATAGAAAATGAGTTTTACTGTCATCCAGGGTATCTGTGACTTGGATTCAAATTTATTCCTAACAATAAACTTCCTTCTTAGGTTTGAAGGTACAAGAACAACTAGATGCTATGCTCCTCTATCTGGGGTATACAAAGATGGCTAAATAGATGTTCAACTTTGAGTAGCTCAACCTAAAAGAATTTTAAAGCCTCTGAAGTTGGGGAACAAGTGATCAATCTTGACTTTCAAAAAGGGAATAAAAGGTAGACTTTACATACTATATTTAGTGGAAGATTAGCTTTCTTTGGAGGGGGAGGTTTTTAAAAAATTTTTTATTAGATATTTTCTTCATTTACAATTCAAATGCTATCCTGAAAGTCCCCCATACC
>LR753364.1:7612-60945 GCA_902729485.2 Mus minutoides | reverse complement strand
TTTATGTGGAGGTCCTTCAACCACTTAGACTTGACCTTAGTACAAGGAGATAAGAATGGATCAATTCCCAGTCTTCTACATGATAGCTGCCAGTTGTGCCAGCACCATTTGTTGAACAGGCTGTCTTTTTTCCACTGGATAGTTTTAGCTCCCTTGTCAAAGATCAGGTGACCATAGGTGTGTGGATTCATTTCTGGGTATTCGATCCTATTCCATTGATCTACCTGTCTGTTGCGGTACCAGTTGCGTTTCATATGTTTTGCATTTCTGGGCTAATATCCACTTATCAGTGAGTGCATATCATGTGTGTTCTTTTGTGATTGGGTTACCTCACTCAGATCCATCCATTTCCCTAAGAATTTCATAAATTCATTGTTTTTAATAAATTTATGTGTAGTACTCCATTGTGTAAATGTACCACATTTTCTGTATCCACTCCTCTGTTGAGGGACATCTGGGTTCTTTCCAGTTTCTGGCTATTATAAATAAGGCTGCTATTAACATAGTGGAGCATGTGTTCTTATTACCAGTTGGAACATCTTCTGGATATATGCCCCAGAGAAGTATTGCTGGAGAAGGATTAGCTTTCAATCCTGAAAAAGGTTAAGAAGGAATTAGATAATTTGTGAGCTTTTAAGAAAGTTGCTATCACAAGTTCACAAAATGGAGGCGTGTGACCTCATCTTATTTCCTTACACCAATAAAGTTCTTAGTCAAACTTGGAAAATATCTGCATTTTACCAGGGCATTGGGCATTGATCCTGTTAGAAAAATAATAGGACTGCAGCAGAGTTGGGTGACTGCATTGATGGTAATGGTTTGTTTGTCTGTTTCTTTCTTTGTTTGTTTGTTTGTTTGTTTTGAATACATACCTACATACAGTAAAACCAAACAGTTTCTGCCAGTCACAGACCTGATGGAATGCAGTTGGGTCATCTGTTTGAGGTCTTCTCATGCTGCCAGTTCCTCAAGGAGTTTTGAATTCATCAGAAGCTGTTCTGGGGAAATGTATATTTCCATGTTTCTATGTTGTTTCAGACTCTTGGAATAATTCATTGTCTTGAACCTAAGGGTCATCATCTGAGGAATACCCTCAACTCTTGAAGGTTATTCAATTCTTGGCCAGGCAGCCATATCACAATATCTCAGTTTCTGCAAAGCCATCAAGAAGCCTGTCTCTGTCTAGTCTGCTAAGGTGGAACATGAACGGCATGTCCTATTAAGAAAATTACTTTCCATCCCCTTTGTCATGTACTATTGGTTAGAAGTAAGACCCGGGTTTCAGACTTAAAAGAAAGGCACACATGCATCATTGGAGGTCACTTTAAGGAGTGTCTGTCACATTAGTTGAATGATCAACTATAAAGCACCTGTGGACATTGAAGGACAGATTCAGGTAGCAGATGGCAGAATCATTTTCAACAGTTTTGTCAGTAACACAGAACAGTAAGTAAAGATGATAAAATCACCCAGAACCTGAGAGCCTAGAATTGTAGCAAGATGTTAGCCTGATAGAACAGATCTGTTAAGATCTTGCTCAGTGGTAGACAAGACAGAGCAGACCCCCATTCTTTTGGGAGAGACAGGATCTAACTATATAATTCAGGCAAATCTCAAAATCTAATCCTACCTCAACCTTTGTATTGAAGCTCGCCTAAATAGCTATTTTCACTTGCCTTCAGAACAGCAGTCCCAAGTAGATATTTCAAGGTAATGAAAGGTTGAGAAAGCACTCCCATTATGGAGCCAAGTGCTTTATCCTACATATGCTCATCCTACCCATTCTGCTTTCCTTAACTGTGAAGAAGCTGGTAAATCAGGATAGATTGACGTTGGTGTATGTGGTTTTATGTGAGCTCTCTGTGAGATTCAAAATACTGTGGTATTATCCAAGAACGTCTTGTTATTATGCATTTAATAAGGCCATGTGCTGGTAGCTACCAGAGGCATCCACACCAAGATGCATACCTGTAATCCCAGCATCCTCATTAAGATGCAGAAAACAGGGCAAGCAAGATGGCTCAGCGGGTAAGAGGATCTGAGTTCAAATCCCAACAACAAATCCCAACAACCACATGGTGGCTCTCAACCAGCCGTAATGAGATCTGACACCCTCTTCTGGTGTGTCTGAAGTCAGCTACAGTGTACTTATGTATAATAAATAAATCTTTGGGCCAGAGCAAGCAGAGACTGAGAGAGCAGAGTTGACCCAAGCAAGCAGGGGTCCTAAAAATTGCAATTCCCAACAACCACATGAAGGCTCACAACCATCTGTACAGCTACAGTTTACTCACATACATAAAATAAATAAGTCTTTACAAGAAAAAAAATATGCAGAAAACAAAATCATACACAACCATAATCCCAGCACCCAGGAGGCCAAAGAAGTAGGACTGCAAGTTCAAGGCCAGTCGAGGCTATGTGGAAGCCCCTATAAAAAAAAAAACAAAAAAACAAAGTAAGGCAAAAGAGAACTAGATAGACAGTCATATATTGACCTCTGGCAACAGCCATCTGTACATTAATCAACCAAAACTTTTGTTAAGGATCCTTTCCTTTCCTTTCTTTTGGTTAGAAATGATACGATTTTTATCCCAAGTATGTATACAGAGGGCTTCGAATGCACACTGCTATGCTGGAAGTTCCTGCTCCATCCAGAACTGCTCCTCTTCAGGCTGAGTCCTACACATAGCAGTTGAGCCCTCTGTATAGTGTGATATTTTCCTCTTAGCCTTTCTGAGATAATAGGAATGTTTCATGAGTATGGAATGAGACAGCATTTGAGTACCAAGTTCTTCCCTGAGAAACCCTCATCTGTGTGTACCTTGCAAACTTTTGAAGAGTGCATTTGAGTTAAGAGCAAGTATGGAGTGAGATGTCTGGCTGGAATTAGAAAGCACCTGTATGAGTGTGGATCTCCCCTGTGCTGTTCCTGTAGCCAGCACAGTGCAGTGGAGACAAAACAGAGTGTCACATGCATGTGGAGGATAATCTTACAACACACGGGGTTAAAGTGGCTTTGAGCCTGAGTCCTTCCTGCTGACTTCTGGAGACTTACCTGGAGGTGAGTCACACTCAGGTACTGTCAACATCCATCATTTTCAGCCCAATTATGAATGTGCAACATGCAGGTCACACTTCTGGGCCCTCAAATAAATGGTCTACTCACATCATTGCAACTCCTTAAGGTGGGAAATATTAGCATTCTTTTTTGCTGAGGGAGGGAACTAAACCATAGAGAGCCCAAGTAACTGTTCCAAGTTCACACAGAGGATTATGTGGCAGCAGTGCTGGTTCCCGAGCCTGGGCTTCCCCCCACCACGGTACCCTGGTACCTTTACAGACCAACATGTTTGGCAAGGTTGAAAAGATGAAGCACTTACTTTGCGGAGTTGATTCTTGGCTTAGATATTGACATGAACTAAACTCTGCGATGTGTAGCAAGGCTAGAAGATTGGAGAACAATGCCAAGTACTAGGCAGATGAGATATAAGTCCCATGTATAAGGTGGGGTTGTCACTGTGGTATTGTTGGTTTGGTTTGGTTTTGATACATAGCCCTGCCTGTACTGGAACTCACTATGTAGACCAGGCTGGCCTTGAACTGACAGAGACCAGCCTGCCTCTGTCTCCTAAGTACAGTGCTGGGCTTAAAGGTGTGTGCCACCATGCCAAACTATCTATTGTTTTGTTTTGTTTTTAATTTGCACATTCCTTCTGACCTTGATAAAGCTATTAACAGTTGCTTATTACAAATTGCGATAGTTTGGATCTGAAATGGTTCCCAACAGTCTATGTATTAAAGGCTTAGTCCTTGACTTGTTGTTACTGGGAAGTACTAGAATGTTGAAGAGGTAGGGCTGGTTTAGTGGGGACTTACCTACCCTTGACCTTGAAGGGGTTGCCAGTTTCTTTTCTAATCTTAGCCATAAAGTAATAGTTTATTCTACCAGGTGTTCCCAGTCTTGATATAATTGATGCTTTGGTATCACAGGCCCAAAAGCAAGATGTCATGCCATGGACCAGAAGCTCCAAAACAATGAACTAACATAAATATTTCCTCTTAAGGTATTTTGCTATAGTAACAGAAAATTAACACTTGGCTGATTAATACATTTTGTTAATTCCAGTCAAAGTAGTTTTTTTTAAATGAGAAGAAAACTGCATTATATTGTATCTTTTTTATTTCTACCCTGTCTGTTGTTGTTGTTGTTGTTGTTGTTGTTACAGAATTCTATATTGTATCCCCAGGATGAACTAGAGTAAATATGTAGTCTGGGCTGCCTCAAATTTGTAGCAGTCCTCTGCTTCAGCCTCCCAGGTACTATCATGCAAATTTCTTAACATCATATCTCCAAGAACTTGGATGTCAGGCAAAACTTAGGCCATTTCTCTACTTTATGTCACATAGATGTTTTGTTGGAAAACATGTTTAAAACTGTCTCAAGTGGGATCCAGGAGGAAAAGCACTTCTCAAAGTCCATAATCCATATGACAAAGCCAAAACGAGGAAGTGAGGGAAAGTCTAACATCTGAGAATTCAGCATCTTAAGGTTCCCTACATCTCTGACATCTGGGAGCCACACCACGACAGTGCAAATGTAGGGCTACCCAGAATTCTGTTTGGGTTGTCTGGGTAAATTTTGGAGGCCTGTAACAACTTTTTGAGCCACATGGGGACCCTGGTAATTGAGAACAACATACTCAGCCTTGACATTCAGTGAGCACATCTCAGTTGTACTTCTGCATTGAGCATCCACATGTCTCCATAATATGATACGCTTGACTCTAAATTCATGTTGTTGAACACATACACACAATACGTTCCCATTTTATGTGTGGGAGTATGGGGTAGGAGTATGCAACATATTTTAATGTATTTATTTGTTCATTCATTTGTGTGTGTGCACGCGTGTGTGTGCGTGTGTGTGTGTGTGTGTGTGTGTGTGTGTGCACATATAGACACACATGTGGCACAACTTACATGAGGAGGTCTCAGAATAACTTTGTTCTTGTTCACAATCCTGTTGAAGCAGGTTTTCCCTTGTTTCTGCTACTGCACCACGTTTGACTAGCATGTAAGTGAGTCTTTGGGTGATGTGCTTGCCTTTCTATCCCTGACCTCTCTGCATGGAAGCTGCGACTGTCACTCCGTGAGCCCCAGGGATCAAGCTTGGGCTGTCAGGCTTGCACAGCTAGCACCTTTACCCAGTGCACCATCCCCCCAGCCCCTCATTTCAGTTTACTTTCACTTCAATAGCCACCCAATAAAAGACTTAAGTAAGACCAGAAGCCCTCAGATAATCCACAGGCTAACTAGTGATGCTAGCATCTTGGGCTCTAGAGGAAAACATTCCATGTCCAAGGCTGGCTTTTAAAATGGCTTTGGTTCTTTTCACCAATTTTCTTTAAGTAACGAGAAAAGTAAACCTCTAATTTTTTTAGTGAGCAAAAACGTCATATGAATCCTATTATCTATAGAACTCAGCATCTTGGTGGACTATCTGCATTTTGCAAGGTGAAGGTAGCTGTGAGTAAGCTAGCAATGACAGGCCTGCTAGTTTATGCATAGTTTCAGACATTAAGCTTAATCTTACTGTAAAACTGGGAACAGTGGATAAGTGCAACACCTTACAAGAAGAGATTTTTGTTTTATACTAACCTAGCTGGGAGTCTATTGAAAGTTAGATTTTTATTAAAGACATAAACTAGAGCCACATTGCTATGCCTATTCCATTACATTGTGTGATTTAGAAACTAGCATCTGCTGGTGTTTTGTGCTGACTCTGAACCATGTTTGATGCCCTCCTTCAAACAAATCTCAGTGTCTCTATGTACATACACTAGCTGAGGACATTCAGCCATTTCCAACTGGGGGGAGGGATCATCTAGACTCTACTCAGAAATAATAAATAGTAAAAAAAAAAAAAAAAAAAAATGCTGCCACCCCAAATGAGGGAGATGGATTTAGGTCTGCAATGGGAAGCTGTGTGCATTTGGACTCTGAGGAGGGTTGCAAAAAGAAGTCTAACTGAGATGAGAGGCAAGCCCTGAGAAGCCACTGTTCCTTCTTGCATATAAACTCATTTCCAGAAGCTTTCAGGAAAACATCAACCCATAGTGTAAGGAGTTGAGAAACTAATTATTGGCTGAAAGTTTAGAAAGTATTGTCAAGAATTTAGAAAGTATTATCAAGAATTACTAAAATGATTGGATTTTCTAATAGATCTTCACTTTGTGGGCTTTCTGGGATCTACTATATACTTTGAGTGAAACACACAGTTAGGAAGTTACGATTTTTGTGTGCCTATTTCATAGACCTTTGCATAATACTATACCCATCACAAGCTACCTTTCCCACTCTAAACCACTAGGGCACCATTTTGCAATGACACATGCCCCAACTTACTTTAAGGAGATTACATTTAATAGTAAGAGGTCTTCCTGCTTGTCTCTCAGTGACATAGATTGGCTAATATACTCCTTCATATTAAAGAGAAGAAACTGAGGTTGCAGATAAGACCAATGGACTCATTCTTAAATGTCATTTAAGAGTCCAGAAAGTTTTTCTTTCTTTTCTTTCTTTCTTTCTTTCTTTCTTTCTTTCTTTCTTTCTTTCTTTCTTTCTTCCTTCATTCCTTTCTTTCTGTCTGTCCATCTGTCTGTTTCTCTATCTTTTTTTGGTTTAGTTTTAAAGAATCCTGAAAAAAAAAAGTCAGGAAAGAAAATCCTTTGGTATTTTGATGGGGATTGCATTGAATCTGTATATTGCTTTCGGCAGGATAGCCATTTTTACTATATTAATCCTGCCAATCCATGAGCATGGGAGATCTTTCCATCTTCTGAGATCTTCTTCAATTTCTTTCTTCAGAGACTTGAAGTTCTTGTCATACAGATCTTTCACTTCCTTAGTTAGAGTCACACCAAGGTATTTTATATTATTTGTGACTATTGTAAAGGGTGTTGTTTCCCTAATTTATTTCTCATCCTGTTTATCCTTTGTGTAGAAAAAGGCCATTGATTTGTTTGAGTTAATTTTATATCCAGCTACTGCACTGAAGCTGTTTATCAGGTTTAGGAGTTCTCTGGTGGAATTTTTAGGGTCACTTATATATACCATCATATCATCTGCAAATAGTGATATTTTGACTTCTTCCTTTCCAATTTGTATCCCCTTGATCTCCTTCCTTTGGTGATGTGAGGGACATTCAAGTACAGCCTTATTGCAATGAACTCCAATGTCCAAAATCTGTTCTTATTTTGTATTTGTACCACAGTAAGAGCCAAGATTTTAAGCTCTACTAAAAACAAAACAAAGAAACAAAAAGACTTTATCTATTTATGTTCACTAAAAAACTAATAGTGATATATTATTTTAAATATCATACAGTTAATATATTTCGTGTTATTTAAAATTTATATTGAGAAAAATGTATGTATTTTCAGTATTGCTGTAGACAAACATCTACATAAGACTGTTCAGTTGATTGTTGTTTTATATCAAACAAATTTTATAATACTCATTTTTATTGTTACAATATTTTATAAATTTTAAAGAATATGATAAAAAAATGAAAGGTATTACAGGTTTTGAGGCAAGGGGCTCTCCCAGAGGAGTTGGGGTACAAAAGGGAAAGAAGAATGTGATATAAGTCTATTACTCAAAATATGTTTTTAAATGTTAACAAATTCAGATAAATTGAAATTATGTATCTTTTCTCATCATAATGCAATAAAACTTAAATCAAAGGGGAAAAAAAAGAGTCAGGAAAGACAGGTCTCTCCACAGCCAATCCATAGCTAGATCTAGGATCCACCTAACACATAGGTAAGGAAGAGTTACCTCTTGGAATAAGGTAAAACCTGGAAACCTCTTTCTTCTGATGTCTCCTGATGCAGAATATTGATATATTAAGGTGCTGGGCTTTTGACAGTGGGGCTCATACATTTGATAAACAGTCCTAAATAAAGCTGCCAGTCAAGGTGATGACTACATGATCTCAGCAAGCCAAAGATTAAATACATAGAAACAGAAGGGAAACTGCGTAGCTTTTCTTTTGGTGACAAACACTGGTGTCTGTTTCAGCATGGATCCCATCGGTGAGCTTCATCCTAAACACTGTGCACAGGAAGAGTAGGGTTGTTAAAAAGAAAAATACTATGTCCAATTTTCTGAGGAACCGCCAGACTGATTTCCAGAGTGGTTGAACAAGCTTGCAGTCCCCACCAACAATGGAGGAGGGTTCCCCTTTCTCTACATCCACTCCAGCATCTGCTGTCACCTGAATTTTTGATCTTAGCCATTCTTACTGTTGTGAGGTGGAATCTCAGGGTTGTTTTGATTTGCATTTCCCTGATGATTAAGGATGTTGAACATTTTTTCATGTGCTTCTGAGTGAGGTAATCCAATCACAAAAGAACTCACATAACATGTACTCACTGATAAGTGGATATTAGCCCAGAAACCTAGACTACCCAAGATACAATTTACTAAACACATGAAACTCAAGCAGAATGAAGATCAAAATGTGGACACTTCGCCCCTTCCTAGAATTAAGAACAAAGCACACATTGAAGGAGTTACAGAGATCAAGTGTGGAGCTGAATCAAAAGGCTGGACCAACCAGTGACTGCTGCAGCCGGGGATCCATCCCATAATCAGCCACCAAACATAGACACTATTGCATATGCCAGCAAGATAGTGCTGAAAGGGCCCTGATATAGCTGTCTCATGGGAGGCTATACCAGTGCCTGGCAAACACAGAAGTGGATGCTCACAGTCAGCTATTAGATGGAACACAGGACTCCCAAGGAAGGAGCTAGAGAAAGTACCCAAGGAGCTGAAGGGGTGGAAGAATAACATGAACTAACTAGTACCCCCAGAGCTCATGTCTCTAGCTGCATATATAGAAGAAGATGGCCTAGTTGGCCATCATTGGGAAGAGAGGCCCCTTGGTCATGCAGACTTTATATGCCCCAGTACAGGGGAATGCCAGGGCCAAGATGTGGGAGTGGGTGGGTAGGGGAGCAGGGCAGGGATGGGGGAGGGTATAGGGAATTTTCTGGATAACATTTGAAATGTAAATGAAGAAAATATCTAATAAAAATTGAAAAAAATTTTAAAAATTAAAAAAAAAGAAAAATAAACCAGCACATCATTGTATTGTTTTGCACAGATTTAAACCCGATGAAACAACAGAATTCTTTCCTTCTAGCTCTTAAAGTCTAGGAGCCCAAGTCTTGCATGGTGGTTTCTTCCAAGGTCTCTCTCCTTAGATTGCAGATGGCTATCTATCACCTTCTTCTGTCTCCATCTGATTCTCCCTCAGTATCTGGATCTTTTTGTTTTTATAGGCATATGGGTGGTACATGTGTGTGGTGTATTTACATGTGTGGGGAGTGATATGCATAGACTTACATACACATTGAAGCCAGAGGAAGATACTGGGTGAGCTGCTTCCCAATCTGTCTTAGTCCTTAAAGCCAACAGTACATTAAAGATAGTAAGCACTCCTTAATGCCTATGTTTGTGTGCTGGGTTGTTTTTTAATTGTAGGCTATATAAGCATTACACTCACAATAGAACATATATATGTTTTTATGTTTAGGTCCTCCTGGCCCCAGAGGTCCAAAAGGTGACAGAGGATCTCAGGGACCACCTGGTCCAACTGGCAACAAGGGACAGAAAGGAGAGAAGGGAGAGCCTGGTCCACCTGGCCCTGTGGGTGAGAGGGGCACAATTGGACCAGTCGGCCCTCCTGGAGAGCGTGGCAGCAAAGGATCCAAAGGCTCACAGGGTCCCAAAGGATCCCGTGGGTCCCCAGGAAAGCCTGGCCCTCAAGGACCTAGTGGGGACCCAGGACCACCGGGTCCACCAGGCAAGGATGGACTCCCTGGCCCTCAGGGCCCTCCTGGCTTCCAGGGACTTCAGGGCACTGTAGGTGAGCCTGGAGTACCTGGACCTCGGGGGCTACCAGGCTTGCCAGGGGTGCCAGGCATGCCTGGGCCCAAGGGACCACCTGGCCCTCCAGGCCCCTCAGGAGCATTGGAGCCATTGGCTCTGCAGAATGAACCAACCCCAGCACCAGAGGTCAACGGTAAGTCCAAATCGTTCTTCTCAGTCAGAATTGTGGAGGAACATGGCAGTGTGTAGGCTTGGCTAAACCAACCCCCAGGAGTCCCCTAATTATATGAAACAACAGGGACCCTGTGTGTCCCTCTGGATGCCTCAGTGCTGTCACTCAGGACCCTGTGATCCTGCTTAAACCTTATCAGGTCTCTACTCATTTAGATGAGCCAGGCCTTCAGAAGACCCCTGTACCCCAAATACTTCCTTCAAGATATCCTACATTGGCTGCTCCCTGACCATCCCCCTTCATTTTTCTTCTTTCTCCTTAGAAACAGACCATTCTATCAGTTAACTCCACCAGTATGCAGATAGGGTTTCTGTGACAGAGTCCACATTCTGGTTTTGCTTAAGAAGCTGTTATGGTACCTATCTGTCTCTTTGGCAGAAAGTCTTTTGCAAAACTCTATACTAGTTAGGAGCCAAGTGTGTGGTTCCCTCATGCTGGTCCATGAGCCAGACTTTGGTTCTGAAGTGTGCTTATTTACAACCTCCAGCCGATCCGAGCTGACAGTGTATCAGGACCCACCCCACTTTCTTTTTTCTGTCATCATAAAGCCTAGCCCAACCCAGTCTCACCTTTCTACACTGCATGGTGTTCACTACTGTGGCTGTACAGTCCACATCTGTGAACATCTGCCCGGGTTCTACACAGGGACACTCCATTGGCATACAAGTGGTACAAGGCTGTCACTTTGATATCTTAGACACAGCTGAGGAAATGCAGAGTTCCTTCTGTGTTTTTTAAATCAACACTTAAAACTTTACATTCCTAGGATGTCCGCCTCGCTGGAAAAACTTCACAGATAAATGCTACTATTTTTCACTGGAGAAAGAAATTTTTGAAGATGCTAAGCTTTTCTGTGAAGACAAATCTTCCCATCTCGTTTTCATAAACTCAAGAGAAGAACAGGTATAGTATGTCAGCTGCACACTTGGTTGGAGAAAACTATAATTTAGAGATAAGTTATACTTGGAAATTGCATGCCTTTGAAAGAGTCAAAGAGATCAAAAAATCATGGTCTCATAAACAAAAGAAGGCTGCAGTTGCATGGACTTTATCCAGGTATGAGAGTATATGAATGAATTCAAAATTTATAAGGTGGAAGCAACCTAAAGGAAACCTAACTCACAACTGTAACTCACAGAGGAGACTCATTCAAATTCTAAGGGCAGAGGAAATATTTGTCACATAAGTTTTACAAATACAAAAAGCTAGTATCTGGAAATCCACCCCCCCTTTTTTTAGTTTTTATTTTTATTTTAATTTTTATTAGATATTTTCTTTATTTACATTTCAAATTTTATCCCCTTTCCTGGTTTCCCTTCTGAAAACCTCCTATACCCTCTGCCCTCCCCCTGCTCACCAACCTACCTACTCCCACTTCTTGGTCCTGGCATTCTCCTACACTGGAGCATCAAGCCTTCACAGGACCAAGGGCCTCTCCTCCCATTGATGACTGACAAGGCCATCCTCTGCTACATATGCAACTGGAGCCATGGGTCCCTTGATGTGTACTCTTTGGTTGGTGGTTTAGTCCCTGGGAGCTCTGGGGGTACTGGTTGGTTCCTATTGTTGTTTCTCCTGTAGGGCTGCAAACCCCTTCAGCTCCTTCTCTAGCTCCTCCATTGGGGACTCTGTGCTCATTCCAGTGGTTGGCTGAGAGCATCCACCTTTGTATTTGTCAGTCTCTGGCAGAGCCTTTCAGAAGAGAGCTCTATCAGACTCCTAATGTAGCCTGAGTATCTGCTGGTATTTTACTTGGGTACAGAGATGACACATCAGACAAAGTTCTTTGAACTGAATTTCTGTCCCTAGGTCCCTGTGTGTTTTAGAGCTGGTTAGCACTAATCGTCACTGAAGCCGCTGTCACAGAGAATTCAGTCTGCTAAATTCCAATGTGTGGGCAGAATGGATAAGCAGACTTTTGAAAATAGGAAGTTTTGCCTGTCAGTCAGTGCCAGCACCGGGCCACCTTGGGCCCAACCTCGGCAGGCAGTCCCACAGTCTCCAGAGGACTCTCCACTCACAGGCGCCCTAGCAAGCCCAGGATCTTAGGATCACTGGTGAGTGGAATACAACATCTATTCCAACAAACCAGGGGTGCCTGGGGTCAGCTGGAGCACAGACACAGGAACCCACCCAATCAGTGGCTCAGGTTCCTTCCGGTCAGCGCTGGTCTACCTTGGTTTAGAACACACCAGATAGCCCCACTGTCCCCAGAGGAGGTAAAACTTCCAGGTTCTCTAACACTCCCAGGATCTTAGGATCCCAGGATCCCAGGAGCTTGGTCACACCAGGCTTTCAGAGTCTCAGAGGAAGTTTGACTGCTAAGAACTCTGACACACCGAGAATCTCAGCATCACAGGATCCCAGAATCACAGGATCACAGAAAAAGCTGGACTCTGAAAAGTTCTGACTCAACTGGGATTACAGGAATAACAGGCTCTGATCAGATATATCAAGGACAGGGAGCACTTAAGATAATCAGATGATGGGAGGCAAGCATAAGAACAGAAGCAACAGAAACCAAGGTTACTTGGCATAATCAGAACCAAACTCTCCCATCATAGCAAGTCCTGGATACACCATCACACCAGAAAAGCAAGATATGGGTCTAAACTCACTTCTCATGATGATGATGGAGGACTATAAGAAGGATATAAATAACTCCAAAGAAATACAGGAGAACACATCCAATCAGGTGAAAGAATTGAACAAAACCATTCAGGATATAAAAATGGAAGTAGAAACAATAAAGAAATCACAAAGGAAGACAACTCTGGAAATAGAAAATCTAGGAAAGAAGTCAGGAGCCATAGATGCAAGCATAACAAACAGAATACAAGATATGGAAGAGAGAATCTCAGGTGCAGAAGATTCCATAGAAAACATTGACACAACAATCAAAGAAAATGTGAAATGCAAAAGTATCCTAACACAAAACATCCAGGAAATCCAGGACACAATGAGAAGACCAAACCTAAGGATAATAGGTATAGAAGAGGAGGAAGATTTCCAACTTAAAGGGCCAGTAAATATCTTCAACAAAATTATAGAAGAAAACTTCCCCAACCTAAAGAAGATGCCCATGAACATACAAGAAGCCTACAGAACTCTAAACAATTTGGACCAGAAAAGAAATTCCTTCTGTCACATAATAAGCAAAATACCAAATACCCAAAACAAAGAATATTAAAAGCAGTAAGGGAAAAAGGTCAAGTAACATAAAGACTCAGGCCTATCAGAATTACACCTGACTTCTCCCCAGAGACTATGAAAGCCAGAAAATCCTGGACAGATGTTATACAGACCCTAAGAGAGCAAAATGCCAGCCCAGGCTACTATACCCAGCAAAACTCTCAATTACCATAGGCAGAGAAACCAAAACATTCCATGACAAAACCAAATTTACACAATATCTTTCCACAAAACAGCCCTTCAAAGGATAATAAAGGGAAAACCCCAACAGAAGGAGGGAAACTACACTCTAGAAAAAGCAAGAAAGTAATCTTTCAACAAACCCAAAAAAGGATAGCGACATGAACAAAATTCCAACTCTAACAACAAAAAATAACAGGAAGCAACAATGACTTTTCCTTAATATCTCTTAATATCAATGGACTCAATTCCCTAATAAAAATACATAGACTAACAAACTGGTTACATAAACAGGACCAGTAGCCAACATCAAACTAAATGGAGGGAAACTGGAAGCAATCCGACTAAAATCAGGGACTAGATAAGGCTGCCTACTGTCTCCCTACCTATTCAATATAGTACTTGAAGTCCTCAACAGAGCAATTAGACAGCAAAATGAGATCAAAGAGATGCAAATTGGAAAGGCAAAAGTCAACTATCACTATTTGCAGATGATGTGATAATATACTTAAGTGACCCAAAAAATTTGACCAGAGAACTCCTAAACCTGATAAACAACTTCAGTGAAGAAGCTGGATACAAAGTTAACCCAAACAAATCAGTGGCCTTTCTCTACATAAAGGATAAACAAGCTGAGAAAGAAATAGCTCAGCGGGTAAGAGCACCCGACTGCTCTTCCAAAGGTGATAAGTTCAAATCCCAGCAACCACAGGGTGGCTCACAACCATCCATAATGAGATCTGGCTCTCTCTTCTGGAGTGTCTGAGGACAGCTACAGTGTACTTACATATAATAAAATAAAATAAATCTTAAAAAAAAGAAATTAGGAAAACAACACCCTTCAAAATAGTCATAAATGTTATAATATACCTTGGAGTGACTCTCTAACTAAGGAAATGAAATATCTGTAAAATAAGAACTTCAAGTCACGCACGCTTTTAATCCCAGCACTTGGGAGGCAGAGGCAGGCGGATTTCTGAGTTCCAGGCCAGCCTGTTCTACAAAGTGAGTTCCAGGACAGCCAAGGCTATACAGAGAAACCATGTCTCAAAAAAAAAAACAAAAAAAACAAAAACAAAAACAAACAAAAAAGAACTTCAAGTCTCTGAAGAAAGAAATCAAAGATCTTAGAAGATGGAAAGATCTCCCATGCTCATGTATTGGCAGGAATAATATAGTCTAAATGGCTATCTTGCTGAAAGCAATTTACAGATTCAATGCAATCCCCATCAAAATTCCAACTCAATTCTTCACTGAGTTAGAAAGGGCAGTTTGCAAATTCATCTGAAATAACAACCTAGGATAGCAAAAACTATTTTCAACAATAAAAGAACCTCTGGTGGAATCACCATCCCTGACCTCAAGCTGTACTACAGAGCAATTGTGATTAAAAACTGTATGTACAGTGACAGACAGGTAGATCAATGGAATAGAATTGAAGGCCCAGAAATGAACTCACACACCTATGGTCACTTGAACTTTGACAAAGGTGCTAAAACCATCCAGTGGAAAAAAGACATTCTCAACAAATGGTGCTGGTACAACTGGTGGTTATCATGTAGAAGAATGAGAATTGATCCATTCTTATCTCTTGTACAAAGCTCAAGTCTAAGTGGATCAAAGAACTCCAAATAAAACCAGAGACACTGAAACTTATAGAAGAGAAAGTGGGGAAGAGCCTAGAAGATATGGGCACAGGAAAATTTCCTGAACAGAACACCAATGGCTTGTGCTGTAAGATCAAGAATTGACAAATGGGACTTCATAAAATTACAAAGCTTTTGTAAGGCAAAGTACACTGTCACTAAGACAAAACGGCAACCAACAGATTGGGAAAAGATCTTTACCAATCCTAAATCCAATATAGGGCTAATATCCAATATATATATAAAGAACTCAAGAAGTTGGACTCCAGAAACCAAATAACCTTATTAAAACAGTGAGTACAGAGCTAAGCAAAGAATTCTCAACTGGGGAATACTAAATGGCTGAGAAGCACCTAAAAAAATGTTCAACATCCTTACTCATCAGGGAAACGCAAATCAAAACAACACTGAGATCCCACCTCATACCAGTCAGAATGGCTAAGATCAAAAATTCAGGTAACAGCAAATGCTGGCAAGGATGTAGAGAAAGAAGAATACTCCTCCATTGCTGGTGGGATTGCAAGCTTGTACTACCACTCTGGAAGTCAGTCTGGTGGTTCCTCAGAAAATTGGACATGGTACTACCAGAAGATCCAGCAATACCACTCCTGGGCATATACTCAGATGATGTTCCAACTGGTAATGAGGACACATGCTCTACTATGTTCATAGCAGCCTTATTTATTATAGCCAGAAGCTGGAAAGAACCCAGATGTCCCTCAACAGAGGAATGAATACAGAAAATGTGGTACATTTACACAATGGAGTACTACTCAGCTATTAAAAGCAATGAATTTACAAAATTCTTAGACAAATGGATGGATCTGGAGGATATCATCCTAAATAAGGTAACCCAATCACAAAAGAACACACATGATATGCACTTGCTGATAAGTGGATATTAGCCCAGAAGTTCAGAATACCCAAGATACAATTTGAAAACACATGAAACTCAAGAAGGAGGAAGACCAAAGTGTGCATACTTTGATCCTTCCTAGAAGGGGAAACAAAATACCCATGGAAGGAGTTATACAGACAAAGTTTGGAGCAGAGACTGAAGGCATGACCATCCAGAGACTGTCCCACAAGGGGATCCATCCCATAAACAACCACCAAACCCAGACACTATTGCAGATGCCACAAGAGCCTGCTGACAGGAA
Source organism: Mus minutoides (assembly GCA_902729485.2). Classification (NCBI taxonomy): domain Eukaryota; kingdom Metazoa; phylum Chordata; class Mammalia; order Rodentia; family Muridae; genus Mus; species Mus minutoides. Next base: position 44,632 of record LR753364.1, on the reverse strand, counting down.
CCTGATATAGTTGTCTCCTGAGAGACTCTGCCAGTGCCTGACAAATACAGAAGTGGATGCTCACAGTCATCCATTGGAAGGAGCACAGGGTCCACAATGAAGGAGCTAGAGAAAGTACCCAAGGAGCTGAATGGTGTTTGAAGCCCCATAGGAAGAACAACAATATGAACTAACCAGTACTCCCAGAGCTCCTTGGAACTTTACCACCAATCAAAGAAAACACATGGTGGAACTTGTGCTTCTAGCTGCATATGTAGCAGAGGATGGCCTAGTTGGTCATCAATGGGAGGAGAGGCCCTTGGTCCTGTGAAGGTTCTATGCCCCAGTATAGGGGAATGCCTGGGCCAGGAAGGGGGAATGAGTGGGTTGGGAAAGAGGAGAGGATAAGGTATTTTCAGAGGGGAAACCAGAAAAGGGGATAACATTTGAAATGTAAATAAAGAAAATATCTATTTAAAACAGAAAAAAGGAGGTTTCACAGACAGTCTTTTCTTTGTTTCATCAGTGTTTAGCTGTTTCCCAAAAGTAGAAAATACTGGTAAGTAATAGCATCACGTAGTTCTTTTCATATTTCTATCTTGTGTTGATCTACATGTAAATGAAAGTTAGGATTCAGTTCTCATTCATGTCCTAAAGGTGTATACAGAATGATGTACTAATGACTTCAGAACTGAGAGACTATTCAGGAAATGTCCTTCTTTTTGGGGGGTTTCATTATCTAAACTCCCAAGAATCAAACAAATTCTAGAAAAAGTTAGAGGGAAGAGAGAGAGACACAGAGAGAGAGAGAGAGAGAGAGAGAGAGAGAGAGAATATGAATATTAGTTCTCATGCGTCCTAGGCCTACAGATATATAGCGCCACCTGGTGGCTCTCTAGAGAATTGCATCACAGCAGAGGTGCATGGGGGCAGGTGAAGAGACAGGCATGAGTAGGTTTGGGGTGGAGCACCACAAACCAGACTTGTTGATTCAAAGGAGGTTGGTAAGGGCCCATGTGTGAGAATGACAGTGGCCCTTTATTAAGCCCCTGTCATGTGCAAGGCCCTTTTTTAAAAGCTCACAGCAACCCTGTAATATAAACCTTATAATTGTCATCCTTCCCCTTGGGTTTTTTGTTTTGTTTTGTTTTTAAACAAAGCCTAGCAATGTCTGGAATTTGCCATGTAAACTAGTATGGCTAAAGACTGTGATGATTTCCCTACATCCCCTTCCCAGGTCTACATGACTTCTCAGAAGGCAAAGAGGAGAAGCAAAGCCGAAATCCAACTGATAACAATGCTCATGTCCTCCCCCTCACTACCAGTCTCTACCAGACACAGTCCTGAAATCTGGGTTATAGTAACATGCACAGAGCATAGGAAAAACAGCAGTCAGGGGCGTCAGCCCAGACAAGTTCATCAGTGTGGTAGAGGCTCACAGATGGGTGACTGCTGGGAACCAGGGCTCATCACTCTTAGGGATCCTAAAGAAGAACCTTACTATTACTTGTTAAACATAGTCTTAGTGAAACACGCCCACAACACAAATGCAATACAAAGTGGACCCTTTAAAATGGTGAGAAATGTTTTTTGTCAGTTTTATTAAACAAGAGCTCTTTTGTATGGGCTAAGAACACCTCCTGCTTCCTTTTCAGCAATGGATAAAAAAGCATACTGTGGGGAGAGAAAGCCATTGGATCGGCCTCACAGACTCAGAGCAGGAGAGCGAGTGGAAGTGGCTAGACGGGTCGCCTGTTGACTACAAGTGAGTGTGGACAGCGCCGTGCACTTGCTTCCCCATGTTTTCACAATGGCCTAGCTTCCTACGACTTTTCCTTAATGAACTCATGTTTATCCCACGCCATCCTCTTGAGGGCCTGGGCTCCTTGTACCAGTTGCCTGTTCCCAGTAGGGAAGCAGTGGTGGACAGTCTCTGTGCTGTCAAGTAGAGAACTTCGGAAGGATAACATGGCCCAGAGCCTCTCTGAATGGTCAGTGTTCACTTGGACATACTTCTGAGGACTGGGAAAGTCCTAGCCTTGACCAGGCCTCTGACCCAAATGTGATTTGAGTCCAAGTTGTACACACCAAGGTTGTAGATCTCTCATACACAGGAAGTCCAAGTGTGCTGCACAGAGGATCCCAGAATGTCCATCTTCTGCAGGATAAGAGAAAACTAAATTCTACCAACTCTTTTCTCAAATCTTGCCTTTCTTCTTCTGGAGAGAAAGTGGAGAACCTGTAAATATCCACCTGTGAGGGACCTTCAGTTTGCTAGAGACAAACAAGCCAGCCATATCAGCAGCATGTCACAGGAAGCTGCTCTCCCATGGGGGAAGCATGCTTCTGGTCTGAGGTAGTCTACAGGCACTGAAGTAAGACTCCAGGTAGCTCAAGAGTTGCCCAGAGGCTGAAGTGATGGACAGAAAGGCTAGATAGTCTCAAACTGGCATAGGGACAGCCAGGTCTGAGTGGAATCTCACTACACATGTAACCCGCACTGACCTGGAATGTGCAGTCTTCTGCCCTCAGCACCCAAATGCTGCGTCAGACCCGCATCGCTGCACCTCACAGTTCTCTACTTTCAAACCCTCCCCATGAAGACTGTGAGAGACAGTAGATGGAATCAGAAGGCCATTTCTGAAGGGAAAAAAACAAATATGGAGAAACATGGAAGTGGATCTTAGGTCTGCTCCAAAGCTGAGGAGGTACACCTGTGTTTACCTGCTCTCTATCTGCTCTTTTGTGCCTGCCTCTGAGAGACACTGGGGTCAGGCCAGCACCTAGAATGGCAGGGATGCTTTGCAAGACTCCACACTTCTGTGGGCATTGGTGTGCAAAGCAGGAGCAGTGATGACTTTGAAGCAGGAGTGGAAGTTGGAGGTTAGTGCTTTCTCTTTGACAGTCAAGAGAGCCAGAGTGGAGAAAAGCTAAGAAGGAAAAAAAAACCATCTCCCTCTTTTCTTACTGCTGTAAATGGAAAGAAAAATTTGGGTTTGACTGCAAAATTCAATCTTAAATTTTATTGGCTTGTATGGGATTGATTGAGCTGGAATATTATTGCTAAGTGTTCCCGCATTCAAAGGTAAAGCTTTGCCCCCTTTCCTGGGGATCCAGGAAGAATTCTGTGGCTGGGAGGAGAGCACTAGAATTGGTCCCCGGACCCCAAGAAGGATGACATCACTCACCTTACTGGGAGTTTTGTCACCAGCCACAGCCACCCTGGAGCCCACCCCAGAAGCTTAGACTCCTACACTTCCACCACCATATACACTGTGTGTCTCATTTTCTACCCAAAGGCATATATGTACATGGAAATTCCCCAGGATCAAGCTCTAAAAGCAAGTATAAACCAGGCAGATGTTGTATGAGGTCTCAGAGACTAACTTAGTTTGACATATAATAATAAACACTGTACAATCTAGACAAAGAGCCAGGCCCGTCCAGGGAATAAGATACAAACTTGAATGAGAACTGGACTTCGGCTGGATCTGACACCCATGACACCTCAGTCACATGAGGTGACAAAATCACCCATGTGGTAAAATGAACTTGACAAAAGGACCATGTTAATACTTATACACACACACACACACACACACACACACACACACACACACACACAGAAGAGATAAACATACACACTGGGGTCAGGCCAGTGCCTGGAATGGCAGGGATATGCTTTGCAAGACTCCACACTTCTATGGTCAATGGTATGCAAAGCATTGGTATGCACACACATATGTACATGCAGAGAAAATGTGTATGTGTGTGAATTTAGTATAGAGCTTGTCCCCTGGAAAGCACTAGAGAAAGCCTGTGGGTGTTACTACTGTTGTCACAATTGTGACTGCTTCCACAGTAAAATATGTCAGAGTTGGGGACTATTACTCCCCAGAATTGGTAGTGTGCATGATCTTAATTAGAGACACACAGCATCTTACAATAAGTTTATGAAGTATCCAAAAATAATTCCCATTATGGCTTAGGAAAGGAAAAAGGATTCATCATCCCTGGCCTCCCAGATGAATCTCCTGAAACACTTTCCCAAGACGCTCAGACTCTCCTTTGCCCTCCTCTTTAGATTCTGAGCCTCCAAGACTCCGTCCACTTGTCTTCCCTTCCTCCTCTTACCAGCAGTGATTTCTAGATCATAACCATCAAAGACCACTATAAACTGTTACTATGAACAACTATACACCAACAAATCAAACAGCCTAGATGAACACACACATTTTGAGAAACAAAGTGGTTTAGTAAGATCAAGTCAAAAAGAAACGGAAGGCAGAGCAAACACTAACAAATCAGATTCGCACAGTCATCAAATGCCTCCCAGCAGAGAAGAACAGTCCAGGACCAGAGGCTTCATGGCTGAGTTCTACCAAACATTCAAGAAAGGACTCTGGCCAGCCATCTTAAATGTTTTCAAAACCAGAAGTCAATGGTTCTGGAACCATCCCAGGCCTTGCCCAGCCACAGAGGAATTAAGTACACAACTTTCCTTTTACCCTTTTTCTCCAAAACACATGCACCCACCCCTTTGAAATTATTTAAGGATTTTGTGGTTACTGTGAAAAGAGGAGCCAGTTTTCAGGGACATACCTCTCCTCCATTGCCTCTGCTCTATGCTGTTATTTTCAGTGATACATGATTTGGGAAGGTAGGGCTGGAACACACAGATAAAAAGCTGTAGTGACAGAGAAGAAATTCCAGCTGCTTCAGGCACATTCAGACCTGACTCAGGTATATTATCCTCAGACACACTGACTCGCAGAGCCTTTCACTTAACTGTACTAAAGGAGTTAAGGACCAGCTAGAAAAAGGGAGTATGTCAGATGCCCTGGGCTGGAGCCATGGCCACGTGATTTCAACAAAAATACTGAAGGACAATATAGATTGCTGGACATACCAGTTGTAGATATGGTTTTTAAAAATAACAATAACATAATCCTGTCAGAGAAAAGACAACTTTCTACCTTACACACACCACCTTTGTTTCTTTCATGTCACCACAGCCCTGTGACTTTATATCCAATATCTATACCATGACTGGAGATTAGGATCCATCCACAGTCACTACATTGTCCCAAGATGTCCACAGGGAGGTGGCAGCTGGAGCAGGAAGCTAGGAGTATAAATGAGAGGTGTTATCCTTGTGTGAAAGATAAATGATACAGTGGGCCACCAAGCACAGTTCAATAAATTCAAGAACTGGGATTATAGAGACTATGCTCTGTAGCCTCAAACAAGTAGATAGCTAACGAGCTATAAAGTATTTGGAAGTTAAATGACATAGACCAAAGAAGAGGCTATGGCCATACCACCCTGGCAATGCCTGATTTTGTCCAAAGATCAAAGAGGAAATTACAGTGAAAGTCTAAAAATGTCTTTAAACAATGAGAACATATCAAAATTTATGAGCTGAAGCTAAAATAGTGCTTAGGGAGACGTTTACAGCTCGAAACACTGTGTTTGGGTTCTTGTTGTTAGCTTTCAGATGGTGTCTTTCTACGTAGCTCTGGCTGTCTCAAAACTTGATATGCAGACCAGGCTTGCCCCAAATTCACAGAGATCTATGTGCCTCTGCCTCCCAAGTGCTGGGATTAAAACTACATGCCACCATGCTTGGCCCTACATTTTCTTAAAGGTTAGAAAGGAATGACCTAAGCTTCCACTTTATGAAGGTAGAAATAAAGAAGAAATGAACCTCAAAATAAAGCAGAGGGGCTTATACAAAGCCCTGGGTGGGATCTCCAGCTCCACACATGACTAAGTAGAAGGAAAAGAATAGAAAAATCAGAAAAGCAGCAACACGGGGATCACAGAAGTGTTGGTAAGACTAGGGGCACAGTGATTCTTTCCACTATTTTTTAATTTACTTTACCTTCCAACCACAGCTCCCCTCTCCTCCATTACCCCTTCCCCTTCTCCTAAGAGAAGGGCAGCTCCCCTTGGGTTCCACCCCTCCCTGGGATGTCTAGTCCCAGCAGACCTATGCACATCCTCTCTCACTGAGGCATAATAAATCTTAATGGAATAACTGCAGATGTGGTGGTTGGCTAATTGTCACTTATACCAAACCAAGGCTGCCATCCCTGGGGTAAACCAAGACTCTCTCCACCTTAAAACAGTAAGACCTCCACCCACTCTGCCAAAAGCCCCTACACATTTTTTTTCCCCTCTCTCCTGTCTACCAGATATATCTGGTAGAAATGTGATAACACAATTCACATAATTGCTTTTATTTTTATGTTACAAAGATAAAATGGGCTATAGTCCTGCTGTTATATAACTCATGTTGTAGTTTTATAGTACTGTTCTATAGAGCAGTGAGGGCCAGAAGAGACTCTTCAGTTTCTTCTACTTCAACAACAGCCCATGCTAGTCAACACTTCGTGTTCCTGCCAGGGTGGCACTGGCCCAGGCCACAAGAGAGGAATCTTCCACAACAGAGGCCCTTGTAGTGGGAGAACATCTTGCTTCAAGAGACGTTTCTCCCCAGTAACATTTTCTGTTTGGAAGCCAGACCCTTACCAGCAGAAGCTTCTTGGCTGTAGTCTTGGTTAATCTTGTGGTTGATGGAAAAAATATTAAGTTGTAAAGTTAGAGGGATCTATCCCCAAGATCAAAAGTATATGCTCTGCTAACATTAAGATTAGCCCAAAATCCTGGGATGCTACACTCTCCATAGTTCATGTTTGTGTGTTTGCAAATCACTTACAGCTGTCTGCTCAAGTGTGTCCAAGGTTCCTGGGGTGCTCAGAAGTGTTCATGTTGCTATGACGTATGTGTTGTAATATGGTCAAGCTCGTGTTATTCTTTCCAGAGCCTACCTGTGAAGTCAAGTCACTGTTTAGGCTAGCATTCCAAAATATTACATACACATTCTGCTTATCTGACATGCTCTGTTCTCTGTTACAAGCATACAAACTAAGGGTTTTGCCCAGAGGTTGCTCCATGGAATTTTAGCTTTTCCAGAGATGCTCTGAGACCCCAGCTGCCACCCATGCTGGGTATCTTAGTTGCCTCTGCTCCACATAATTTATGCTGTCTTTAGTCATAAGGAAATCTCTGAGCACTCTACATAAAGAATTCTAGTGATTTGAACCCAGTTGGGAAAGGTTCCCTTTCTGTTTAATCAGTAAGTCCTTCTTACCTGTATGATCTTAAATGACTTAAAGTAAAATGCAAGAGAATCATACTAAGCAGATCCTCTGAGTCTAAATAAACTGTGTGTGTGTGTGTGTGTGTGTGTGTGTGTGTGTGTGTGTGTGTNTGTGTGTGTGTGTGCGTGTGTGTGCGAGTGTGTGCGTGTGTGTGTGTATACATACATACACTTTTACAATTAACTGAGAAATCAAGAATATCAAATACATATACATATATATATCAAATACATAATACATTTTGGAATCAAAGATATAAAGAGATGTAAAATTAATATAATTAATATAAAATTATAGAAAATAAAATCACCATTACTATTAAACATGAACAAAATGTATGTTTCTGAGAACAAACTACTTGGGTACTACCAGCCTTTGCAGAGGTGGCCTTCAAGGAAGCTCCTTTCTTTCCAATCTGTCCCTCTTGGCCCCACTGACAGTGTGAGTCTTAACTTCATCCTCAAGTCTGTCATGTAAGTTCCCTGAGAACTGGAACTTCGTTCTGTGCTCCTTTGTTACCATTGCCTGAATTAAACTCAGCTCATAGTACATTCTCTCTGAGGATCAGTGCAGTGAGTAAATATTTTCTTCCTACTAGTTTCCTCTCATTGGTAGATTGTTCCTTCTGAATCACCTTTGCTTCGCTAGATTTACTGAGGGTCAGAGTTTTTATCAAGTCCTTAGATAGATAGGTTTAGAATTAGTTGAGTATTACTTCTATCATGCTGCCCCACTGTTTAACTATAATCACCTCTTCTTTCTCACTGCCTTCTGACTCTGATGATCTCATTGTCAAAAGATGAAGGGAAATATAAGGTCTCACCTAAGGGGAGCCCTCAGGTACCCTGTAGCTAGTGGGGGAGTGAGTCATTGCTGAAAGTACCTTTATTACAGATGTTTTAGGGTCAGAAGTCAGATTCTTTCCTTAAGCAGAAACCACAACCATGAACTTGCTTCTTCAAAAGGACCTTCCAGAAAAGAGTCTGGAGCCACACTTAATTTACTGCATGGAACCAGAATTAGGAACTATAAAGTCACAAGAAGCCCTGCTTTGAGCAGCAGCATCCAAGTAAAAGAGCCTCAAATAAACTCATCCTAATGAAAACTTGTTCAGGCTTGGAATTCAAGCTACTCAGGAGGCTGAAGCAGGCAGGATGATCACAAGATGAAAAAGAAAAAGAAAAAGAAAAAGAAAAAAGGAGAGGAGAGGAGAGGAGAGGAGAGGAGAGGAGAGGAGAGGAAAGGAAAGGAAAGGAAAGGAAAGGAAAGGAAAGGAAAGGAAAGGAAAGGAAAGGAAAGGAAAGGAAAGGAAAGGAAAGGAAAGGAAAGGTTACCATAGAGTACATAATGAATTCAAAGCCAGCCTGGGCAAGTTAGTGAGACCTAATCTTAAAATAAAGTAAAAAGAGGGCTTAGTATGGGCAGAGGCAGTGGTGGAAGACTCAACCTAGCATGCACAAATGTCTTGGTTCTTTCTCAGGCCTGCCTAAACCTCCCCTCAAACCCCCTGCAAAAAAATCTCAGAAAAATTGTTTTAAGAACCCTCTTTCTGACACTTTCAGGGAGGTAGAGGCAGGAAGATCTCTGTGAATTTGAGGCCAGCCCAATCTACATAGCGAGCTCCTGGACAGCTAGGACTACATAGAGAGACCCTGCCTTTAAAAAGAATAAGAAAAGGGAGGAGAAGAGGGAGAAGGAGGAGGAGGAGATGGAGATAGAGGAGGAGAAGGAGGAGGAGGAGGAGGAGGAGGAGGAGGAGGAGGAGGAGGACAAATGCTCTTCTAGTCAGGCATGGTGGTACACACCTTTAATCCCAACATTTCGGAGGACTTACAGGTAGATCTCTGAGTTCAAAACCAGCTAGGACTATTCACTGTCAATCAATCATTCAATAAATCAATAAAAATGAAAATCTTTTCTCCTGAGCTAGAGAGATTGTGCAGTGGGTAGAGGCATCAGCCACCAAGGCTGATGACCCAGGGCCCACATGCTAGAAGGAAAGAGTTGATTCTCTCATGTTGTCCTCTGACACACACTGTAGTTTCCCCCCCCTCATTCCCCCTCTCTCCCTCTCCCTCTCCCTCTCCCTCTCCCTCTCCCTCTCCCTCTCCCTCTATCATGAAAATAAAAGCTCTTTCCCAAAAGAGGTAGTAAAATATTTGAGTTGGTTTCAGTAAGATTAAATTATTGTTTTCTGAAATTGTCAACCATGTACAGCTAGGCCAGAGCCACAACTAGTTGTTTGTGGTTGTGGGTTTTTGTAACTGTGTATCAAGGTGCTCTCACTTTCTCTTCTAGACCTTTTGACCCGTTAGAGACAAGACACACCATTGCCTACAGATCCCTGTGTATTCTCACAAGAGCATGCATGCATGCATATTTGTGTAAGATATCCCAAGAGTGCATATTACCTACTGTATACACATGCCCAGAAGTCCACACTGCAGGACACAGTTGAAAGCCATTCACCAGCTATGTCAAAGGAGTCATCCCCTCCACAATGTAATAATGAGGTTCACTGGGTTGATCTCACTATGGTAGAGATAACAAGCCTGCAAGGACAGGCTGCTTTTCAGCATCTCTGCAAACAGCTAAGTGAAAGTGAGCACTGTTTTCTAAATAATGCGTTTCCATTCCACAGCAAATAGCATGTTTTGGCTTTGTGTTTATGTCCCTCAACTGTTTTTGAGCAAAGAAAACCTCTGCACGCTGTGCAGATAACAGTCCTTTTCTTTTTTTGTTAAAAGGAACTGGAAAGCTGGACAACCAGATAACTGGGGCAGTGGCCATGGGCCAGGAGAAGACTGTGCTGGCTTGATTTACGCAGGACAGTGGAATGACTTCCAGTGTGATGAAATCAATAACTTCATTTGTGAGAAGGAAAGGGAGGCAGGTAAGCAGCCTCACTGTTTACTATGGAGCTGCAGGGCTTAGGTCTTGTTAAAGGGGAGAGGTGTTGAGAGGGACTCTGAATGCAGGCTCTGTCATGAGCTTCCAACTCACTTCTTCTACTTAGTGGCAAGGTAAGTTATCAACCTCAGGGGAATAACAATAACTCATTAATTTATCATAGTGCCAGTTAATTGTTCTTTAATATATGGTACCAGTGTGATATCTTTGGAGTGGTGTGGACATTCACATCCAGCCAACTCAGTGAAACCACATGTACTTAACTGAGCATTTAGTATAAGCCAGGTTTTGTGTTAATGTAGTGGAGAGTTATAATCTGCATAACTTAAAAATGCTTACATCAAAAAAATCTTGTAGATATTCTTCTTGACTTCATAAGAAGTTTATCTAAAGCTTCATTTACTATATGACCCTCTTTAAAACAGAGTGTCTTCCTTTTCATTAGAACTAAGTTTGTGGTGGCAGGTGGAAGCAATGCTAATGGGCTTTCTTTGGAGATGACAGGAATCTTTAGACCTATGGCACAACTTTGAAAATATACTAAAGGGATTGTAGAGTTCGCTCAGCAGTTACGAGCACTTGCTCCTCTTACTTAGGACCCTGGTTTGATTCTCAGCATCCACATGGCATCTCACAACCATCTGTAACTCCAGTCCAGTGGATATGGTGCCCTCTGCTGACTCTGCAGACACCAGGCCAGTGGTTCACAGATATGTACAGGCAAAACATGCATATGCATTATATGAATAAAATTAAAATAAAAAAGAAATATACTAAGACCCACTGAAGTAAAAAATTTTACATGGATGATCTGCATTACCTGTGAATTAGAGTTCAGTAAATATATTTTTGTTAATTAGTAATTTTAAAAGACCTATCTATATTCTATTCATATTATTTTTGGAAGTAACTAGGACATAAATTACATATACATTCAAGACATTTACAGAGTACTTTTGATGTATCAAATAGTAGTGTGAATGCTACAGGTCTCAAAACAAGGAACACACAGTGTGGTCAGCTAAGGGGCAGAAGCATGGATCACTAAATATGGGGTTAGAGTTGATGGGGACAATCAGGCATGATGTGTTTGCCTTGTTTGCTCAAAAGAGTGTTGAGTAGGGAACAGAATTCCTCAGAATTGACCCTGCCAGCAAGCCACTCAGGGGAGACAGAACACAGTCCGTGATAAGGGTCCCAGCCTGTGTTTTTCTGGACGAGATCTAGGACTGATGCTATGGTCCTTAGGCTCCTGTGTACCCAGACACCACTGGGGATACCTATCGGAGAGTTGAGAATGGGGGTCGTGGGGCTGCACTTCTCCTATGCCCTAGGCAGGAGGGGGATGACTGAGCCTGGGACAAGACAGAATCCATTTTGGTTCCAAGTGAGTGTCAGAGTACACAAAGGCTGAAACAGAGATGACGTCTCTGGGAGATTTAGGTGAGGCTCTTTAAGCCCCTACCACATTACCACCACCACCAGGTGATCCTTGATGAAGGAGAAAGTCCTTGCTTGTCCAAACCACTTTATTTTATGGTAGATGTAAATGCATGTGTCTTACTCAGGATGAACCAAGGATTAAATACCTTTTGCAGGAAGGAAAGCCCAATAAGGGAAGTTCATTGGCTAAACATTTGGGGCATATCTAGATAACTCATCAGCATGGAGAACTCTAGATTTTTATGTTATGTGATCAGTTGTCATGGTCCTCTCAGTGGGGTGTCACAGTTACACAGTCCAGAACAGGTAGAGCTTGGCTTGGCAGAACTGGTTCCACACCTACCATTCTCAATTCTGAGATTCTCCGGGGTTTTGAACTTACTTCAGTCTTACCAGTTTTTCTGTCTAGTGGCACAGTCTGCTTGTCCCACATTGCTTAATCTGAAAAAAAAAAAAAAAAAAAAAAAAACCAAACCTTCCCAACATTCTTCTTGCAATACTGCCATTTGTGCTCTTTCCTAAAGATTCCTCCTATTTTAAGTTGTAAATAATTTTATTTTTCAAACAAAACTAATGCCCATCCTTATTTTTCTGTTTCAGTACCATCATCCATATTATAACAGCGTGATATAATAGCAGAAGCATATTTTCTGATGCCTCTGAAAGTCGAAGAATGCTCGTTTCTGATTCCATCACTTCTCACCAGAATGAATGGAAAAAGCCCTGAACAGTAGTTATTCAAAATAAGTGGACACCTACTGCACCATAACCCAAGGACTAGGGGGCTAAAATGCTCCCTCAAGTTGACATATTGATTTCCAGTGTACAAATGGACTGAATCACATAGATTTTTCTCAGCCATTAACCATACAATTTATGCAAATTATATCTTTCCAAATATGGAATGCTCCAATCAGAAAAAGACTATCATTGGTTGTTGAGTTACTGGCTCTGTGTAAACAGTGTGTTTCTAAAATCCCAAATGTAGGAAGAATATGCAGACGCACACATATAGGCCACATTTTAGTAATAATATGAAATATACTTAAAGAACTTTTAAACTTCGTATTTTTGTACAAAATATTTGCCTTTTACAATCATTTTCCTTTTTTTAATGTACCTATATAATACATAAAGCCAAAGATAATAATAGTGGTACTAATAAAATTTCATGGAGTTTCTCTTCAGATTTAATCTGTCCAGGTGAAGTAAATTTTTGTTGTATGTGTCTATGTATGTGTGATTTCTTCAGAACAGTGAATCACATGAAGCATCTGGAAATATCCTTGTACATTTTGGTGATAGCAGAGCTCAAGCCTGAGAACATCATGATAGCTCATTCAAGTAGGCTGTGCCACTAGCCCAGCACCGGCCACTTCCATTAAGAGGAAGTGTTAAGCCGGGCAGTGGTGGTGTACACCTTTAATCCCAGCACTCAGGAGACAGAAGCAGATGGATTTCTAAGTTCGAGGCCAGCCTGGTCTACAGAGTGAGTTCCAGGACAGCAAGGGCTACACAGAGAAACCCTGTCTCAGAAAAAAAAAAAAAAAAACCACAACAGAAAGGAAGTGTTGACTTGGGATGTGCTTTTGTTCTACTTTGTGGACCTGGAATGACGGAGAAGCATCTGTGAGGAAGGACAGAGCATCTGAATCTGGATGTCTGCAAGGCCCTGGTTTAAGGCTGATTTATAAACAGGCTTAGTGTCAGACTCATATCAGAGCAGGCAAGAGATTATAATGTCACATCAGTCAAAGGCAGCCAAGTGATGCTTGCAAGATAGAAACCAGCTACATGCTGTTTGGAAAGTAGGATTCCCAAAACACAAATCCAAGACATGGGCTAAATGAAATGCAAAAGTAAACTTTTGGTTATTTGTTGAACCCTGCAAGGAATCTTCCCTGGTGATTCTAAAACTTGTGTGTACTCCTGTCTTTGCATCTGTTTTATAGCTCAGGCAGAGGGTGAGGGTTGTACAAGCCTCTGTCCCATGTCACCTATATTCTTTCTTCCCTTATAAAGCGTAAGCTTCCAGAGAAGTGATCATATATAAACATTTCAAGTAAGCTTGGAACTCCAAGATGTAATATTTAGCCAAAAGAAAAGGAAATTAAAATTTTAAGACCTACCTAACCTCTTCAGTTATTAATTTCTATACTAGACAAGGTACATATGTCATGGGAAATCAAAGGCATACTTAACAACAGCAAATCATAATGGATCAATTGAACATGTGAACCACATCACCAAAGAGAGACTTTTAAGCTTTTACACATGACACATGAAAGTGGACTGTTTTATTCACATTTAGTTGTTCTTTAATCTGAACTGTAACCAAACCTCAAACAGTTACTGCTCTTACAAAGGATCTGAGTTCAGTTCTCAGCACCCAAGTTGGAGAACTCTCAACTTTCTGTAACTCCAGATCCAGGGAACTCAACGCCTCCATGACACCGCTGTCATACACCCACACAGATACAGACAAACACCTAAGTAAAAATTTTTAAAAATCGTTTTAAAGGGTTTGTTCCTAGACTTATCTTGTTATGCCATATTCAGTGGATATTCCCAGGAGGACTGCTCTTTTCTGAAGAGAAACAGAGGAAGAGTGGATCTGGGGGAGTGAGAAGAATGGGGGGTGGGAATTTCAGTCAGGATTAATTTTTTTTAATGAACAAACTTCTAAAAAAACAGAAAAAAAGCAAGTATATTAACTGTGATATTTGAATTTGTCAAATGTACACTGCCTATACTTATACCTGTCTCACAGAGTAATTGCAAATTTTAATGAGGTGATATGCAGAAATCACCTACTACAAGGTCTGGCTCCAAAGACACATGTCATGCTCTTAGTTCCTTTCTCTGTTTAGAAATCTTTCAAGCACCTGATTCAGCTATCCTTTATTGTTCAAAATTCAGTAACGTCTGTGGATTATTGTACCGGGTCTATTCACTCCCTTGTCAAGAAATATCTCACTATCGAGGGTAATTTCGTCCAACCCAAGGTACGGTCCTTTTCTACTCTGGAACCCATCTTTCGTTCCTTCATTAAAAAGAAACAGTCTCTGTCCGACTGTTCGTACAGAACTTAGGGTCCAGGGACATCTCACACATAGGAGGTTGGAAGGGAAAGACTGTAGTAAGCTCTTTATATTGTGCATGCTCACACTAGACTGGGAATCAGCAAATATGGCCGATAGTCTGTTTTTATAAGCAAACTTATTAAAACACGAGTTCATTGGTCTATTTACTTTCCATCACACACAAAATGTTTGATCCCAGTCTATGGCATCACTGAGAGATGAGGTCTTGTGAGAGGGAACTGTGTCACTGGGTAAATGTCTTTCTATCACTTTACTTCATGGCCACAATAAGGTAGATAGGCCTTTGCTACTACATTGTTCCCACTATGGTTTTGTGCTGCCATAAGCCCAAGGCAGTAGGAGCAAGAGACCTCTGAACCCTCTAAAAGTATGAAATGAAAAAAATCTTTTCCTTCTTATTCCTTGAGTTTGTTGAGTATGTAGTGATGGAAAACTCATGCCGTGCCTGTGGTGATTGCTTCTGAGCTGTAACAGCAAAGTGGAGCAGTTACAAGCGACCATTACTACAAAACTGGCAATAGTCACAATCTGTCCCTTTACAGAAGTTTGCAAAATTCAGTATCAACTTATAGCCTACTCCTTTATGATACTTAGAAAAATACACC
The DNA here is from genome assembly GCA_902729485.2 of Mus minutoides. Taxonomy (NCBI): domain Eukaryota; kingdom Metazoa; phylum Chordata; class Mammalia; order Rodentia; family Muridae; genus Mus; species Mus minutoides. The sequence continues at coordinate 29,425 of LR753364.1, read as the reverse complement.
TAATTTCATTTATTTTAGACTATTGCATTTTCATATAGATGAAAATACTATGTATATAAAGATAATTAGTAGTATTAATTAGTAATATTGATTATCAGAATTATCAGTAGGTAATTCCTCAAGGCACCCAGAACATCTAAAGGAATTTTAAAAACAAAATAGTCCTCTCCACAACCACTCTTGTGAGATCACTAGCCAAACAGCATTGGTCAGTACTGTCTCCTTGGCTGTTAGAAGCATTCACCAAACCCAAGGCCATACAAAGATGCATGCCTAGGAGGAACATGTTGATAATAAAGTCTTGAGGTCAAGACACATGTACATTGAACCACAAAAGGAGTCTTTATATCATCCCAGAGCCTTTTCATAAAAATAGTGTGTCAATAAATAGTTACAAATGGTTTTAGAACAGGAATGGTGATAGTACTTGCCTAGCATGCAGAAGACCCTAGATTCAGTTCCCCCATACTGAAAAAAATACTAAAAATGGAATGCTCATACAAATCTATAATGGCTATGTGCTGTTAATGAGGGACTAACAGGATGGAAAAACTATCTCCAAGAGCACAGGATGTAAATATCTATATCTTACATGCTCAAAGCATTAAGTACAAAAAGTATCACTGCCATGAATGTGAGCTTTATCGTGTCTTGCCAGGCATAGTGACCGAGACAAGAGGATCACTTAAGTCAAGGCCAGCCTAGCCAACATCATGAAACTCTGTCTCAAGAAAATCCCAAAACTAAAAATACACAGATGCTTAAAATGCTCCCAAATAGAAGCAACCAAGCTGTCCTCAGTAACTTAGTAGGAAAATAAACCGTGATAGCACAATGTTAATCAACGGCAAAAGAAGCAACCCACCAAGACACAGATTTGGAAGAGACCTAAATGGCAACTGCTAAGCAAAAGCAGCCATGTATATATAGAGAAAGTCAGAGCAGAGGATGAGTAAGTGGAACATAGTTATTTTTAGGGAACTTTTAGGAAATAAAACAATGCAGATACAATGATAGATAAATGACTTCTTTTTGTTAAAACCCTCAGAACTTTGCAACACAAAGAGTATCCCACAATGCATACAACTTAAAAAAACAATCTCTAAATCTCCAAAGAATTGTAGATGATGACAGTGGCTCAACTTAAACTTTTTTGACTTTACAATGAGGCCAATGTGTACTCATTCAAATATTCTCGTTTTCACTTTCAGTCCATAATTCAATTATATGAGGCAGTCAAGACTTCATTATAAAATAGGTTTCATATTATATGATTTTGCCCAACTGTAGGTTAATATTAAGTGTTCTAAGCACATTTAAAATAAGCTAGACAAATAATAAAGTTCAGGATTTTGGTGTATTAAACTTATTTTTTAGTTACACTATTTTCCACATGTGATGGGTTTTTTTTAAAGGTAATAAATACCACTTGAAGTTAAAAAGATGTATCTGTTCTAAATATATGAAGAAGTGTTGTTGAAGGGTATGAGTGGGGTGTGATACTACATCTAGCCCTTTAGTTGAGAAAATTGTTTCTTTTTTAATTAATTAATTTTTTACACTCTATATTTTATTCCCTGCCCTGCCACCATCCACCCTCCAACTGTTCCACACCCCACACCTCCTCCCCACCCACCTGTCTCCATGTGAATGTCTCCACCCTCCACCCCACTTGACCACTAAACTTCCTGGGATCTCCAGTCTCTTGAGGGTTAGGTGTACCATCTCTGAATGAACATAGACCTGGCAGTCCTCTGCTGTATGTGTGTTGGGAGCCTTATATCAGCTGGTGTATGCTGCCTGTTTGGTGGTCCAGTGTTTGAGAGATCTCGAGGGTCCAGATTAATTGAGACTGCTGGTCCTCCTACAGGGTCACCCTTTTCGTCAGCTTCTTTCAGCTTTTCCCTAATTCAACAACAGGGGTCAGCTGCTTCTGTCCATTGGTTGGGCGAAAATATCTGCATCTGACTCAGCTACTTGCTGGGTCTTCCAGAGTGAGCACTCACAAAAAAAGAACCTAGCATGACCGCACTCCAGAAGACCCAACAATGGTCTAAGAAAATGGTTTATTGTGGGGAATAGGTTAGCAATTCTGATACTGTTAGACGTGTGTACTGGGACTGAATCATTATGTACAATAAGGATAAGCTGGGTTTCTTATCCTTCCCCCAATGGGGTTTTATAGATAATGGAGGTAGGAAGACAGAGTAATCTATGGATAGTTGGTTAACATTAGAAACATCAGTATCAACTGGGCAGTGCTGGTGCATGCTTTTAATCCCAGCACTTGGGAGGCAAATGCAGGCAGATTTCTGAGTTTGAGGCCAGCCCAGTCTACTGAGTGAGTTCCAGGACAGCCAGGGCTACACAAAGAAACCCTGTCTAGAAAATAAAAATAAAAATAAGAAACAGCAGTATGGACTCATGGTTGACATAATATACAAATGCTTACATGTAGAAATATCAGTAAAGCAACACATAGCTGCATGTAGTGATGCACACCTTTAATCCCAGAACTTGGAAGGCAAAGGCAGGCCAATCTCTGAGTTCTAGGCCAGCTTGGTCTACAAAGTAAGTTCCAGGACTGCAGCCAGGACTACATAGAGGGACCCTGACTCAAATAAATAAATGGATGGATGGATGGATGGATGGATGGATGGATGGATGGATGGACAAACCAAAAAAATTTTTAGGCCTGTCTGAGTTCTAGACAAGGTTGATCCACATAGTGAGTTCCAGGACAGCCAGGACTACATAGATGGACCCTGTCTCAAGTAAATAAAGTGGTAAATAAATACATAAACAAACAAACAAAAAATGTTTTAATGCCTATGTGAGTTCTAGGCCAGTTTGGTCTACATAGTGAGTTCCAGCGTAGCCAGGACTACATAGAGGGACCCTGTTTCAAATAAATAAATAAATAAATAAATAAATAATCCAAAAAAAATTAAAAGCACACACATACATAACTAAGATAGATTTTTTTTTCTGTATTGCATTAGCTGAGAACCTAAGAGAAACAACCCAGGACCAAGTAAGGCCAGTCTCCGGAAACCATGAATCTATGTTGATATAAATAAATGTAAAGATAAGAAAAGAAAAAGAATTTCTCATAGGCTGTCCTTGACTCCCCACTGAATAATCCTCTTCCAAAAAGAACACAATAAAGAGGAAAAGGAAACTTTATTGTGGAAAAATACCACCTCAGCCAGGTGATCAAGGGTAGCACTAATGGCTGTAAAGTTTAACAGTATGCACCCTTGATATCCTTAGAACGGACTTGGCCGCTGTGCTTTTTCTTCCCATAACTTATCTAATCACAAGATAATGAGGAAATTCCAATATAGGGATATCCTACAAATTCCTGACCAATATTCTTCAAAAGTATCAAATGGTCAAAAAACAAAGCCTGAGAAACTGTGATAGCCAAGAGAGACCTAACAAAATAAATAGGACATCTGGATGTAAATGTGCTGCTAAGGTAGAATCCAGACTCATGAAAGGGCATTAGGTCAAAGCTAAGGAAACCTGAATAAAGTACAGACTTCAGTTAATAATGACTTGACAGTACTGTTTCACTAACTGTAACAAATAGATGTTAAGAACATGGGAAATTAGCTGGGTATAATCTAGCATGTAATCCCAGCACTTGGAAGGGACAGTTAGGAGGATTGCTATGAGGTTAAGGTCAACCTGAGATATATAATGAGTTCCATACCAGCTTGGCCTACAAAGACTGTACCTCAAAAAACAAAACAAAACATGTGGGGATTGATGGACCAAATACAGAATATAGGGAACTTTCTATACTATCTATAAAGCTGACATTGTTTTTTAAAAATACTTATTTAAGGAAATAGGTTAACTAGAAAACGCCTACATAATAGATACAGAATCATTCTAAATGGCAATAAAGCCACAGTCTTTGGCGCCTTAGCAAAACAGATATTAGCCATTCCCCTTGTTTTACTTGTTAACTCCTGCTAATTATTAGTAATTATTATTAATAAAGAAACAACTAATTTGCTAAACTGCAAAATAGTTTATAATTATCAAACTTGGTGCAGTGATACTGGCCTATAATCCCTGCACTTGAGATGGGGAGTCAGGAGAATCAGGAATTCAAGGTCATCTTTGGCTACAGCCCAGCATAGGTTATCTCAAAAAAGGGGGGGGGGCAGAACAAAACATCATCAAAGTGATCCAATGTCACATGACCCTAAGATATGTTGTAGTAAACTATTTAAATCCTGTCCCAGGGTTTCTACTCTGCCTTTGATTATTGAGTTCCCAAATAAAAAACACACACAGCCATTATATTTACAATAAGCTTAAATTAGCACAAGAGCTGGGCAGCTGCCTACCGTCCGTGCTGTTAGAATCTACTTTCCTATCAATAACCCTGAGTTATTACTATGTTTCATCTGGGCTGCTCTTAGCTCCAATTGGGTAGCCCTCAGGGCCATGGCTGCTTCTCCTCCCTCCTTCTGCACATTCTTCCTCTTTTTCCAACCCCTAGCCTGGGAAACCTAAACCCCACCTATGTCTCTTCTGCTCAGCTATTGGCTGTTGGCATCTTTATTTACCAATTAGAATTAACTTGGGGGCAGAGTCACAGGAGTTAGTGGACTCCAGGTCATGTCTCACCCCTGCACCTAACATTATAATACACAGGAAAAAGACAAAAGCCTCCACAGTGATGAGTAAAATACTTGCATTGATGGATCAGCATTCTTTACCCTCGTGCAGAAGGCGTCATCCTAAAAAACACGTCCCACAGTCGTTCTACCTTTTTCATAGCACAGCAATGAGCAGATATTCTAGTTCTTAGCTGGTGGGCACATACTCTTCTGTGGCACCTCAACACAGTGCCAACATGCTGTCAAGTATCAACAGAGGAGTAAAGTTTGCCTTGGTACCAATGGAATTCTTTTTTATTATTAGATATTTTCTTTATTTACATTTCAAATGCTATCCCGAAAGTTCCCTATACCCTCCCCCGACCCTGCTCCCCTACACATCCACTCCCACTTCTTGGCCCTGGTATTCTCCTGTACTGGGGCATATAAAGTTTGCAAGACCTAGGGGCCTCTCTTCCCAATGATGGCCGAATTCATGCCACTAAAGACACATTCAAATATGGAACACATGAGTGAGACATCTGCAAAAGATGATAAAGGGTTATGAATAACTTTGTATAATTAAGGGATTAAAAATGTGCATTCTCTTTTGCATCAAAGGAAAATTTTGTGCTCATTTAAACAGGTAAGTGAAGTAAAAGGCAGCAGAAGGATCTTCTCAAATAATGTGGACCTGAAAACAACAAAACACACCAGCAAGTGGCTAGAGAGAAGCTCGGCAGTCAGCAGCGCTTACAACTCTTACAAAGAAATAGAGGTTGGTTCCCAGCACCTACATGGCAGCTCACAACTGCCTGGAACTCCAGAGGACCTAATGCCCTCTTTTGGGCTTTGCACTATCCTGCATGTCCATGGTGTACAAACACACATGCAGGCAAATAACCCATACACATAAAATATTTTTAAAAGAAAAAAAAATCCACCAAGAGAAAGAGAATGTCAGTCACCACGAGGAAGCATTACACCACCATTAAGTCTGCATGGTAATTACTGTTACTTATTTATTGTGGTTTTGAGTATTTCCCTCTCTTCAAGTATCTACCCAAACTGATGTCATTCATGAACAAGCTAGAGGGCTGGATAGAAAGAGTTAGGAAGATGTACAACCAAATATAATGTATGATATAATCAAAGAATACAAATAATTTCAAAGTTTAGATCTCAAAAGTGTATATATCAGAAGATGTGGAAAATCTTGAGGTAATGGAAGTGGACTTGATATCATTCAACACTCATCTTCCCTATCTGCACTGGGTTATTCTATCCCTATGAGGCCACACCTGTCTTTGTAAAGCATGGAGCAGACTTGGCACAATACAGGCATGAGAACTGGGTATCACTTGTGAAAGAGGCACCTAGCATTGAGCATGTGCTTAGCACACCCCAACCAATATCCTTCTTACTCATTTTGAATTTAGTCCTAAAAGAAAATACTTGAAATGGGAAATAAAAGCTGTCTCTTTGCCAGGCAATGGTGGTGCACCCCTTTAATCCCAGCACTCAGGAGGCAGAGGCAGGCAGATGTCTGAGTTTGAGGCAAGCCTGGTCTACAGAGTGAGTTCTAGGACAGCCAGGGATATACCGAGAAACCCTGTCTCCAAAAAAAAAAAAAAAAACAAAGGGGGCTGGAAAGATGGCTCAGCTGGTAAGAGCACTGACTGCTCTTCAGAAGGTCCTAAGATCAAATCCCAGCAACCACATGGTCTCTCACATCCATCTGTAATGAGATCTTACACCCTCTTCGGGTATGTCTGAAGACAGTGTACTTATATATAATAATAAGTAAATCTTAAAGAAAAAAAAAAGAAAAAAAAGCTGTCTTTTTATTTTTTTCAATATTTTATTAGACATTTTCTTCATTTACATTTAAAATGCTATCCCGAAAGTCCCCTATACCCTCCCTTCGCCCTGCTCCCCTACCTACCCACTCCCACTTCTTGGCCTTGGAGTTCCCCTGTACTGGGGCATATAAGTTTGCAAGACCAAGGGGCCTCTCTTCCCAATGATGGCCAACTAGGCCATCTTCTGCTACATATGCAGCTGAAGACATGAGCTCTGGGGGTACTGGTTAGTTCATATTGTTGTTCCTCTGTGGGGTTCTGTAAGACTGCCTGCGGCTTACGCTATCTGGGTTCTTGAGGAGGTGGCCAGAGCTGTATAGGAGTGAACAGTCAAGAGAAATAATGGAGGCCAAGACATGTTTCTGTTCAAGGCCCCTGGGTTTAATGCTTAGAGTCTTAGGTTATAGCAGGGCTTTCCATCCACCCTGCCATCCCGTTTCTGAGGCCCCTGGCTCCATCTTTGAAACCTCATGGAGCCATAGGCTTCTTCCCGGACTGTCTGGGCAGCTCTGGGCAGGCCAGCAGCAGAGACTTGGAGGCTGCTGGCTGCAGTAGTTGCATAACAAAAGGAGCCAGGCTTAGCTGGAGAGTCACACTGTAAGTGGCTTCCTGTGGCATGCCTCCAGGGGCAGGTCTGCTCTCAGCCTGGAGCAAGCTGGGGAAGGAGGCTACACCTCCTAGAGGGTTGCAGACCCTGTCAGCTCCTTGGGTACTTTCTCTATCTCCTCTTTTAGGGGCCCTGTGTTCCATCCTAAAGATGACTGTGAGCACCCACTTCTGTATTTGCCAGGCACTGGCATAGCCTCACGAAGGACAACTATATCAGGGTTGTTTCAGCAAAATCTTGCTGGCATGTGCAATAGTGCCTGGGTTTGGTGGCTGATTATGGGATGGGTCCCCAGGTGGGGTAGTCTCTTAATGATTCATCCTTTCGTCTTAGCTCCAAACTTTGTCTCTGTAACTCCTTTCATGGGTATTTTGTTCCCTATTCTAAGGAGGAATGAAGTAATCTACACGTTGGTTTTCGTTCTTCTTGATTTTCTTGTGTTTTGCAAATTGTATCTTGGGTATTCTAAGTTTCTGGGCTAATATCCACTCATCAGTGAGTGCATTTCAAGTGACTTCTTGACTTGGTTACCTCACTCAGGATGATATCCTCCAGATACATCCATTTGCCCAAGAATTTCATAAGCTCATTGTTTTTAATAGCTGAGTAGTACTCCATTGTGTAAATGTACCACATTTTCTGTATCCATTCCTCTGTTGAGGGACATCTGGGTTCTTTCCAGCTTCTGGCTAATATAAATAAGGCTGCTACAAACATAGTGGAGCATGTGTCCTTATTACCAGTTGGAACATCTTCTGGATATATGCCCAGGAGAGGTATAACTGGATCTTCCAGTAGTACTATGTCCAATTTTCTGAGGAACCGCCAGACTGATTTCCAGAGTGATTGTACAAGCTTGCAATCCTACCAGTAATGGAGGAGTGTTCCTCTTTCTCCACATCCTTGTCAGTTACTGCTGTCGCCTGAATTTTTGATCTTAGCTATTCTGACTGGTGTGACAGGGAATCTCAGGGTTGTTTTGATCTGCATTTCCCTGATGATTAAGGATGCTGAACATTTTTTCAAGTGCTTCTCAGCCGTTCCATATTCCTCAGTTGAGAATTCTTTGTTTAGCTCTGTACCCCATTTTTAATGGGATTATTTGATTTCCTGGAGTTCAGCTCTTGAGCTCATTGTATATATTAGATATTAATCCCCATTCAGATTTAGGATTGATAAAAATCCTTTCCCAATCTATTGGTGACCTTTTTGTCTTATTGACAGTATCTTTTGCCCTACAGAAGCCTTGCAATTTTATGAGGTCCCATAATAATCTTACAGCAAAAGCCATTGGTGTTCTGTTCAGGAATTTTGCCCTTTTGCCCATATCTTCCAGGCTTTTCCCCACTTTCTCTTCTATAAATTTCAGTGCCTCTGGTTTTATGTGGAGTTCTTTGATTCACCTAGACTTGACCTTAGTACAAGTGTGTGTGGTGATGCAGGCCTTTAATCCCAGCACTTGGGAGACAAGGGAGGTGGATTTCTGAGTTCAAGGCCAGCCTGGTCTACAAAGTGAGTTCTAGGACAGCCAGGGCTATACAGAGAAACCCTGTCTCAAAAAACCAAAAAAAAAAAAAAAAAAATGTATCAATTCTCATTCGTCTACATGATAACCTCCAGTTGTGCCAGCACCATTTGTTGAAAATTCTCTTTTTCCAATGGATGGTTTTAGCTCCTTGGTCAAAGATCAAGTGACCATAGGTGTGTGGGTTCATTTCTGGATCTTCAATTCTATTCCATTATCTACCTGTCTGTCACTGTACCAGTACCATGCAGTCTTTGGTTTTTGGTTTTTGGTTTTTGGTTTTTCGAGTATCACAACTGCTTTGTAGTACAGCTTCAGGTCAGGCATGGTGATTTCCCCCAGAGGTTTGTTTATTGTTGAGAATAGTTTTTGCTATCCTTGGTTTTCTGTTATTCCAGATAAATTTGCAAATTGTACTTTCTAACTCAGTGAAGAATTGAGATGGAATTTTGATGGGAATTGCATTTAATCTGTAGATTGCTTTCAGCAGGATAGCCATTTTAACTATATTAATCCTGCCAATCCATGAGCATGGGAGATCTTTCCATCTTCTGAGATCTTCTTCTGTTTCTTTCTTCAGGGACTTGAAATTCTTGTCATACAGACCTTTCACTTCCTTAGTTAGAGTCACACCAAGGTATTTTATATTGTTTGTGACTATTGTGAAAGGTGTTGTTTCCTTAATTTCTTTCTCAGCCAGTTTATCCTTTGTGTAGAGAAAGGCCACTGATTTCTTTGAGTTATTTTTTTTATTAGAGAAATTCTTCATTTACATTTCAAGTGTTATCCCAAAAGTCCCCTATACCCACCCTCTGCCCTGCTCCCCTACCCTCCCCCTCCCACTATTTGGCCCTGGCATTCCCCTGTACTGGGGCATATAAACATTGCTAGACCAAGGGCCTTTCTTCCTGAATAACGGCCAACTAGGCCATCTTCTAATACATATGCAGCTAGAGACATGAGCTCTGGGGGTTCTGATTAGTTCATATTGTTGTTCCATCTATAGGGTTGCAGACCCCTACAGCTCTTGGGTACTCTCTAGCTCCAACATTGGGGACCATGTGTTCTGCCCTATAGATGATTGTGAGCATCCACTTCTGTATTTGTCAGGGACTGTCAAAGCCTGCCAGGAGACAGCTATATCAGGGTCCTTTCAGCAATATCCTGCTGGTGTGTGCAATAGTGTCTGCATTTGGTGGCTGATTATGTGATGAACCACCTGGGTGGGGCACTCTCTGGATGATCCATCCTTTCATTTAGCTCCAAACTTTGTCTCTGCACCTCCTTCCACGCATATTTTAATCCCTATTATAGGGAGGAATGAAGTATCCACGCATTGGTCTTTCTTGATTTTCTTGTGTTTTGGAAATTGTATCTTGGGTATTCTAGGTTTTTGGGCTAATATCCGCTTATCAGTGAGTGCATATTAAGTGACCTCTTTTGTGATTTGGCTACTTCTCTCAGGATGATATCCTCCAGATACATCCATTTACACAAGAATTTCATAAATTCATTGTTTTTAATAGCTGAGTAGTACTCCATTGTGTAAATGTACCACATTTTCTGTATCCATTCCTCTGTTGAGGGACATCTGGGTTCTTTCCAGCTTCTGGCTATAATAAGGCTGCTACGAACATAGTGGAACATGTGTCCTTGTTACCAGTTGGAATATCTTCTGGGTATATGCCCAGTAGAGGTATTGCTGGATCTTCCGAAGTATTATGTCCAGTTTTCTGAGAAACCGCCAGACTGATTTCCAGAGTGGTTGTACCAGCTTGCAATCCCACCAGCAATGAAGAAGTGTTCCCCTTTCTCTACATCCTCGCCAGCATCTGCTGTCACCTGAATTTTTGATCTTAGCCATTCTGACTGGTGTGAGGTGGAATCTCAGGGTTGTTTTGATTTGCATTTCTGCGATGATTAAGGATTTCAAACATTTTTTAAGGTGCTTCTCAGCCCTTTGGCATTGCTCAGTTGAGAGTTCTTTGTTTAGCTCTGTACCCCATTTTTTAATGGGGTTATTTGAATTTCTGGTGTTCAGCTTCTTGAGCTCTTTGTAAATATTGGATATTAGCCTCCTATCAGATTTAGGATTGGTAAAAATTCTTTCACAATCCATTGGTGGCCTTTTTGTCTTATTGACAGTATCTTTTGCTTTACAGAAGCTATGCAATTTTATAAGGTCCCATTTGTCGATTTGTGATCTTACAGCACAGGCCATTGGTGTTCTGTTTAGGAATTTTACCCCTGTGCCCATATGTTCAATGGTTTTCCCCACTTTCTCCCCTATGAATTTCAGTGTCTCTGGTTTAATGTGGAGGTCTTTGATCCATTTAGACTTGAGCTTTGTACAAGAAGAAAGGAATGGATCAATTCGCATTCTTCTGTATGTTGACCACCAGTTGTGCCAGCACCATTTATTGAAAATGCTGTCTTTTTTCCACTGGATAGTTTTAGCTCCCTTGTCGAAGAAAAGGTGACCCAAGATGTGTGGGTTCATTTCTGGGTCTTCAATTCTATTCCATTGGTCTACCTGTCTGTTGTTATACCAGTACCATGCAGTTTTTTATCACAATTGCTCTGTAGTACAGCTTGAGGTCAGGCATGGTGATTCCACCAGAGGTTCTTTTATTGTTGAGGATAGTTTTTGCTATCCTAGGTTTTTTATTATTCCAGATGAATTTGCAAATTGCCCTTTCTATCTCAGTGAAGAATTGAGTTGGAATTTTGATGGGAATTGTGTTCAATCTGTAGATTGCTTTCGGCAAGGTAGCCATTTTGATTATATTAATCCTGCCAATCCATGAGCATGGGAGATCTTTCCATCTTCTGAGATCTTCAATTTCGTTCTTCAGAGACTTGAAGTTCTTGTCATACAGATCTTTCACTTCCTTAGTTAGAGTCACACCAAGGTATTTTATAGTATTTGTGACTATTGTGAAGGGTGTTGTTTCCCTAATTTCTTTCTCATGCTGTTTATCTTTTGTGTAGAGAAAGGACACTGATTTGTTTGAGTTAATTTTATATCCAGCTACTGCACTTAAGCTGTTCATCAGGTTTAGGAGTTCTCTGGTAGAATCTTTAGGGTCACTTATATATACTATCATATCATCTGCAAATAGTGATATGTTGAATTCTTCCTTTCCAATTTGTATTCCCTTGATCTCCATGCAGTTTTTTATCACAATTGCTCTGTAGTACAGCTTGAGGTCAGGCATGTTAGGATGCATGGGATAATTTCAAATTTTTTGTATCTGTTAAGGCCTGTTTTGTGACCAATTATATGGTCAATTTTGGAGGAGGTACCATGAGGTGCTGAGAAGAAGGTATATCCTTTTGTTTTAGGATAAAATGTTTTATAGATATCTGTTAAATCCATTTGATTCATAACTTTTGTTAGTGACCCTGTATCTCTATTTAGTTTTTATTTCCAGGATCTGTCCATTGGTGAGAGTGGGGTGTTGAATCTCCCACTATTATTGTGTGAGGTGCAATGTGTGCTTTGAGCTTTTCTAAAGTTTCTTTAATGAATGTGGCTGCCTTTACATTTGGAGCATAGATATTTAGAATTGAGATTTCATTTTGGTGGATTTTCCCTTTGATGAATATGAAGTGCCCCTCCTTGTCTTTTTGATAACTTTGGGTTGGAAGTCAATTTTATTCGATATTAGAATGGCTACTCCTGCTTGTTTCTTCGAGCCATTCGCTTGGAAAATTGTTTTCCAGCCTTTTACTCTGAGGTAGTGTCTGTCTTTGTCTCTGAGGTGGGTTTCCTTTAAGCAGCAAAATGTTGGGTCTTGTTTGTGTAGCCAGTCTGTTAGTCTATGCCTTTTTATTGGGGAATTGAGTCCATTGATGTTAAGAGAAATCAAAGAAAAGTTCATGTTATTTCCTGTCATTTTTTATGTTAAAGATGGGAGTCTGTTCTTGTGGCTGTCTTCCTTTAGTTTTGTTAAAGGATTACTTTCTTATTTTTTCTAGGGTGTAGTTTCCTTCTTTTTTTTTTTTTTTTTTTCAAATTTCAAGAGGACTTTTATTTCAAGAGTGCTCTCGGGCCCACAGTCATACACCCAGCAAGGGTAGAGGACCGTGGCATCCAGAGTAGCTGGGTAAGGGGATATTTAAAGGAAGAAACCACAAAGAAAGGGGAGGATAAGATCACAAAGAAAGGGGAAGCTGAGTAAACATCATAAGAATGGGGATGATTAGTTACAGCTCATTTCTTACAGAAGGGTTACAGGCTATCTTTAGCAAACATTCCACAAGGAACGGGGAAGCTGAGTAAACATTCTTAGGCCCTTACACAATGAGTCAGGTGCTTGGGTGAGTCACCCAGTGGTCATCAGCTTCTCAGGCTGAAAGAAAAGAACAAAGAACTCCATGCTGGGCTTTGTTTATAGGGGTCTAAGAAACACATTGAGTTGGAGTCTTACAGTTTCTTTAGCTACTGTAGGAATTTCCAAAGAGTATATCACTGGTTATGTCATCTTGAATATTTTATTAGTTCCTTTGATAGTTGTAGAAGCTATCTTTGTATTAGCAACTTTCTAGATTTATATTTATAGCCCTATCCATTATGTTGAGTTTCTCCTTTGTATGTCCAATTATTAGACATCTGTCTGCTCTGCCACGGTGTTGTTGCTTGAAACTCACTGTGTCCAAGTTAAATGAAAGACTTGAAGGTATCACATAGAGTGGACTTGTCTTATACCATTTTCCCAGATCTCACTGAAATGGGAAGTTAAAAGATATTAACATACAGACACAAAGATGTTGGGACAGCTGATGAGAGAGCTTATCAAATTTCTTTGGAAGAAGGAAGGTGAAAGGAAGAACAGTAACTGAGTCTGTAGAGAGAAGGCTGAGGTGCCTGTGGGGGAAATGCAGATGAGAAGCAAGCCCTTTGGAGACTCGCATTCGGAAGCTCAAGGAAGTTACGTGTAACATATGAAGTAGAAAAATGGAGCATTGTGAGAAGTTCAGGAACCTTTAGATCAAGCTAGATACCATCCCCCAAGTCCATGTGGTAATCTGGGTAATCGGTCACTTAGCTCCTCGAAAAGCCTTTTGATCTTCTTAGAGTAGTAGGGAAGATATTGTAAGCTTAAAATAGGAATATGTGCTATAAAAAGAACTCATCTATAAGTTACACATTTTTTCCAACTTTTATTAGATATTTTCTTCATTTACATTTCAAGTGTTATCCAGAAAGATCCCTATACCCTCCCCCCTCCCGGCCCTGCTCCCCTACCCACCCGCTCCCACATCTTGGCCCTGGCGTTCCCCTGTACTGGGGCATATAAAATCTGCATGACCAAAAGGCCTCTCTTCCCAATGATGGCCAACTAGGCCATCCTCTTCTATATATGCAGCTAGAGACATGAGCTCAGGGGGTACTAGTTAGTTCATGTTATTCTTCCACCTATAGGTTTGAAGACCCCTTCAGCTCCTTGGGTACTTTCTCTAGCTCCTCCCTTGGGAAGCCTGTGTTCCATCTAATAGCTGACTGTGAGCTTCCACCTCCATGTTTGCCAGGCTTTGGTATAGTCTCCCACGAGACAGCTATATCCGGGCCCTTTCAGCACTATCTTGCTGGCCTATGCTATAGTGTCTATGTTTGGTGGCTGATTGTGGGATGGATCCCTGGCAGCCACAGTCATTGGGTCCATCCTTTGGATTCAGCTTCACACATGATCTCTGTAACTCTTTCAATGTGTGCTTTGTTCCTAATTCTAGGAAGGGGTGACGTGTCCATATTTTGATCTTCCTTCTACTTGAGTTTCATGTGTTTAGTAAATTGTATCTTGGGTAGTCTAGGTTTCTGGGCTAATATCCACATATCAGTGAGTACATGTTATGTGAGTTCTTTTGTGCATGGGTTACTTCACTCAGGATGATGGCCTCCAGATCCATCCATTTGCCTAGGAATTTCATATATTTATTGTTTTTAATAGCTGAGTAGTACTCCATTGNATTGCTTTTATCATGTTTAGGTAAGGGCCTTGAATTCCTGATCTTTCCAAGACCTTTATCATGAATGGGTGTTGGATTTTGTCAAATGCTTTCTCAGCATCTAAGATGATCATGTGGTTTTTATCTTTGAGTTTGTTTATATAGTGTATTATGTTGATGGATTTCCGTATATTAAACCATCCCTGCATTCCTGGGATGAAGTCTACTAGGTCATGATGGATGATCGTTCTGATGTGTTCTTGGATTCAGTTGGCAAGAATTTTGTTGAGTATTTTTGCGTGGATATTCATAAGGGAAATTGGTCTGAAGTTCTCTATCTTTGTTGTGTTTTTATGTGGTTTAGGTACCAGAGTAATTGTGGCTTCATAGAATGAATTGGGTAGTGTACCTTCAGATTCTATTTTGTTGAATACTTTGAGAAGAACTGGAACTAGGTCTTCTTTGAAGGTCTGATAGAACTCTGCACTAAACCTATCTGGTCCTGGGCTTTTTTTGGTTGGGAGACTATTGATGACTGCTTCTATTTCTTTAGGAGATATAGGGCTGTTTAGGTCATTAATCTGATCCTGGTTTAACTTTGGTACTTGGTATCTGTAAATGCCCACGTTACAGCCTCGAACCCAGAGGACTTGATCACCTGGTAGGGTGAAAAGATGCCATAAAAATTGAGCCCTTGATCACTCCGACATGGACACAGAATCCTTCTGCAAGCATACCTTTATTACACCATGTAGAGAAAGAGAGAGAGCCTAAGATGGATCCCGCTTAAATACACCTCAGTGTGACGTGTGTCGTCAGGATTGGCTGACTGCCTATTACCTCAAGTTACGCCCCGGGATGGGTGGTGAATTACGTGGCTTTGTCACAGCACATGCGCACTGAACTTGTTTGTTTGTCCCAGGCTGGGGGTGGTGACAGGATGTCGGCGCCATCTTGGAATGGCGGCAGAACCAGCTCGGGTGTGGCTCTCTACATGAATCTATGATTCCTGATTTCTTTCCTACAGTTTCTATCTCCAGGGTTATCTCCTTTTGGGTTTTCTTTATTGTTTCTAGTTCCATTTTTAGATCTTGAATGGTTTTCTTCAATTCCATCTCCTGTTTGGTATTGTTTTCCTGAAACTCTCTAAGGAATTTTTGTGTTTCCTCTTTAAATGCTACTAGTTGTTTACCCTTGTTTTCCTGTAATTCCTTCTTAAAGTCCTCCATCACCATCATCATGAGAAGTGATTTTTGATCCATGTCTTGCTTTTCTGGTGTGATGGTGTATCCAGGACTTGCCATGTGGGAGAATTTGGTTCTGATGATGTCAAGTAACCCTGGTTTCTGTTGCTTCTGTTTTTATGATTGCCTCCTGCCATCTGATTATCTCAGGTGCTTGCTGTCCTCAATATAACTGATTGGAGCCTGTCCTTCTTATAATCCCAGTTGATTTTGGACTCCTCAGAGTCCAGCTTTCACTGTGATCCTTTGATTGTGGGCTCCTGTGAACCTGATATTCTGGGTGTGTCTGAGATCTTGGCAGTCAAGTTCCACTGAGACCCTGGAATACTGGTGTGACCCACCTCCTGTTATCCTGGGACACTGTTGTCCTAATATCCTGGGCGTGTTACAAGGCCTGTGCGTGGTGTCTCCTTTGAGGAGCTTGGTGCTATCTGGTCAGTGGTCCCAAGATAGCGTAGAGTTTTCTAGGGATCGTGGGGATATGCACAGACTGTGCACCCAAGGTAACCAGGCACTGGCGCCGACCGGAAGGGACCTCTGCCCCTGGTCTAGCTGATTCTCTGTTTCCCCAATGCTGTGCCAGGTCCGGAGCGATTAGATTGGAACAGATGTTGTGCTCCACTCACCAGTGGTCCCAAGATCACGTGGAGAGCCTTCTAGGGACCGTGGGGGAATGCACAGACTGTGTGCCCAGGGTAACCGGGCACTGGCACTGACCAGAAGGGTCAAGCCTAACTTTTAAGAATATCCTGTGTAACTTGTCCACCCAGATAACATGTTTTCAACTCCTCTCCATGTTGTCTAATTTTTAGGTGCCTTTAAGTAGTTACTGCCTCAATCCATACTTTCTCTGCTAGTGACTTTATTCTGGGGTTAAAGGACAAGCTTGCTTTGTTCCCTTTGAGCAAAAGATTCACTTTCTTCATTGAGGCTGTGTACTGGCTGGGTTTGTGTATCAACTTGACACAGGCTGGAGTTGTCACAGAGAAAGGAGCTTCAGTTGAGGAAATGTCTCCATGGATCCAGTTGTGGGGCATTTTCTCAATTGGTGATAAAGTGGGGAGGGCCCATTGTGGGTGGTGCCATCCCTGTGCTGGTAGTCTTGGGTTCTATAAGAGAGTAGGCTGAGCAAGCCAGTAAGTAACATCCCTCCATGGCCTCTGCATCAGCTCCTGCTTCTTGACCTGCTTGAGTTCCAGTCCTGACTTCCTTTAGTGATGAACAGTGGTTTGGAGGTGTAAGCTGAATAAACCCTTTCCTCCCCAATTTGCTTCTTGGTCATGATGTTTTGTCCAGGAATAAAAACCCTGACTAAGACAAATTGGTACCAGGTGCCGGGAGCCAAGGTCTTAGCTATGGCCTTGTGGATATTTCCTAGCTTACATAAACAATCCTGAGAGAACATACGTAGTCATAACAGTAAGAATGTTTATGAGAAAAGAGGACACTGTGACCATTGGTTCTGGGAGCTGAAGATTGCCACCTGACCTTCAGAGAGCCTCTGGGCTCTTCCCCCCTCCCTTGGAGCTTCCTCTTGCTTATGCTTATATTGTCACTCCCGAATAAAGTTTTCAGAGCTTTATCAGTATTGAATTGACTTGCTCTCATTCTCTCTCTCTCTCTCTCTCTCTCTCTCTCTCTCTCTCTCTCTCTCTCTCTCTCTCTCCACTCTCTTCCAATCTCTCTCTCCTGCCCTTGGTCCCCACTGATTATCCCTGCAGGTCCGGGTTAAATTGGCACCCAATGTGGGGCTCTGGATTTGGGGTCTGAGAGAGACCACTCTTCGCATTTAGCAGCCAGAAAGATTGATAAAACAATTAATAATGAAAAAGAATCCAGGGAACCAGTCCTTCCCTGAGAACTTCTATTTATTCTTTTTCTTTCAGAAAAGATGAAGATAATTGGAGAATGGGGAACTTTCCTGTGGATGATTCTCCTGTGCCAATGGGTAACTATGATGAGCACTGATAATAGAGCGATCACTTCACCATTTGCCTGGCGCTTTTTTATGACAGAGAATTTTACCAAGAATACCAGAACAAAAAAATCAGGGCCATCTTTTAGCTACAGCTGACTGCCCACCTACAGGATGTAGATATCCCATACTATTAAATTTTACAGATTTTATGGCCTTATCTGGAGAAACTTCTCCTGTTTTGATCAGTTCCATTCTTATTGTAAAAAGGAATGGACTGAAGAAAGTATGGGCTGTCCCTATCGCTCCTGCAGAATTCATACTGTTAAGTCCCTAAGAAGATCTGAGGTTATCCTTCAGCAGCCTTATAAAAGCCACATTTTTTTTCCGTTCTGCCACAGGCTATACTTGGGTCATATGGGATCCTTGGGATTCCAGATGGACTTCGCCTGTGAAAGGAGCTATCTATAAGTCACAACATTCACACTTGATCTTAGCCAAAAGGCCGAGAAGCCATAAGTCACAACATTCAACCTGGCCCACCAGACGAATATATATTTGGCGCTCCCTTGTTCAAGTTCAAACAACACTCCATGCTGAGATACAGAATAAAGAAAAGGAGCTGATTACACAGCTCTCCACATTGTCCATACGTCACCCTTTTTCCTGGCTACCTCTCTTAAGAGAGGGCCTGATACTTGCCAATATTACTGGATTAAGAAACATCTCAGCCTGCTTCCTTTGTGCTGCATTAGGACGTCCTCCACTGAAAGCCTTTCCTTATCCCATCCCTTTAAAAATGTCTGGTACCAGTTGTAAAATTTTCCCCCAATTTTTGAAGTATCCTTGTTTTTGATCCCTGAACAAAAACAATTTAAATTCTGCTATACTAGTCCCAATGATAAATTGTGCAATCACACTAGCTTGCCTAGTCAGGATCTGATTGCCCCTGAAGGGTTCTTTTTTTGGTGTAATGGTACCCTTACTATAACTCTCTCCAAAACATAGATAAGAAATTGCTGTGTCTTCCCATGACCCTAGTTCCTCAGTTGACCTTGCTAACTCCTGCCGAGTATTTGAGTTGGAATAGCCCCCCAGATATTAGAATCAAGCAAGCTGTTTTCCTCCCTGCAGTGGCAGGCATCTCCTTGGTAACTTCTGTTGTGGCCATTGGTTTGGCTGGAGGAACTTTAACCCATTCTCTTCATACCACTGCCGAATTTTCTCAACAATTTTCATTGGCAGTGGAAGCCTCCATTGAGTCATTAGCTTCTTTACAGAGACAATTAACTTCTCTTGTCCAAGTTGCCTTACAGAATCGGAGAGCATTTGATCTACTGACTGCTGAGAAAGATGGCACCTATCTCTTTCTGCAAGAAGAATGTTGCTTTTATGTAAATGAATCAGGCATGGTGGAAACACGAATCCAACAGTTACATAAACTTAAGTTGGAGCTCCAGAGAAAACAGTTTTCAGTCGTTGCTGATAATTGGTGGAAGTCCTCTATGTACATCCTTTTGATCCCCTCCTTGGACCTTTAATAAGTAAGCATTTTATTAGTAGTAACTTTGGGGCCTTTTATTTTTAATAGAATTACTGGTTTTATAAAAGAACAGATTGATTCCTTGGCATCGAAACCTTTGCAAGTTTATTATCATAGACTTGATTTGGCTGACAGAGGCCTTGCTGAACCTGAGGTTGACAATTCTCCTTTAGGAGCTGCATAGGATTCAGACCTGTGCATACTGGTTCTTGATAAAATGAATCCAGTATGGGCACCACATGGGTGCAAGGCTAAGCACTGCAGGGGAAGGTCTAACACAGACCATCTCTGAATTCCCCATGAGACAAACCTGGTTTGTAGGAGGTTGGTATCTATTCTCAACATTATCCTAAGGATTTCTCTAAGGCACTGCCTCCCCTCCCCAAAAGATACCAAGAGCCATGAGAGTGGGTCGTGACAGTACCCATGGGATAAATCAGGTCAATGCTCCCCCACCTGGTTAATGCCAACTCATCCAAGGATGAGATGATTATTGACAACCCAGTTACGTGAGGCTTTATTGAAAATAATTGAAAGGGAGGAGATGCCGGGAGCCATGGCCTTAGCTATGGCCTTGTGGATATTTCCTAGCTTACATAAACAATCCTGAGAGAACATTCATAGTCATAACAGTAAGAATGTTTATGGGAAAAGAGGACACTGTGACCATTGGTTCCAGGAGCTGAAGATTGCCACCTGACCTTCAGAGAGCCCCTGAGCTCTTCCCCCCTCCCTTGAAGCCTCCTCTTGCTTAGGCTTATATTGTCACTCCCAAATAAAGAGCTTGATCAGTATTGAATTGACTTGTGCTCTCTCTCTCTCTCTCTCTCTCTCTCTCTCTCTCTCTCTCTCTCTCCACTCTCTTCCAATCTCTCTCTCCTGCCCTTGGTCCCCACTGATTATCCCTGCAGGTCCAGGTTACCAGGAGTGAGGTATTCCTGTGACAATCTGACCATGTTTTGGGGAGGACTTTGGAAATTTGGGATAGGAGATCCATTTGATGATAAGAGCTATGTGGGATGTTCTGTAGGAGCTTGGAAGATAATATTGAGAACAGTGCAGAAGATAGAGGCCTGGCTTGTGAAATTTCAGAGGGAAAATTAAAGACTCCTATCTGGGCTGTTGCTATTTTGATTGTGAAGATTCAGTGGTTTTGGTTAGCTGGGGTTGAAGAATCATCTGTGATTAACAAGATACCAGAACTACTAAAGCAAAACCTTTGTATTACTGGTACTATTGATGCTGGTTAGCTGGAGCTAAGTAATTAGTGGTGATTAAGAAGAGAGTAGCACCATTGAGGTGACATCTTCTGGGAAGTGTTTTCTGAGAGCACAAAGAGGCTGTGTTCCAGAAATAGCCAAGGTACCTTGTGCTGCGGCTGGACTTGGTAATGTGTAAGAGTCACACAGGTGATACCGGTTTTGAAGGCATGAAGGGGTCATGAAGAGCAGCTAAGCTTGGCACTGTGAGAGGCCATGGAATGCTCCTGCTTCTTTATCTGCTTGAGTTCCATCCAGTCCTGACTTCCTTTAGTGGTGAACAGCGGTCCTCCCCAACTTGCTTCTTGGTCCTGATGTTTGTTTTTTTTTTTTCTCAGCATTTTTTATTAGATATTTTCTTTTTTTTTTTTCAACTTTTATTAGATATTTTCTTCATTTACATTTCAAGTGTTATCCAGAAAGTTCCCTATATTCTCCCCCCTCCCGGCCCTGCTCCCCTACCCACCCTCTCCCACCCCTTAGCCCCGGCGTTCCCCTGTATTGGGGCATATAAAGACTGCATAACCAAGGGGCCTCTCTTCCCATTGATGGCCAACTAGGCCATCCTCTTCTATATATGCAGCTAGAGACACGAGCCCAGGGGGTACTAGTTAGTTCATGGTTATTCTTCCACCTATAAAGTTGAAGACCCCTTCAGCTCCTTGGGTACTTTCTCTAGCTCCTCCCTTGGGAACCCTGTGTTCCATCTAATAGCTGACTGTGAGCTTCCACCTCCATGTTTGCCAGGCATTGGTATATTTTCCCCCGAGACAGCTATATCCGGGCCCTTTCAGCACCATCTTGCTGGCATATGCTATAGTGTCTATGTTTGGTGACTGATTGTGGGATGGATCCCTGGCAGCCACAGTCATTGGGTCCATCCTTTGGATTGAGCTGCACAAATGCTCCCTTTAATTCTTTCAATGTGTGCTTTGATCTTAATTCTAGGAAGGGGTGACGTGTCCACATTTTGATCCTCCTTCTTCTTGAGTATCATGTGTTTAGTAAATTGTATCTTGGGTAGTCTAGGTTTCTGGGCTATTATCCACATATCAGTGAGTACATGTTATGTGAGTTCTTTAGTGCATGGGTTACTTCACTCAGGATGATGGCCTCCAGATCCATCCATTTGCCTACGAATTTCATATATTGATTGTTTTTAATAGCTGAGTAGTACTCCATTGTGTAAATATACCAAATTTTTTGTATCCATTCCTCTGTTGAGGGACATCTGGGTTCTTTCCAGTTTCTGGCTATTATGAATAAGGCTGCTATGAACATAGTGGA
>LR753365.1:1261808-1293418 GCA_902729485.2 Mus minutoides | reverse complement strand
AGAGGATGGCCTAGTTGGCCATCAGTGGGAAGAGAGGCCCCTTGGTTATGCAGACTTTATATGCCCCAATACAGGGGAATGCCGGGGCCAGGGGGTGGGAGCGGGTGGGTAGGGTAGCAGGGCCGGGAGGGGGGAGGATATAGGGAACTTCCTGGATAACACTTGAAATGTAAATGAAGAACATATCTAATAAAAGTTGAAAAAAAAATACATTTTGTGAAGGCTGATACTTGTATATTTTCATAGACTTTTGGAGCTACTGAAGAAGAAAGTAGGAAGATGAAAGTTGTTAATTGAGAGTTAGATTTAGCTATTCTAAACAGTGAAGATAACTATAATATGAGCATCCAGTGTTGGGGGAATGATTTTAGTGGAGCTAAATTAAGCAAGCAACTCATGATCCTTCTTAATTATCTAATTTTTCTTTTTTCCCACTAATTAATTAATTTATTTACTTTACATTCCTATATATCCCCCTCTCTTCCCAGTCCCTCCCTACAGACCCTCACCTATCCAACTCCCCTTCGCCTCTGGGAAGGATGAGGCTCCCTGGCTACCAACTCACCTTGGTACTTAAGTCACTGCAGGACTAGATACATCCACTCCCACTGAGGCCAGCAAGGCCTCAACACAGGCAGGTACCAGAGTCAGGGATTACCGTCTCCTGCCCTCCCACCTCCACTCTGCTCCAGCTGTTGGGGAACCCACATGAAGACAGAGCTTCAATCATCTACATAAGCATGAAAGTGCATAGGTCCAGCCCATGTGTGCTTTTTGGTTGGTAGTTCCATCTCTGGGAGGATTAACTCATGTTTCACCCCAGCTCATCTGCACCTACCAGCCTCACTCTTTCTCTGATCTTTAAACAGCAGTTTCTGGTCCACCAGTGTCTTAAAGCCTCTGAGATTCATACTTAACATACTCTGTCTACAATATCTTATGTCTCCTTTTTCCTTCTTATGTTCAAAACACTCCTTACTCTAGGGAAATCCAGATTTCAGCAAACAATTATTTTTTTTCTTCTGCAAGAGCTGAACATTCTTTTGTAGATTTTATACATAACAGAATCACATATATAAAATAGACTCAAAAGCAGTGATCATGAATAATGTTTTAAATTTTCATAAATGTAAAGATTTTACAGTAAATATTTTTATACTTGCAAAACAGTATTCGATGCTCTTCTTACGTATACTCCAAATTATCATGGTCTTATTATACTCTTTATACTCCTTATATTCCTCATATTCCTCTCCTCATTCCACCTCAGATCTCTCAGGAACAAATATTCTAGTTACGGTGTGATTGGTTGGAAATAAATATCACTATAGAAATTATTAAACTTGTATTCAATATGTAAGGAAGCTTAAGAATAGCCATCCATTAATACTTTTTCTCAGTGTAAGGATTGTCTCTCAAAACACAAGTAAGACATGACACTACCAGCTACAAATGGACAAAGCAATGTATACTTAGCGAATAAGACAATGTTACTGTCTTACATAGAGAATTCAAACCACCATTTCTGGCCTCCTGGGTAAATTTGCAAGGCACTGTCCAGATTAATAGTCATATGAACACCAGATTGGGAAAAAGACAGCGGTGAGAGAAGCTATGGCTACAGAGAGAGAACTGGGAATATGAGGTGGATTTCTACGACCAGCTCCATCTGAGGCATGACGTCAGTCATACTGCGAACTTTGTCTCCTTACTGCCTGAGACATGACTGGACTGGATGGTGATCAGCGAACAGCTACATCTGACAGTGCAGGAACCATGCCATATGGGATCCTAGTACAGGTGTGGAACACCATGACAAAAATAAGACCACAGTAATTTGGAATGCAGTTTTTAATATATTTAAATATTGTTTTTTCATATTGATAAAACATGTTTCGTATAAAAATTGGGAAGTTTAGGAAAATTTTAAACCATTCTGCTCATTATCACTAGTTTTCTACTTTGTAAAAGTGGAAATATAAAACCAGAGAATTTGACTAATAGAAAGAATTAGAATCAAGCTCTAAGTGGTTCTGAGCCCCACTATTCCCATCTAAATGTTCATTGTGAAATTCAGGTCATATCACCATAAAGTTCTCTGGAACATGGCTTAATTCCATTTAATCCTTCCGTGAGCAGATTTGCTATGATTTATTAACCATTTACCAAATTCCTTGGCTATTTTTACTGTCAAAACACAATGAAACATTCTGTGAATAATTCTTTCTAGATATCTTCATGTGTTAAGACTAAATTCTCAGAAGTATAATTGCTGGGTCAGAATATGAATGTTGTTGAGGCACCATGAGAGAAGGAGGCAAGCTGCCTGTCTATTCTCACATGTCTTCTAATAGCAGGAATGTCTACTTAAATAAAAAAAATTTTCTGCTATGATGAGAAATAAGGAGTTTTTCTTTCTTTGCTGGGAAGCTTCTTGTGAATACAGGGAATCCTAAGACAATAGAGTGCTTTTGCAAGAACTGTTAAACTGTAACTGTAGATCATAGCTCACCAGAGGTTAATGGGTTTGGAACTTTCTGGTAGTTTTATTATCTCTCCAGAGAGTTTTAAGAACTGAAATATGGTGAGAAGTTCACTCAGTACTATTCCTCTTCCCTTTAAAGCAACAAATGGTAGATTTTAAACTAAACATTCTATTGAAGTAAAATCTAAGAAAATAATACACTGGCTATGTAAGTTCTGTATTGTTTTTAAGGAATGATAATTCAATGATTGATTATCATTTAGACTCCAGAATTCTTAATTCTTGTGAAAAGTAAACACTTGTTAATTAATTCTGTCTAACTCGCATATAAAACCTAATGAAACTTAACCAAACAAAACAGTGAAAATGGTGTGTGAACAGGAGTCAGGAAGATTATTTGCTAAGGAGTGAAGAGGTGTATTCTATTGTGTAAATGAACCACATTTTCTGTATCCATTCTTCTGTCATGGGACATCTGGGTTGTTTCCAGCTTCTGGCTATCACAAATAAGGCCACTATGAACATAGTGGAACATGTGCTCCTGTGGCATGGTGGGGCATCTTTTGGGTATATTCCCAAGAGTGGTATAGCTGGGTCTTCAGGTAGATCTATTTCTAATTTTCTGAGGAACCTCCAGATTGATTTCCAGAGTGGTCATGCCAGTTTGCAATCCCACCAGGAATGGAGAAGTGTTCTTCTTTCTCCACATCCTCTCCAACATGTGTTGTCACCTGATGTTTTAACCTTAGCCACTCTGATTGGTGTAAGGTGGAATGTCAGGGTCATTTTGATTTGCATTTCTCTGATCACTAAGGACTTTGAACATTTCCTTAGGTGCTTTTTGACCATTCAAGATTCTTCAGTTGTGAATTCTTGGTTTGGTTCTATACCCCATTTTTCGATTGGGTTGTTTGGTTTTATTGGTGATTAACTTCTTGAGTCCTTTCATAATTATTCCTGTCTGAAAGAATTACAGGGATGGAAATGGAGAGGAGACTGAGGAAAAGAAGGTCAAGAGAGAAGCCCAAAGTGGGATCCAGCTCAAGGGGAGGTCCTAAGACTTGACACTATTACTGAGGCTATGGAGCCCTCACAAAAAGGGACCTATCATGACTGCCCTCCAAAAGACCCAACAGGCTGCTGAAAGAGTCAGATGCAGATATTTGCACCCAACCAATGGACAGAAGCAGCTGACCCCTTTTGCTGAATTAGGGACCGCTGAAAGAAGCTGAGGAGAAGGGTGATCCTGTAGGAGGACCAGCAGTTTCAATTAATCTGGATCCCGAGATCTCTCAAACACTGGACCACCAAACAGACAGCATACACCAGCTGATATGAGTCCCCCAACACACATACAGTTGAGGACTTCCAGATCTGTGTTCATTCAGAGATGGTGCACCTAATCCTCAAGAGACTGGAGGCCTCAGGGAGTTTAGAGGTCAGGTGAGATGGAGGGTGAGGGCATCCATGTGGAGACAGAAGGATAGGGAGGAGGTGTGGGATGTGTAGTAGTCAGAGGATGGATGGAGGATGGGAAATCGAATATGGAGTATAAAAATAAATTAATTTAAAAATGAAGTGAAGAGGAGGCTGGAAGTATAGCTCAATAGCAGAGCTCTTTCCCAGACTTCAGGAGGCCTTCAGTTCAGGCCTGCACTAGAGAGAGGGTTTTCTATAAGCCCATTCATGAGCAAAGAAGAGGCCCTATGTTTGTGATTGACACTGAGATATATTCCACCTTTTCCTTGACTAGATTTATCCCCAGTCTTGCTACTTTAGGGTTACAAGTTTCAATTGCTCTCACTTGAAATCAGATGTCTGCTCTTTAGAATGTTGTCTTACAACTTTAAGGTTGAAATGGAGTCAGGAGAGTAGAGGCTTCTATTTAGGAGGGATTACTCAGCCAGTAGTATTCTGCCCCTTTTTCCCTAAGAGAGTCCAGGCTTCTGCTGAAAGTGGATCTTCTTGGGCTAACATGATAGAAGATGACCAAAACTCAAGTTACACATGCAGGAAACCATGACTGTCTTGATTGAAATTATAGTATGCAAGTTGTGGCCTTTATACTATCCACTTCCCATGCTCTCCAAGTTCAAAACCAGGATGATTTCTCTGTGTTTTACTAGCTTATGGGCAATTCTTATTCCAAGTATGTTACAGGAAGTATTTTGCTAGAGAAACCATCAAGGAATTGACATTTTCAGTGTTTTCATCTTACAGCTTTTCTCCCAGGGGAAAAGGTAACAGTGAATAACTCTTTATTTCCCCAAATCCTGGAACCTTAATGAGAAAAACATTCAAGGTCCATTAAGTAGCCTGAGCACCTTCAAAGAGCTTATGCATCAGTACTTTGGTTTGCTAAGGAGAAAAGAGACAAATTAACATCTGTTCCAAAGAAAATTATGTAGAAGTGTATACACTGTTGTGGTAAAAGTGAAAACCGTGTGTTTAATAAAATTACTTGTTTATTTAGACTTTACTGTATATGCCACATTCTTTGAGAGGACATTCCATAGAGTTTTATACAAAAGCTACATACAGTGATTAGGAACACTTTCTCTCTTCCTAAATAAAGATTTAGTTTGATGCCAAACTTTAAATACCCACTAGCTGCCCAGATCTGCTACTCTTCTTAACATGGAGACAAGGATCACGTCCTTGGTGTCCATGGTTCAAACATTGGCTTTGGTAGGATGAGGGTTGTCTTAAGTCTATGTAAATCGACTCAGAAAGAAGGAAATGTGGTCTTTGGGATGCATGGAGATATTAAAATTACAGGCAAGTCAAAGATACTTGCGAACTGGCAGAGCATGTTAGCTTAGTATGTACACTTGAGGAGAGTGTATTCCCAGGAGACTTAAACACATTGATAAATTCATTGCCCTTGATCTGCCAACAGTTTTTTTTAATTTCCCTCAGTTTGGGAACTAATTATAGGGTATATGGCCATTGATTGTGTTGAGCACTCTTAGGATTCTGATTTAGCACTCCATTTTCAGTTTAGAAATTACCCCTGAATAGTTGATATTGTTACTTTAAACATACAATCCCAGTCATGGTTTTGAACTGTGTACATTTTGAGAAAATCACTTGAAGAAACCTGGTATAGTGTTTATGTTTTATGTTACATGTATAATATTCAGAATGTATCTTACAAACCTAAATTCCAGCACATGCAAATACTAATAGATATTTTTTTTATTTATGCCTTCTATTATTTAAGGTTCTAAAAATTAAGGATTCATGAGAAAAAGATATTGAATGTAATATTAAATAACAAGTCCCCTCCAAATGAATAAAGCACTGGATAGGAAGCTATTATTACTCTCAGTTCTCATGCCTTACATTACAGATCTCATATAATCCCTTCTATATTTTGATGCTAGGAAAAGCCTCCCCTGAGAATCCTTTCAGGAGAGATATACTGGGGCCAAAACATTCATCAAAACACTGTGCTTCAATAGAGGTAAGAAGTCCATTGACACCATTAGGTTATTAGTAGCAGTGAATGACTTAAAGTCACTTAAAACATTTTAATAGGATGCAGTAATAATTAAATAAAATGCTACCTGGTTATCAAGAAGGATAGAAAAAAGGGTCAATTAAACAGAGATTTCAAGGAATGTATTGACCAGAGATCGCCATAACATTTGGACTGACAGACATAGGAAGGTTCTGTGAGTGTGTAACATAAAGACTCAGCTACAACTTCAGTGTGAACCTGGAAGAACTGGCATGGTCTTCATGGTGAAACTTCTCTCTCCATCATCCTACACTGATAAATGGCTTATTTGCCTTACTCTGTCTACAGACAAGAAACATATTTCCCCAGAGAAACTGATTTTAGCCCTCTGGATCTGCAACAACAGGTCCAAAGAAAAGCAGGTTTTGAAGTGAAGGGCCAAAAGTTAAACATAGAATATAAAGGCACACACTGGTCTGTGAGGTTTCCATCTCTTCCCACTTTCATGCTTCCAGAGAATCTGCATCCAGCTGTGTACTCCACAGTGATTCCCTGGAGAGGAAATGAAATAACAGATGCTTGAATGTGAGAAGACAGTTAAGGATCAATAGAAGCAGAATACCCACACTGTAAGAAATAGACACAAGCTACTTAAATGTAAGAGACTTCTTAGAGGAAGCATTATGGTATTAAATTACACGTATATCTTAAGTGGTGATATTGCTTATTATATAAATATTAAATATATTGTAGGCACAATATAATCAAATGATCAGGATAGATAAAGAAAAGATGGTAATGGTTCTGATGAAATTCCTGAGTCCCCTATACAGTAGAATGAAAAAAATTAATTAGCTATATTGAACTAAGAATTAAAGGGAAAAGAGACATCTTTGATGATTATCTCAAAAGAGTTTACATGAGTAACTGATCTCCTCAAAAGTAAACAGATAAAATCACAAGATATCTAAGAAATATGACATAAATGTGAAAAAGAATACAGAATATTAATTTTTTAAACAGACCACCAAATATTTAGTTTAATTAACAATTTCAAAAGCTACAATCTAATCATCATTAAATACCAGAATAACAAGAATAAATAATAAATCTTAAGTGTTAAATGAAAGACACAAAGAATGGCAGCCAGTGCTTCTATCAGCATTAATAGAAACCATGGTATGGCAGCTTAAAATTCTGAGTTATATGATTTTCAATAAAACATTATGCTTAAACCAAAAATATATCCTTCCAAGCAAAACAGCAGATTGGATCCTTTAAGATACCCCAAAACTCAACACACATGCAACTATCCCTCAACCTGTCTGAGAACTGAAAATGAATACAGTTAAGAGGCAGTTTTAGACACAGGCAGCTAGCTTTTGGGAGTTGGCTGTTTATGATCAGTGCTAAGAATCATGACTATGGAAAAGATGCCTCTCTGGGAAAATATGAGTTAAAGTATTACTGGTGAGGGGTATTTAGAAACAATCTTCATGAGTATTTGGTTCCAACTATTAAAAAACATGGGGCACAGGTAGGGAAACAACCACATTTTAATATTAGAAAATTTTGAATTAAAATGAATGTGCAGTGTCTTACTAATAAGGTCCTGCAATCATAATGTGCTGAATTGTAAATGTAGATGCTACATAGGAAATATGTAAACATAGGAGACATGAAAAGTAGAAGGGAGTTCTGGAGTACAAATCTTTGCATTGTTTTTTTTAGACAAATAATAGAAATGTGTTTTTCTAATTGCATATAAAATTCACAAAGCAACAAATAACAACATAAGGCATATGGAGACTGTGTTTTAAGAAATAACTGCAAGGAATTGAAAGTGAGTCATTCAAGTTAAACATGAGCTTGCTTTTGTCCTCATTATGTCTTTTGATTCTGTTTAACTTTTTAAAATAGGCCTAGTTGGCCATCAATGGGAGGAAAGGTCCTTGGTATTGTGAAGACCAGTACAGGGGAATGCTAGGGCCAGGAAACAGGAGTAGATGGGTTGGGGAGCAGGGCAGGGTAGGGGGGTATAGGGGCCTTTAGGAATAAAATAAATTTAAATGAAGAAAATATCTAATAAAAAAAGGTTTTTAAAGTAACATAGAGAAAGGAAAAAGATGTTTATTCAGAGTGTTCAGGGAACCATAATCTTGTTACACCTCCCTAAGCCAGCATATGGAATTTAATGTTACAAAGGTATATACCAACAAGTTATTTTGTAAGTAATCTGTGTAAGGTAGTCCCCCCAAAATTTGTTCACAATGGAGACTACCCAAGCCTGAATTCCAAATGTTGTTACAGACCATAAAATATACAGCAGATCTTCACAGACAAGCATCACATCATCTCCTAAACAACCACTCAGGGAATATATGTAATCATTTTTATTATGCTTTAAGGTTATACTATTCTAGTAGGTAATTCACAGTTCTGTCATCTTACCTAAATAGTAACCACCTGGAGAGCTAACAAATTAAATTATTTCCTACCCATCTAGCCAAGCGACCCACTGGTAATGATCTGCCCTTCGAATGAGAGTTTCAGGTTTTCTGCTCACCGTACCTTAATTTATCAGAATATGTATAAGTATCAGAATATGTATAAGAAGTGTGTTTAAGTTTTACTCTGTGTTTCTTCAGTGAGTTGTTCATGTCAGCATTCTCTTGCATATTTATTCAAGGTGTGGATTCTGTCAATCTAACAGTGGAAAAACAAGTAGAATAAGGTAGCTTCTACCTCACCCATTAAGGATGAGCTGACTTATTCTTTCTTGCTGTCTGTTTGCTACTCTTCCTGCTCTTCTTGTGGATGGTTGGGCAGATGGATACCAACTTTCCAGTATTCTGAATCACCTTGTGTAACTTGCTTGGTATCAATTCAGGAGGAACATTTTTCTATCTAGAGTCTGGTACTCTTATAGTGAGGGGTGATACTTGTTCCTGCGCTATTCATGCTCACCATGCCATCACTGACCATCATAACCCTACCCTATCCTGGATGTTAGTGTCACTGCATGGCAACTTTCCTTGGCCTAATCGTCCTATGCAATTCAACAACAAACCACCACATACCTTGTGTGACTTTGAACGTGTTATGAACTTAGTGATAGTTCTTTCTCTGTTGAGCAAACATCGATCTATGCCCTACACTATTTAAAGAAATATTTATGAATATTCTATTTAAAGATAGAACTTGTTGGAGCTGTGATGTAAAACTTCACTCATTGCAGAAGATAATTGGTATAGAATATCATATATAGATATCGATTGTCAAATATAGAACATAGGATATAGACTATAAACTATAGAACATAGACTATAGAATATAGAACATAGAGCATAGACTATAGACTATAGAAAGAATATAGAGTATAGAGTATAGAATATAGAATGTATAACTGATATAATCAGGCAAAAGAAAATATTACCCAGAAAGCATTAGCATCACAAGCATGATGGCTTTCACCAACACACCTGATGTTGCAGACAGCCTGTGTGAAATTCAGATCCACTAACTCATAGGACATATTCATATCTTCTTGTAGCTACCAAGGCATGTACAGCCGTACATTAATGCATCTCCAAGTGCAGAAATGCAGAAGGCCAGCATCCACCCCCTAAACTATTTCCCACTTCTGATTGGCCAGAAGTCATCACTAAAATAATCACCACCTTTCTTAGACTCTTGAGGGCAGTAAAGTTCTGTGAGAGATGAGAGAGGCGGTGTTCTCTTGTAAAAGGACAATGTCTTACAGGCATCCCTGTCTTATTATGACACACTGGATAATAATAAACTAAGCCCAGCATGTTAGTTAGACTTTTATCACATTGAACAAATATTGGAGACACACATCTACAGAATTTCATATAGAAAGGGGAAAATATCTATTTTGGATCATGGTTTCAGGCTATTCAGCCTAGACTTCCTCAGCTACATGTTCTTGGGAAGAATATCATAGTGATCGGACTATATCTGAGAAGATTATCTTCATTTAATGGCCATCTGGAGGTAGAGAGAGGGAAAGTGACCTGAATCAGGTGTTACTTTCAGACAACCCCCCCAGTAATTTATTTTATTCAGAAAGGCTCTGTTTACTGAAGTTTCTAGCACTTTCCAAAAGATTACTATATGTTAGGGGCCACATGATGAGTACATGAACCTTTGAGAACAATTTTTATGTCAAATATAACACTCAGAATAGAACAATGAGCTATGAGGACCACTGGCCAAAGGTACTAGAAATAAAGCAAAATGTATGGTGGACAAAGCTGTTTTCTTTCTCTGTCTTTATTTCTAGCCAGCCTTTTCTCTTTCTCTGATCAGTACATATTCAACACTGCAATGATTTCACAGAGAGAAGTTGAGAGGAGGAGGCCTTTTAAAATTACAGAGTACAGATAAACTTGGAAATGATCTGAATTGATATTTTCTGTACAGCTACCTTAGCTGATAGCATATGAATCCAAGAAATGAACTTTGGGATTGCCATTTTCATAAATGATTCCATAAGAGTATCTTCAAATGTTTAATTCTTAGAAGCATGAACAGAGGAGAAATTCTTAAATCACTTATAAATTTTAACCAAATTTTTGAGAAATATATTTTCAAATACTAAAATGCATCTCATTTCAATGGTAAATTTTGCATATAGTAATAAAAAGCAAATTTGAAAATAAAAAGTAACAATAAAATTATGTAATCATAACCCCACTGTTTAAAGAACTTTGTGTGTGACATTTATCACAGTGTCTCTTATATAATTGAGATTTGTTAAATGTTTGTTAAGTAAATTCATGACAATCCACCAATAAAATCTACCTAAAACTTGAAGGAAAGACCTGCCATCTTTCAGTGGGTGGGAAGAATCAGACGGGCAATGTCAATGATTAGCAGGGACGTTCAGTGACTTCCTTAATCTAAGCAGATTCTGTTATATGACCTTCCACATGAATAGATACATGATGATTTTTTTTTCTGTCTTGCCAGCCTAAGCACCTATTGTGACCAACTTATTACAGCCAGTGTTTCTGAGAGTGGCTGCCTTTATAATGTGTGTGTGTGTGTGTGTGTGTGTGTGTGTGTGTGTGTGTGTGTGTACTCTATAAAGCACATGGCAACATACAGAAACAGCATCTTTTTACACAGCCCCTAGTACAACACAGATAGAGTCCAACTGGATGATCTCATTTCTGCTTTTACAAATACAATTTATTACATCTGCTGACATGTTTTCATAACAAGATATAACTTTTATCTTATTCAGATGTATCTGTGACAGTGTGTGTGTGTGTGTGTGTGTGTGTGTGTGTGTGTGTGTGTGTGTGTGTGTAATGACATGGTGGACTGGCTTCCCTGTGCATATCATGTAAATCATGACTTATAGCTGCTCTGTAAAGTCCAAGGGGGCAGCAAACTGCTGGAAGTGTCAAGAATAGTACTATGATGAGCCTTTACAGACACTAACTGGAGAAAGGCAGGAGCAAATTCTCCATCCCTCTGCTTGCTGTTCCAGCGGTTGCACAGTAGAATAGATCTACATTTCCAGGGTGTAGTAAAGATTGCAAGTAATATCTGGGCAGTCTTTAGAAGTACCTGGTACTTCCAAACAGTTGCTCTAGGTTATCTACTAATATAGATACTCATTTGATCATCATCAATTTCTTTCTCTATTACACACTGACACACTGCAAAGTTAAATTTTCAAGGTCTTAATGACATTTTGGTCATCTTTCTTTTAGATTCTGCTATACATTAGTGGCTTCATTGACCTTTTCATGATGTGGGTTCTGCTTTTCTCCATTCCTGCCTTTGTCTCCCCTAGCCACCACAGATAGGCCTTGAGTCTACAGAAGAGCTGATTTGCATATGAGAACACCATATATATTTGCTTCATATAAACACTTGCAGTCAATTATGCATTACTTGCTGAGAATCTTGTTTGTTTTCTATTTGGCAGAGTACACTCTATTTCTGGGAAACAGACACAAGGTACTGGAATCTTAAGGACATGAACCACTATGTATATTTATTTGAATCCTAGCACCAGCATTTCCCATCATGTTACAGGGGAGCATCAATCAGAGACTATTAAAATAAGTGAGTTAGGACTAGTGAGGTAGTTAGTTCATCTCCTAAGGATTCTTGCCTACTACCAAGCCTGACAATCATATGGGGGAAGAAAAGAATGAACTCTTGAAAGTTGTCTTCTGATTTCCACACATAGTACATATCATCACACAGAATGAACAAATGAATGTAAATATTTAAAGTAAGTGAGCCAATGAATCCTTTGATGGCATGTGAGCCCACTAATCACATTAGTTCTGTGGGTTCGTAGCTAAGTACACTATGCTTCTTACATTCTCAAAATAACACTTTTTCCAAAATCAAAGCAATGATGTCTTCTCTATGCAAGCTTTGTGAGGATTTCATGAGACAGACTTTATATGCTCACTCACACAAAGCACCACACAAGACATTGTCATGATCACTTGTTTGAAAAACACAGTGAAATTCAGGCTGGTTGTTTCTTTAATATTTCTAAAATTCCCTGCTGAAAACAAGGTAGGACTTTTCCAAGCAGTTTGTCATGAAATGGTGGTCATCATGTGTTTGAGAAATGCCTGTTCAGGTGTCTGTCAATGTCTTAATTGTGTGCTTGTTTTCTTTCCATCAGATTTCTTTATGATCCTTACATGTTTTGATGTTAATCTCTTCTCAGATGAAAACAGTTTCTCCATGTTGGTAAATCAGCCCTTCACTTTGTGAGTTACAATTCTTTTTGTAGGGAAGTTTTCAGTTTGGTTGTATTCTGTTTATTTTTGCTTTATTTGCCTGTGTTTGGAGAAGAGGGCCAAATCTATAAAACTCTTGCCCAGGATAAGCCTTTTTTTCCTTATGTGTTCTAAAAGTTTTTACTTTCAGGATCTCTGTTTTAATAAATTTGGTTACTTTAGCTTGCTTCTTTTCATTTATTGAAAATAGGTATTTTTCATACAATATATTTTGACTGTGGCTTCCTCTCTTCTAACTCATTCAAGACCCACCTCACCTCTCCTAGCACATGAATCCACACCCTTTCTGACTCTTGTGAGAAAACAAATGAGTACTTAGAGAAAAAATAAAACAATACAAAACAGACAAACCTGACTAGGACAAAGCAAACAACAAACAAACAAACAAACCACAAGAGATATATACACATTTGCACACAAGGGCATCCATAAAACACAAGAAAATAAGTCATTTCCTGAGTTCTAGGGTCAGAACTCTCCCAGAAGGCTGACTCTCTTCTGGCAAGGAATGTGACCAGGGGTCTGGGACTCAGCTCTGTCTCCTGGCTGAGGTTGAAGGCCTGACAGGACCCTGACCAAGAAGCTCTGTTGCTTCTATTGCCCACATGCTCTCAGGTGATGAGGAGGTCTTAGGTATGGTAGGGGTCCAGTGATCCCAAGGTGATCCGGAGGACCCTAGGCGTGGAGAGCACTTTGGAGCCCCTAGCAGCCTCCTTTGAGCTCAGAAGGAAGATGGCAGGGGTGGCCCTGGCCGTGATCCCGAAGTGATCCCGAGGTCCTGTGGTGTGGAGAGCACTCCGGAGGCCTTAGTAGGCTCTGCTGGGCTCAGAAGGAAGATAATGGGGGTGGCCCAGCAAGATTTTGCTAAAAGGACCATGATATAGCTGTCTCCTGTGAGGCTTTGTCAGTGCCTGGCAAATACAGAAGTGGATGCTCACTGTCATCTATAGGGTGGAACACAGGGTCCCCAATGTAGGAACTAGAGAGAGTACCCAAGAGCTGTAGGGGTCTGCAACCTTATAGATGGAACAACAATATGAACTAATCAGAACCCCCGGAGCTCATATCTCTAGCTGCATATGTAGCAGAAGATGGCCTAGTCAGCCATCATTGGGAAGAGAGGCCCCTTGGTCTTGCAAATTTTATATGCCCCAAATACAGGGGAATACCAGGGCCAAGAAGTGGGAGTAGGTGGGTAGGGGAACAGGGTGGGGGGGGGAAAGTATAGGGGACTTATGGCATAGCACTTGAAATGTAAATGAAGAAAGTATCTAATTAAAAAAAAAAAGAAGTCATATATCTACACTGAGGATCTGTAAGGTAAACAAACAAACAAACAAACAAACCCAACCCAAACAAACAAACAAGCCTGACAAGGCATGTTTAAACAAAGAACCTACAAATGTACCTTAAAGTCCATTTTGTGTTGGCCATTTACTGCTGCGGGGCCTGGAACCTGCCCTTAAGAGTGGTTTGTATCCCAAGTGCGACTCAGGATCTAATGGGCACACAGGCCAGGAAAATATTTCTTTTTTGTCATTAGAAACACATAAATGTATAAAAACGATTCCTGTTCCCTTCTGTCTCAGTGTTCCCCACTGTGTTCTGTCTCAGTGTTCTGCTGATTTCAGAGTCAGTGACTGTAATCTATTTTTTAACTTGATAAAGACTGAGGCCAAAGCACTTCTGTGAAATGATCATATTCAGACTATTTCCATGGTAAATTTTATGATGATATTTAGGTAGCCAAAAGCCAGATGTAAGGAAGCCATTTTGTGCAAGGAGTTTTTCTGTACTGTAACCAATATGGCTTCTTATAAGAACAATAAGTGATCTAACTTGTCTTGACCCTAGGTTAGCTTTCATTAATCTGCTATTTTATAATGTCATATAAATCTTGAGTTATTGTAGTAGCCAATTCTATTATATTCCAACAGAATGGTTGTTCCTCTCCTTAGACTTCATCTGTATACTTCGTTATCCAATAAGTTTGCAATATATTCCATTGTACCACTTGTGGGTTATGAACAATTAAGTTGATATGCAGAACACTATACTGAGCAAAATGATGAATAAATTCTTTCCACAGAAAGGTGTCCACATGTTAATCCCTGGACCCTGTTACTATATTTGGTTTCAAAGCAAAGGGGGAGCTTAATGACACAGATAAAATTATGGTTACCAGTCAGCTAATTCCAGTGTATGAAAATTATTCTGAGTTATGTAAAATAGTCTCAATTTAAAAGTAATAGAGCAGCTGGATACGTGGCACATGTTTATAATTCCACCAGTCAGAGGCTGAAGGAGGAATATTGTTATGCGTTCAAGGCTAGCCTGGACTAAATAGCAAGGCCCTATCTCAAAAAAAAATAAAAATAAAAATAAAACATTTTTGAAAAGTATTTGTATTTCTTTCTTTTAAAAGTAGAAGCATAAAGCAGTAATAGGAGCCAAAGAGAGGCTGTACAGCAGGCTTGGGTATGGGGAATCAGGATCTCTAATTAAGAATACGGGTGTCTAGAACAGCTAGAACAGAGAAGAATTAGATTTCTTCCAAGAGTCTGCAGGAGAGATACAACAATGGTCACATCTTGATGTTAGCCCAGTGATTATACCAGACTGCTGACCCAGAAAAATATTTAAAAAAAATAGACAGTTGATTAAACCCCTGTTCATGACTTTTGACAGCAATGATAAGAAATTTAAGAAGATACTCCTGTGGCATGGGCATTCATTTTTAAATATCTACTGATTTGACTCTTTGCAATCAAGGTAACAGGCTTTATGGAAGCATTTTGGTCACTTAGCAGAAAACATAGCATTTCAACCAGCTATGTTCTCCATTGGTGTTCCTATTGTTATGATTAAAATACCATGACCAAAAGCAAACTGAGAAGGGAAAGATTTATTTCATCTTTTACTTCCACATAATAATTTGTCAATGAGGGCAGTAAGGGAAAGAACTCATGCAGTTCAGGAACCTGGAGGCAGAAACTGAAGCAGAGGCTGGAGAAAAACACTGCTTACTGGCTTTTTCCTTCTGGCTTGCTTAGCCTACATTCTTATACCATCTAGGACTAGAGGTCTCAAGGGTAACATTACCCCTCAATGGGCTGGGATTTCCCACATCAATATTCAGTCAAGAACTGTCCCACAGGCTTGCCTAGAGGTGGCCTGATAGGAGCACTTTCTCATTGACATTCTTTCTAGATATTAGCCATCAAACTTGGGTTTCTTGACTTTCCAACATGTTTATTGCCCACAGCCATGGATCTAGCAAAGGTTAAGATAAACAGCTTACTGTTTGTCTGTCAGATTTCAGGTCAGAGATTCTCAACCCTTCCTTAAGAATCATCTTCCAATTTCCTGAGAGTGTCATAATTCTTTGTTAATTCTTCTGAAGAGGTTTTTTTTTTTTTTTTTGTATCAGATCATTATATACTTGCTGGAAATTAATGTTTACTTATAAATTGTATATTTTCTTTATAAATGGACAGTGAAAATTGGTTATAAAACATCAAAGATTATTTTTGAATTTATAATTAAAAAATAAAAAATGTATTTCTGAATGACTAAAACTATTTTCGGGTGATTATATTGGCATCTTATTTAATAATGAGGTTTTCAATACTAAATACATCTTTACCACGATCTTGTAAGGTGTGTAATTGAAGGGAGAATAGGAGAGAGAATGAATGAAATTGAGACAGCTGAGCACCACTCCTAATATTTAGCAATGGACCCTCAAAAGCATCAGTCAGAAGCTCGAGGCTTGGCAGGTCCCGCTGCACAGCTGACCCAGGTCTCACAGCACAGACCTGACCCAGGTCTTCCAGCCCAGGGTCTTGTGCCACTCACCCCCTTGCTGCCTTGTACCTCTTTATTTGAAGCCTTGATGTGACATAGTGCTTTATCTATCTGCTCCCCACACACCTATTCCCATTTCCACGATGACACCCCCTATTCCCTCTGAGTTTGCATTTCCTACCTCTGTTTGGACCGGACAGTCCTTATGCCCCAATGATCCACACACCCTTCAATAGCTCGACTTGTTTCTTCCTTTTCACTTGCCAGGAGGGTAACAAGTCCAGGTAATGTTGATGTTCAGTACTCTTGAATGATGTTTCTGTTTTAGGCCATCCTTCTTGAGTTAAAATCCACTGTCACCCAGACTCAGGCTGTCACTGGTCACTTTTTCTCCATCTCTTGTTCCTTCCAATCCGTTCTTTCTGTTGGAAGCTTTATAGTATCATATCGCCTTTTGCCTTTTGTCAGAAAGCAATTTCCACATAAAGGATACAGATCTCAGGAGTTACCTGCTGTTTCTCTCCTCAATTTTCTCATTTCTGAAATGGACATAATAATAATTTATAATGTATAAATTATTTAAATATATAAATTATTTCAGAAATGTAAATGTCTTATTCCTACATGGAACTATCATACAGTTATTTCCAGGCTCACAATTTATATAATTTTAAAGTATATTTTCTCCATCCCTTATGAGTTTCTTCATTCAAATAAAATGTACACATATAAATACCACCATATAGGGTCACCTATGGAAATTATTACCCCAATTTTCGATTTCTTTAGTAGAATCTAAGTATTTAGAAATTAAAAATAAAACAAATACTCATTTGTACAGAAGCACAAATAATATATCCAAATTTAAAATAGTATAGGTATTGAAAATTATAAGTATATTTAAAATTTGAATTATTTTAACATTTAAAAAATAACTTTAAATTTAAATTATTTTTAAAAATGAAAACTCACACAGAGACTTAGTATATTTCCATGCATCCTTATAGAAAACTTTTTTTCATGAGTTTTACATGAATGTCATGTCTACAGTCTATGACATGTTTTTAGGTATCAGCAATGGAAAAGTCAATGATGAATGAGTTTTTCATTGTTTCAGCAATGTAGGAAAATACTAATATTTTATTCCAATAAGAGTCAGAGCTGGATGGTTGCCTCTTTGGATTTTTGCTGGTTAGCCTGTGTGGTTTGCATTTAATGAAATAATTATCTTTCTACTTCTAACTGTGAGGCATGTTTATTCATGACATCAAGGTAAATTGAAGTGTTGACTCTTCACACATTTTGCTGCTGAGGCAAAAGCTTTCCTACTGTGTTAGTGTAAGGAAGCATTTTATACCCTCCTTCCCCATTCATGAAACATTGGATGGTGTGTTGATTTAAATAGGAATGCTTCCCATAGACTCGTGCGTTTGACTACTTGGGCCATAGGGAGTAGCACTATTAGAAGGTGTGGCCTTGTTGTAGGAAGAATGTCACTGTGATGGCAAAATTTAGGTCTCATATACTCAAGCTATGCCCAGTGTGGTACAATCTCTTTCCTGTTGCCTGTAGATCAAAATATAGACCCTCTTCTCCAAGAGGATGCCTGTCTACAGGGTACCATGCTTCCTGCTATTATGATAATGGACTAGACCTGTGGACTGTAAGCCAGCCCCAATTAAATGTTTTCCTTTATAAGAGTGGCTGTGATTATGATGTCTCTTCACAGCAATGAAACTGTAACTGACAGACGGCTACTGTACATACAAACTTCATCGTTATTTTGTATAGGTTACCCCCTCCAACCAGTACATACATTCAACTGACAGTTATACATGCACTTAGACTCCCTTTGGTAAATCATACACATTCTTAGCACTCTGGTGAGAATGAAGCAGGTAGGGCACGCACATACACACTATTTTTAGCATGTTATATGGGCTTAATAAATATTTGTTTTTATTGTTTAATCATAGCCTATTTTGTGCTTGTGACTGAGTGATTTATTCATTATTATTTTTAAAAATTAAATTTAAATATATTTTATCATACTCTTCTCCTCCCCCAACTACTTCCAGATACTTTTTTCCTCCCTGCCAACCCAACTTTAAATTCTTTCTTTCTTTCTTTCTTTCTTTCTTTCTTTCTTTCTTTCTTTCTTTCTTTCTTTCTTTCTTCCTTCCTTCCTTCCTTCCTTCCTTCCTTCCTTCCTTCCTTTCTCCCTTTCTCCCTTTCTCCCTTTCTCCCTTTCTCCCTTTCTCCCTTTCTTCCTTCCTTCCTTCCTTCCTTCCTTCCTTCCTTCCTTTCTTCCTTTCTTCCTTTCTTCCTTTCTTTCTTTTTCCATTTGTTTGTTTTTATTTGTTTTGTTTTTTGTTTTTGTTTTTTTGAGACAAGGTTTCTCTGTATAGCCCTGGCTGTCCTGGAACTCACTTTGTAGACCAGGCTGGCCTTGAACTCAGAAATCTGCCTGCCTCTGCCTCCCAAGTGCTGGGATTAAAGGCGTGCACCACCACGCCTGGCTCTTTAAATTCTTTCTTAATACAACAGAAATCCCCTGCCTACAGAAGCAAGAAAAAATACACCCCAATCACTAAGCAGTAATCAAATATAGGCATATACACACATGCAAACACACATACACACACACACCAAAATGTGTGGAGTTCATTATATGTTGGTCAGTTACTGCTGAACATAAGATTTATCCTGGAATGGTAGCTAAACCTATTGTCACTCTATTGGGAGATCTTTTCTCTCCTGGTGGGTATAATGATAGGTCAGTCATTATACTTTACCCTAGTGGCTAGATTTTTATTTATTCATTTATTCATTCATTTTTAAAAATATAACAAAATAAAATGAAAAGGAACACACTAAAATTGGACAAGAAAAATCCAACAGAAAGAAATGAGCCCAAGACAACCCACTTGTTTGTATGCTCAGGAATGTCACAAAATCACTAAACTAGAAGGCATAATAGATTCACAGAGGATCTGACTGGCATCCATGCAAGCCCTGTGCATACTGCCAAAGTTTCTGTGAGTTCATATGAGCTTTAACCATGTTCATTTAGAGGGCCTTGTTTTCTTGCTGTCCTCCATCCCTTCTGTCTCCTATCATCTTTCTACATCCTAATCTCTGCAGGGAGAAAGTTGATTGAGACATCCCTTTTAGGGCTGAGTGTTCCAAGCATATTCTCTCTCTCTCTCTCTCTCTCTCTCTCTCTCTCTCTCTCTCTCTCTCTCTCTCTCTCCATAATATCTCTGGGTTTTTGTATTTGTTTTTTATCTGCTACAGTAGGAAGTTTCTCTGAGGATGGCTGAGCAAGGCACTGATCTACAACTGTAGCAGAATGTTATTAGGGGTCATTTTATCACTACATTTTTTTCTTTTTTCATTTTTTAAGACCACTATTTTACCCTAGGTCCCTGGGCTAGCTCCAAACTGAGTAATTTATGCACAACATCTAAAAAAGTACAAAGTTAAAGAGCCTACAATTAGCCAATGCAATTTACTTTTTGTTGGTGTTAGAAGGCAGAATGGTTTGAGTAGCAAGAAATAAAGGAGAGATGCCAAACTCATCTATGTCAGAAACTCCTTTACATGTTCACTAAATCACATCAGTTAAAAAAACTCATTAATCCACTTGAACCTCTGCTGACCTAAGAAGTTGATAAAGGTCCCATTTTCCAACCGTGTTCCACTAGGTATTGTCTCCAAGATGTCAATTCTAGGAGACATATTCCCATTATAACAACCCTTCTTTCTACTCTAGCTGATTTCTAAGCATTCTCTTTCCTCTATCATCTATGCTTTATGCGCCATCGGTGGCTGTTGTGTACTATTTTAGAATATATAACATGGATTCATGCTTTATGGTTTGCTTCTTTTGTCTTCTCTTCTGGGACCACATTTTCCTACTCTTTAGCTAACATTTTCTGTTTATTCTGTGTGTGTGTGTGTGTGTGTGTGTGTGTGTGTGTGTGTGTGTTGGCTGCTGAGAATATCCTTCCAAAGAGTCTAATCCCGTTACTATAGAGACAGTGGTATTCACATCGCCATTCACAATAGCAAATTATAGAATAAGCCTAGGAGCTCACCAAGGGATAAATGGATAAAGAAAATGTGGAAAGTACACTATGGAGTTTTAGCTATTAAGAATTGAATTATGCTATTTCAATGAAAATGCATGTTGCTAAAGATTATCATGTTGAGTGCAATAAACCCGATGTAGAAAGACAAACATCACATGTTTTCTTTTGTGGTAGACTCCAGTTAAGTAAAAAAAAAAAAAAAAGAAACACATGAAAGTAAAGAGAAAACTGCTCTGGGTGTTGCAAGGATGGTGTGGATACATTCAGGTACATTCTATGCCTGTATGGAAATGCTGCAAAGAAACCCTGACTTGGTGCAACTTCAATGTGGTCATGAAAAGGTATACTAGCCTCTTTTTCCCAGAATGCCTAGTTTAGTGGGCAATACCCCTGAGAGACATGAAAGCAATGCTTGATCCAATGGCAGGTTTTACTTTTCATGATAGATTTGTTTAAATTAACAATGGGGACTTTATAGGAGCTTTTGTAGATTTTTCCACACTAGCCCCTCATACTGAGATGCTATCCACGCAGCTCTTATGGGAGAGCTTTCATTTGAGCAAATGATACATGCTTCCACCTCAAGGAAGAGCAAAGCTGGCTATATTACATTGTACATTGTTTTTATTCTAAAGAAAATAAGGAAGAGGCTTGCCTTAAAGATGGATGGGTACACAGTTTTTATGTCTGAGTGTCTTCAACCTTACACAGAGCTAGACACAGGGATTTAGAAGTGCTGGCTCACTCCTTCAGAAACAATCAATCAATTCCTACCCACTTTTATCTGTAGCCAAAGGTTTCTTATTATAAGGTGCTGGTCAGTACATATTTAAAGATGGAAAGGCCTGGAGCTTTGACCTCATTCAATCCTATTTTATCAGGTAGTTAAAGTAGGAAGTGTGCATCCCCAGGCTGTCACAGTTGACAGGAAAATA
Source organism: Mus minutoides (assembly GCA_902729485.2). NCBI lineage: Eukaryota > Metazoa > Chordata > Mammalia > Rodentia > Muridae > Mus > Mus minutoides. The sequence goes on along the minus strand of LR753365.1, from coordinate 1,271,831 downwards.
TTATAGCAGTTGAAGATAACTCAGGGATGCTTTGTCATGAGGAGGCATAAGACAGGAAGGAAGTGGCATGGCCAGAAATGTCTCACAGGGAGGCATGTGATGATGTGATCCCATGTCATGGCCTGTTTATCTCAGGTTGTTCCCCTTGATCTCATTGGAGTCTAAGCTTTTACCTCTGAAAAGAAGATAATTAAAGACCAAGGTGACTAAGACAATAATATTTTTTAATAATATAGGGAGAGGAATTACTAGACTTAAAATTTTCACATGTACACACATTAATGAACAATATTGTAATTCAAAATAACAGATGATAACATACTATTTCATCCTACTGAGAACATGCTGGAAAATAGGACTTTGAACATTACAATCATCTGCGAGCTCTGGCAGGGTCCCCAGGAAATGTGGTCTACCTGGAATAATAAGAGACCTAAAACCAAATTTTCTGACTGGTAAAGACACAAGTTATTTTTCTGAGAGGTTTGTATTTTGCAACTTAAAGTTTTCATTTAAAATGTCTTTGTCAGAAGGAAGCTTTAGGTTGATTTTTTTGAGAGTCTATTTAAGCAGATTATGTATAATAGAAGAATAAAACAAGATCTGGCTTTCAATAACTTGGTGCCAGGTTTGAGCGATAGAGCTATTTGATAAATGACTGTTGACTTCATTTTGAGTTGTCCAAGTTTTGCAACTGGCAATCCATGCTGACACAGTCAAGATTTAGGTTTGCTCATTCAATGACACAAGAAGCCTATTTTAGGCACTTAACAATACATCCAGAATTATGTCACAATGTTGGTTCTGCAAAGAAATCACATCCTAACCAGATTTTCAGCTTTCTTAATGGCTAGGTAAATATTAAACAAATTGGCACACTAAAACCTATCAGTTCCATCAGAAGAGAAGGAAAAAAGCATGTTTGATTAAGATCCACATTAGGTTTTATTTATAAAGAAATGGTTTGCTTTTGAGTCACTAGAAGATGAGAAAGACTAAACTAATATGCTAAAATATTTAACTACACATAAAATTAGCATTTATCCATCATAAAAATGACACATGTATTTCTAGGAAAGTGAACATTTAGATATTTGTGGGTATGTGTTCCCTTCATACTAGTTACTGTAGCTAGGAGACATGGGTTGTCACTTATAACTACTTCATACTCCATAGAATAAGATTCTCTGTAGCCATAAAGATATTAGGATTTTTTTCTTTCATTACCCAGATAATATGAAGTGGAAACTCTTTTGTAAGGCCAAAAGTGAACACACGTTTGCCTTCTTCATTACCTGATGAAGTTATTGATCATTATACACATGGCCTATTGCAAAATGCAGATCTGGATTGTCAGAACCAAAGAACAAATTGTGCATAGTCACTAGTATCTCTCTCTCACTGCACATAGAATTTATATTGTATCATATTTCAAGGCGCTCAGAAGTGCCTCTTTTGGAGTCACATTGACTTGGGATGGGATGTGGTCCCTGCTGCAAAGAATTGTTTCTTTGTCGCTGAGAGTTCATGGTGTTGAATCTGCTTGTGTCCTCAGCAGCCCCCGGCCTCTGCTTTAGCAAAATAATTGTTTAAAGACAGAACCCTATTCACAAAGCTGGGAACTGGTGCGTGTGTGTGTGTGTGTGTGTGTGTGTGTGTGTGTGTGTGTGTGTGTTTCTGTCAGGACTGGAAGTGAACCATGAAGTCATTCTTGCTCAAGCATATCGATTTGATAGGCACCAGACATTCACAATTGTTAGTCTTCTAGACCACTTACATGCTCAAATTCTCAACTACAGTCAGGCTCTGACTTTAGTCTGACCTTTTTTTCTATTAATAATCACATGTTTCTTGTTCATAATCATCTTGGTGTGGTTTGAAATAATTTTTACATTCACTGAAATTTTCTCCCACAACACTGCCATATACATAGTGTTTGCACACAAGTGTGTGTGTGTGTGTGTGTTAATTTGTGCTCAGCAAAATATTAAATACCACTAAAGATCAATTGTCTACCTGGTCCTATTAATTTAAAAAAATAATTGAATTTCATAATGGGTACTGTTTTTATATCATTTTATCTCTGCTTACCCCTCCAACTTCTCTCATTTTCCTCTCTACTTCCTCTCAAATGAATGACTTCTTTTAAAATTATTACTGTTATATTAATTTATCAGTCATATATATATATATATATATATATATATATGATATCAGTCATATATATATATATGAAATCAGTCATATATATGACTGAATGATTATGCTCATTTGGGACTGGAGAACTACCATGGAGTTCATCTTTAAGGAAAACTGACTTTCCCTCTCTCAGTACCCCTTGATTTCCTGTAGCCTCTTCACTTAGGTGTGGGAACTTTTGATATTTCCCCCATCCACACTGGCACATTAACTGGTATAGTCATTATTCAGGTCTTATGTGAGACTGTGAACTCTGCACAGACAGTCTGATCTCCAGTCCAGCACAGGCCTGGAACCCCAGAGACCTGGTGGGTGGTGACTTCCACCTTCATGGGATAGTAGGAGTTGGGCCACTTCCCGGGCCCCTGAATCCTGTCAGCTACAGCCACCCCCTCCCCTGCAGAGAAGTGTGTGGCCATCAGTCACTTACACAATGCCCCAAGCTCCTGGTGTTCTGTCTGGACTCCATCCCCACAGTTAGCTGGCAACAGCAAGGTAGCCCACTATAAAAGGAGCTGCTTGCCCCCTCCTAGCTCTCTTGCTCTCTTACCTCTTATTCTCTTGTTCCCCCTCTCTCGACCTTCCCTTCCTCCCTCTTTCCACATGGCCATGGCCACCCTCTACTTCTCTACACTTCTCCTTCTCTCTGCCTTTCTACAATAAATGCCTTAAAACCATGGACCATCTCTTCTCATCAGGACTCACTGTGCTGAAGCAACAGAGTAGGTATCCCTCTAATGTGTCTAACCTCCCACCAAGAAGCCTCTGTGCGCTCCAGCCACAGCCACCACCAAGCTGCCTGAGCTAATGAGACACCTGCCAGAGCGCTTCTCCCACCCCTTTCCTTTCGGACCCAGACCAGAGTCCGCCCAAGGGTCCTCACTTTGTTCTCAGCTCTTCTGCAACATACAGCTGCGTCTGGGATGTCTGAGAGTGAGAACCTGTCGTCCCGGGCCTATGTGCGTCCCAGGGACCCCAGAACTGGCCTTTCCACAGTGCCCAGCCGTCTGTGATGCCCTAGAGTCGGAGCCCGACCCTGGCAGTTCCATGAGGACTCCAGTGCTTTTTCCTCACCCCTGGAGCAGGAACCCCCAGCTTCTCATAGTCTACTGTCTGCCTAGAGATTCTGTAGGGTCCACGGCGCAACCAGACTTCCATCATTCCACCTTGTCCAGTGGCCCTAGCCCCGAGCAGACATGGGATCCTATTTTTTGCCCCACAGTCTTGTTTAGGGAATCATATTGTTAAAATTTCATGGATACAACTCCCCTGTTATGGAGTAGTTGATGCTGTCTAGTAGACATCTTGGTCCTCTGTCTCTTACAATCTTCCAATCTCCATATAACATGTTGATGCTTACATTCCTACAGATGCACCAAATACAAATGTAGAGCTGAACCCAGAGTTCTTCTCAGGAATAACCTGAGTGTAATATCCCAGGAGAATGTCAGTCATTTATAGCATTCTCTACTCACTGTTAAATTTTGTTCTAAAATATCCCAGGCATGGGCTTCCCAACTGGAGTTAAATTCCTAGGTCACAAAGTATGCAGGTATATAAGCCTAAAAGATTCAGCTGTGCTGTAGAGACATGTATTCTCTTATCAGGCTTGTAGTTAGTGTCAACTGGAACAAACTACAGGGATGTTATCCTTCTGAAGTTTAAATATCATATTATTTCTCTTTCTGAGGATTGAGTTTTAAAGCATAACTACTTTAGATGTTAAAATTATTATTTGTTTTTTCTTATTTGCATTTATCATTGCTTATTTATTTGTTTGTCTTTGTTTCTTTTAAGACACTGTTTCATATAAACCAGACGGACCTTGAATGTGCTATGTAGCAAAAGCTGGTCTTGTATTCTTTTCTTTTATGCTTATAGTCCCTTGGCTCATGTGTGTGTGTGTGTGTGTGTGTGTGTGTGTGTGTGTGTGTTTCTGTATGCCCTGTATGAATGGTTACTTGCAGAGGCCAGAGAGGGCATCAGAGACTCTAGAACTGGAGTTGCAAGCAGTTGTAAGCTGCACAAAGTGGGTGCTGAGAACCAAACTCATGTCTTGTGGAAGAGAAGCAAGTGCTTGTAACTACTAAACCATCTCTCCATCCCCGTGCCTTGAACTTCTTGTTCCTTCTCTCCAGACTTCTCAAGCTCTTAAATTATAGGCACATAAGACCAGTTGACAGCCAGTTTATAAAAGATGTAATGTCTATAATTTTCCTGTTCAAGGTAGTTCATTATTTCCTCAAATGCCCTTGGCCTGGCCAGAATTATACAGACCTCAAAGGATTAGTTTCCTATCAGGTCCAGAATTGGCTCATTTGGTGACATTCACTACATGATAGAGGTACTCTGTGATAAGCCTTTTTGAAGATTTAAACTAACCCATTAAGAGCTACAATTTCTAGGGAAAAGAAATCACTATCAGCAGCTTTTGAAATGCCCTCTGATTTTAAACCAAGTTTATACAGATTCCTGCGCTATGTGCTACAAAGCACATAGCATTGTTTGTCCATTCAATGACCTAATGTAAGGGTCCTTAGAGGTCACAGAGCTCAATCTTCTCATTGCTGTGGCCAAATTATGGCTTTACCATTTAAAGCTTCTAGTCATTCAGATTCAAAGACCAATTAACTTAAATATTGTATATCGTTCTTGGTGGTTCAAAATTTCAACTCTATGCCTACATTTCTGATCTCCTCAGCTGATAGTAATACAGAGATAGTAATATCATCTAACTTACTGAGTTATTATTGATGTGGAAAAGGATCTTGAATATCAAGTGTTTGATATAGTGTTCATTATCTTTTAACAAGTTTTTCCCATACAACTATTACACTAATAAAGCAGGTCTTCCAGCCCTAGCCAGGGGAAAGCTGCTTCTGTATTCTGTCATGTGTTGTCACAGGTTTATTCCTTGTGGCAGAGGAGAGAGTACCGGAGAGTACTCATGAGCCGGTCATGAGTACCAGAGTACTAGAGCTCTGAATTCTAGGCTATGGTGTCACTAATGAGTCATGCAAAACTAACATGACTTGAAAAAAAAAAGTCAAAATCAGGAGACAGAAAATTTGTTGACCCACTCTCTGCTATGGCTTTACAGATGTGAAAGGATCCATTCCTGGATTCTGTCTCCTGTTTCAGGGTCTTGATTATTACTAAATCTCAACTGCTTTAGCCTTTCCCAGAGATAATCCTTCCTGAGAGTACATATTTCCTCACGCTAAATCTTTTCATTTTGTCAGTGGGATGAAATAAAGTAGCACAGATTTACCTGCATGTTGGGGAAACGAGAAATAGTGAGAAGCTGTCTTCTCTGAAGAATTAGAAAGGAGGCAAGCATGGATCTGGCAGGGCATGCTGGAAGTTGTGAAATTGGACACTGAACTGAAAAATAGAATATGGGCTTGTAATGGAAGAGAAAAATAAGACAGGCTAATTTCACTGAGTTGAGTGAAATACACTTTTGTATGGCAAATGCATGATAACATCCTGTCAATACTCACTCGGCCTGCGCAGAGAGAGTGCCTGCTGGATGCCTGTGCTGACTTGTAGAACTTCCCCAAATCCCTTCCGTTATGAAAGTCTGCTAGCTTATTGAGAGGGATATTATTTTGTTCAGATGACAAATAATATCTCCCATTTGTGGGTTTCTACCAGTTAATGGCTTTTTGCTGTGCTCCCAGTCACTAGAGAATGATCTGTGGTCTGGATATGATTTACTTTAAAATCTGGTTCCTTGGCTTTTTGTGAAGATTGAAGGAATGTGCTTTAGTTGTAAATATCAGTGACATAAAAGCTGGAGGCAGAGTATTTACTTTTACATTTCTACTTAAAGGGGTACTTGGATTTTTTTTTTTTTTTTTTTTTTTTTTTTTTTTTTTTTTTTTTTTTTTTTTTTTTTTTTTTGCTAGCAAGATCTTTGTTCTTGGATGGGCAGCCACCATGCAGAATGGATGAAATGATGGAGAGTGTCTGATGTCATCGAAATGTTGTAGGAAGTCTCTCATTCTTGCTCTTTTCAGTTATCATTTGTGCTGTTTTCATTGATAACATTAAAATAAAATTGTATAAATGCTCATAATTATCTTCAGTGCAAGCGATAAATTTTGAGAAGGCTTTCAAGGAGAGTTTTATCATGTCTTATCTCATGCTAGTGTGCCCAGTTCTCCTGGAAAACCTTGAGTGCAATCATTCTTTGGGGCAGTGATGTTTGAATATAGCATTATTATGGAGATATGCACAGTATCATAATGTCAATACATGGGTTATAAAATTTTATAATTGAATCAAATACTGGTTTGAATGAACTGAATCATCTTCTATTGGGTATTAAGAAAAACTCATGAGTCAGAAGGTACTCTGCAAAGACCATTAATGGCATATCATAGTTCAGCATTTGTTGGCTGTTTGTTTGAGACCATTTTATAGGCATGGGTGCATAGAGTGTTATGTGAATATTCTTGCCTTAGAAGCAGCACTGGTAAAATGGATATACAAGCTTTTGTTAAGGAAAATGAATATGCAATTTGGCAGTGCTGAGGCTACCTCTTCAGGAGTTATTTTCTAGTGTATATTTGTACAAAATACCATGTATTTTCTTGTAATTATTTCTGTCTCCCCAGCCTTTCTTGTGTGCAAAAACAGAGATTAATTTTGCTTTCAAATATTGAGCAGGTAGCTGGCACAGCACTGCAAACTTCCTAAAGTAGTAGTGACAAATGACACAGCGTCTGGTCATAGGAATGCAAATTAGTTGATTAGTGTATTGAATGGAAATGATTTGGACTTAGTATGCTATTGGCAAGTCTTCTGTGGAAATGTCTTAGTTATGATCATCTCAAGGAGCAAATCTGTATTTCCATGAATATTACCTAAGTGTTAGATATATTCCCTGACTAAACTGGGTTCTGACATTGTGCTGGGACTTAGACTTCATTGTCAAACAATCATCTGGGTTTTCGAGATCATCCTTGGACAAACTGTTCAATTTTATCATTGTTCTATCTCCCCTGTTTCCTTCTCTCCTCTTCTTTCTGTCTGTTTCTCCATCTGTTCTTCTTTCCTTCTCTGTATGTCTTACCATGACCTAAATAAGCCACTATCAGAATCTCTTTGCATGCCTCTGGAGTGTTATAGGTGGTTTCTTCTGACGATTGTCCCAGAAAATCATAGAGCCCTTTCTTCTATGAACCTTCACTTCATAGCCTACATCTCCTCTGATCCCCTCCTTTTTTCTACTCTTCTTCCTTTTACCTTCCTAGAAAACACTCACAAATCTATAATAGTAAGTGTTGATACACATTTAGGAAACAAAGTGTGACTGCCTGGGTCATTTTAAAGTGTTCATCTGGGAATTAGCTTCAGATACAAGGTGCTCTTCTCTCTTAGCCTCTGTGATATCACCTTAAACTGGAATTGTTGGTTTCTGTAGAATTCAAGCATATCAAATTTATAACCAATTGTGAAGCCAAATATGATGCAATGCTACATGCTCTGATGACTTCAGGACATGAGACCCAGGCAGACACCCATGTAACGGGATTCCTGTTCTAGGCTGGGCGTATTGGTCACACTTTTCTGTGAGACTGAAAACTGAAAAATTGCACTCCTGTCAATGTTTCAGGATTTCTCCACTAATTTATGTTAGCTTCCCACATGGCCATGACAAAATTATAAAAATTTAAAAACAAATAATGAATTAGTATAACATATAACTAGTTGATGTAATTAAACAGTATTTAATAAAAAGACTATTCTATAAAATACAGATTTTATTATTATTTTCTCGTGTTCTTTTTCTATTTCATGATTCAATGAAAGGTCTTGGAAATTGCTTTAATTTTGTGTTGGCTCCCTACAGTCTCTCCAAGCCCCTCAGGTTTCTTGTCTGGGTTTGTGTTTACCAAGTATCTCAGTTTGGCTTTGACTGACTTTTTTCTGTCTAAGCCAAGATCCTTTATTTCATGGAAGAATAGCACAAGGTGCAGAGTTCCCCATCACTCAATACCAGAGGAGTTGTCACCATGCCTTCTTACCGAAATTAACCTGAACACTTGACCCAGATGATATGTTCTAGGTTTCTTATGTTGCTGAAAATGCCTTTTCTCCCCCTTTCAATCTATATTTATTGTGACAGAAATCACTAGATACAGCTTATACTTAAGGGAAGAAGATTAAAATTCAGATGACTTATGGACATACATTATAACCATTATAGAAATGGGTCCAATTTTGAAGGTTATATCATAGGGCTGTGAATATTTGGTTAATTCAATGTCTCACCACTAATTTTAAGACTTACCAATATATTTTTTGCAGTAACTATTGTCATAATTAAAGCTTATTGTCTCTCTTACATTTGTTGATTACAATAGAATTCCTATTTAAAGGATATGCATTCTTTCCCTTTTGTTTGATGATTTGCTTATTAACTTCTCTCTCGATAGCTTGTGTTATTTAGTTTTTAGAATTGACCAATATCATGGAGCAGTTTTTGATAGACTGCACTTACAATCGAGTCCTCTAAGATTATGACAGAGATGAAGATTTCCTATCACTTTATATTTTATTGCACTTATCTGTGTTTAGATGTGCTTAAGTGTACAAAAATCATTGTCTCATAGTTGCTTATAGGACTGAGCACAGTAACATGCTGTGCCAGTCTGTAGCCTAGAACAAAACTACACCTGAATATATGGTACAAAACTGCAGTGCCTACATGTATGCTACAGTAGACTGTACATGTTTGTGGATGTACATTCTAAATCAGTACAAGAACAAGATGGCCCATAGATAACATTTATTGGTATGCATCACATTGCTATAATCTTATTATTTATTTTATTGCTAAAATTGTTCTAGTTTTGACCATAGAATTATTTTTACAAGTAGCCTTTCACTCTTGGACTCTTGCAACAATTAGAAAATATATGAATTTTTAGCCATCCCTCAGTAACCACATAGAATTGATTCCACATCCCATGTGGATGCCTAAAGACAAAGATATTCAAGTCCCGTATATGGCACACTTTACAAGTCCTTCTGTAAACTCTCTAGTGTTCTTATTTGCTTAATAATGTATGTAAATGCTATATAAGTTGTTATTACAATATATTGTTTAGGGAATAGTTACAAGAAGAGAAAGAGTCTGTACAACTATTTTCTAAATGTCCATCATGATTGAGTCAATGATTATAGAATCTACAGATACTGATGATCAACTCTATGTTAATGCATGTTCATGAACATATCTATATTTCTGCCATCATCAAAAGCTACTTTTTGTATTTTTTTAGAAATTATTCCTGGGTACTCTACTCTGTTCCAAATATATTTATTCCTGTATTTTTACCAGTACCACACATCCTTGGTTATTATAGATGTATAGGACTCTGTAAAATTATGTGATCAGAGTGCTTCATCTTTATAGTTCTCCTTTGTCTTCCATATAAAGTTAAAACCAATTTGTAAATATTGCTGAGATCTAATTGGGATTATATAGAATCTTTAGATCAATTTAAAAAGCAAATTAGATGTTATCAATGATTACCTCTTCATTCAAGATAATAGCACTTAATCCCATTTGTTTGTCTTGAACCATTTTCATGAGCACTGTGTGCTTTGAGTGGGCACATCTTTCATATGCTTCTTTCTTGTGCCTTCAGGCTGTTATTCTTGCTCTTAGCTATTTTGAATGGGGCCTTCTTCTCCATTCAATCCACTTGCTCTTTGCTGGCATTTAGAAATAAAATTCATAGCCAGGCATGGTGGTGCACGCCTTTAATCTCAGCACTTGGCAGGCAGAGGCAGGTGGATTTCTGAGTT
>LR753365.1:1224308-1256808 GCA_902729485.2 Mus minutoides | reverse complement strand
TGTTTTCCTACAGGGCAGACCAATGATAGTTTGGAATTCTCTTATGATTCCTTGCAGACTCACCCACGACCACTATGATATTGAAGTGTTAATTAGTCAAATAAATAGTAAAAATTCATTAGAACTGAAAAAAAAGATTTGGTTTTAAAAATCAATATAGGGCTTATCCCTGTGACCGGGAAGGTACTCTATGAAGACTTTTGTAATGAATATATATATATATATATATATATATATATATATATATACTTTTCACCTTATTTCTGCTTTATAATATAGCCTGCTTTTCTTGAAGAAAAGTATTCTCCCCACATTAACATAATACTAACAATAATAATTAAATAACAAATTGTTATATTTGTAATCAGTAATTATGTATTCACCAAATAAGTGGCCAGTATCTAGGGAGTAAGCAATTATACGAGCTATAATTACTAAAGAAATAACAGTGAAAGATAAACCTCTTAGCTGTGTTTTTTCCTTTTCATTAAAATAACCTTTTTCTCAAATAATATATCCTGATTATGGCTTCCCCTCCTTTTATTCTTCTCAGTTCCTCTCAACACCCCCCCCCCCCAAGTCTGGATCCATACCCTTTCCATTTCTCAGAATAAAAGAGGCTTCTAATGGATTATGATATGATATGATAAAATTGTATACATTGGAATAGGAATAGAAGAAAACAGTAAGCAAAGAGCCTGAGAAAAGTCACATGAAACAAATATAGACACAGAGACCCAGTTGATGGCACACTCAGGAACCCCATAAAAACATTAAACTAGAAGCCATGATACATATGTAAAAGGCTTTATGGTAAAAAGACGTATTATAAATTTTAAGGAAAGTACTGGCATGACATTATGAGACAAGAAACCTCCAGAAATGCCATTGTTTGTTTTCTGTTGACTATGTGGTTTGGACATGCAGCCTCCCCTTGAGAGTAGTTCGTTTATCCTGTAAAACTCTCTTGGAGAAAACTAAATTTTTATTTGCAAGTGATTATCAATTGAAGACAGGTTCTAGGATAGAGCTGTGGCATATATCCTCACATTTCTCCTTTCCACATTAGGATCCCGTATAGTTTAGACATGTGCATGTTCCTTCAGTCTCTGAGTTCACAAGTTGTAACCATATTGACTTAGATGGCCTTGTTCTCTTGGTGTCCTCCATTCCTAGTTTCTTATATTCTTCCCAATCCTCTTCTTCAGGGTTTCCTGGGCCCTGAGGGAACACATTTGATAGAGACATCCTGTTTAAGGCTGTCTCACTCTCTGCATTATGTCTAGCAGTGAGTCTCTATTTGTTCTCATATTCAGCAGGAGGAAGCTTTTTGAATGGTGGCTGAGCAAGGCATTGTTCAATGTATAGCAGAATGTCATGAGGAGATATTTTATTGTGGTTTTTTTGTTGTGTTTTTATATAATTAATGTTTGGTTTTACACTAAGTCCTTGCCTTATATATCCATAGGCTCTTGGTCATCCAGTGTCAAGTATGGGTTTCATCTTGCAGAGTAGGCCTTAAGTCAAATCAGGTGTTGATTGGTGACTCCAATAAGATTGTGTCACCATTGCATTAGCACATCTTGCAGGCTGTACACCATTGTTGATCCATAGGTTTGTGTCTGGGTTGGTGTTGCAGTAAATCTCCAACCCAAAGATGCCCTGGCAATGAAAATATGACTCAATTAATATGAATACATGCTGGGTGCCTGGATTGGGCAGATCTATCTTTACACAACCATCTTCCACATCTATGAGACCCCTTAGAACTTGCAGTTTCTCCAGGCCATGTGCTTCTGTTAAGCTTTTCTTCTACCTCCTCCTCCTCTGCCTCCTCACTCTACCAAACCTCTTTCTTGACTCCACAACCTTCTGCTCTACCTTCCCTTTATCTGCCCAATCATCAGATCTCCTTTATTTTACAAATTATGGTGGGAAGCAGGTTTACTGGAAATCACCTGAGTGCTGACTCATTCCTTGTTCACAACCCCTCACAGGAGAACAGAATTAACATCAAATATAATTAACCCCAGGGCTATCTGCAACAGGGTTGGTATTTATATTTCTCTTTCTGTAGCATGCAGATACTTTCCTATACCAAGTATGCTGGAATATAGTAGAAGTGAATATTCTATGTAGGCACAAGCTTGAATTTTCCATGTTCTATGAGATATGTAGATGTTGTGTTCATCAGTGTTCTTTAGAGTCATGGAACTTATGGAATGAAGGGAACTTATGGAATGACTTATAAGCTGCACTCCAGCTAATCCAACAATAGCTATCTGTGAACAGAAAGTTCAAGAATCTAGTTGCTCAGTCCTACAAGACTTAATATCTCATCTTTTCTTCTACATATTCTGAAATCCCAAAGAAGCAGGCTCCAATGCCAGAAAATGAATGGATGTCCTAGGTATGTCTTACAGCTTAAAGATCCAGATTGAAGGAAAGCATGTGAAAGGCATGTTTCAGCCTCAAGTGAAAGGCATGTTGTCTTTCTACCTCACCATCTAGATCCCAGATGTTCCCCCCATTTGTGGATTGTAGTTCATTCAGATTATTCAAGTTGACAATGAACAATAGTCATCACCCTGGTACTGAAAGCATCATTTTATGACAAGATTTGTCCAATTGAGAATTTACCTCACCAATCATTTCACAATTTCATTTAGAACTCTTTCATATATCTATGTATTATAAAAAGCTTCTACTGTACTATGTTTTTATACTACCCTTAGTATATGGCTCTTAGTTTTAGGTGTCACTCCATATCCTCCCTCCCTCTTCCAGCTCTTCACTCCACCTCCCAACTTGATGCTGCTATTCCAGTCTCACCCATCTATCTACAACTATCTATTCTATTTCCCATTCCTAAGGAAATCTGTCACTCTTCCTCCAGGTTTTTACTTCATATGTAACCTCTATGGGTTTATGGATTCTAGCTTGGTTATCACTGACTGACTTAATAGCTAATGTCCACATATAGGCAAATATACACTATATTTGTCTTTCTGGGTCTTGGTTACCTCACTCAGAATTTTCAGGGTTTTTTTTTCAGTTTTATAAGATCAAATTTATTATATTTATTCTAAGAACCTATGGGGATCATGTTCTGTTCAGAAAGTCTTTTCTTGTGCCATTGAGTGCAATGCTATTCATGACTTTCTCTTCTATCAGGTTCAGTATGTCCAGTTTTATGTTGAGATATTTGATCCATTTGGAGTTAAGTTTTGTTTAGGGTGATAAGTAAAGATCTATTCAGATTCTTCTAACAGCAATTCAATTGTATAGCAAAATAGATTGAATGTTTCATCTTTATTCTCACTGTGTATTTCTGGCTTCTTAATCAAAATCAGATGTCCATAGGTGTATGGCTTTATGCCTGTGTCTTCAATTCAATTCCATCAATTGAAGTGTTTGGAATACTATTGCTGTTTTTATAACTATAGCTCTGTACAACATGAAACCCGGATGGTGATATCTCCTTTAGTTTTTTTTATTATTCAGGATTGTTTTAGGAATCCTAAGCTTTTCCTGTTTCCGTAAGAACCTGAAAATTGTCCTTTCCAGATCCATGAAGCATTATGTTGATGTTTTGATGGTGATTGCATTGAGTCTGCAGCTTGTTTTTGGCAGTGTGGCATTTTTTTCTTATATTAATCCTGGTGATCTATGAGCATGGAGATCTTCCACCATTCATATCTTCTTCATTTTCTTTCCTCAATGTCTTGAAGTTTTTAATCATACAAATCTTTCACCTGTTTGGTTATATTCCTCAAGGATATTTTATATTATTTGACACTATTGTAAAAAGATTATCTGATTTCAGTCTGCTTATTGTTTATATATAAGAAGGCTACTATTTTTTCTGAGTTAATTCTATATATTTTGCTGAAAGTGTTTACAGCCATATGTATTTCTCAGTATAATTTTTAGGGACACTTTTGTAGACTATGATATCATTTGTAAATAAGGATATGTGACTTCATTCTTTCCAATTTGTTTCCTCTTGATCTCCTTAAGTTGCCTTATTGCTCCAGCTAAGACTTCAAGTACTATCTTGATTAGATATGAAGAAAGTGTTCAGCCTTGTCTCATTCATTATATTAGGGGGAAAAGTTGAGGTTATCTTAATTGAAGTTAATGCTGGCTATGGTACCTGCTATAAAGTTTGTTTATTATGTTCATATATGCCCCTTGTATCTCATATCTCTCTAATACTTTTCATGAAAATGTGTTGAATTTTGTCAGAGGCCCTTTCTAATGGACAAAATTAGAATTTTCCATCTAATGAGATGGTCACATAGTTTTTGTCTTTCATTCTGTTTAAATGGTTTATGATTGTGTTTATTGATTTACATATATCATACATCCCTGCCTATCTGGGATGAAACCTAATTGATCATGGTACATAATCTTTTTTATGTGTTTTTGGATTTGGTTTGCATGTTTTATTTTATTTATTTTTTTATATCACTTTACAACCCTCTTACTGACCCCTCTCCTGACCACGCCCTCCCACCCTTCCTGCTCCCCGATCCCCTTCTCTTTTGAGAGGGTAGAGCCCCCCCCCCGCCGTATCCCCTCCACACCTTGGCACATCAAGTCTCTTCAGGGCTAAGCACATTTCCTCCCACTGAGGCCAGACCAGGCAGCCCAGCTAGAACATATTACAAAGACAAGCAACGGGTATTGGGATGGGACCTGTTCCAGGTGTTCAGTATCCACATGAAGACCAAGACATATGTCTACATATTTGCAGGGGGCCCTAAGTCCAGCCCATGTATGCTCTTTGGTTAATGGTTCAGACAATTTGAGGCCCAAGGGTCTAGGTTACTTGACTCTGTTCATCTTCCTGTAGAGTTCCTATCCACTTTGGGGCCCACAATCCTCCCCCCATTTCTTCCATAACGGTCCCCAAGATCCATACACTGTTTGGGTGTGTGTCTCTGCATCCCTCTGAATCAGCTAGTGGGTGGATCTTCTCAGAGGACAGCCATACTAGACTCCTGTCTGCAAATATAACAGAGTGTCATAAATAGTGTCAGGGATTGGTGCTTACCCATGGAATGGATCTTAAGTTATTTGTTGGCCATTCCCTTAGTCTCTTTTCCATCCTCCATCCCTGCATTTCTTGTAGACAGGATAAATTTTGGGTAGAAGTTTTGTGGGTGGGATGGTATCCCTGTCACTCCTCTGTAATACTTACCTTGCTACAAGGGGTGGCCTCTTGAAGTTTCATATCCCCAAATGGTGTGAGTCACAAGTAAGGTTGCCCACATTGAGTCTTGGTTTCTGACACATCCCGGAGCATGTACTTTTGGGTCTTGGTTACCTTATTCAGGACATTCTCATGTTCCATCCATTTACCTGCAAAATTCATCAAACCTTTGTTTTTAATAGCTGAATAGTATTCCATTGTGTAGATGTATCATGTTTTCTTTATTCATTCTTCAGTTTGAGGACCATCTAGATTGTTTCCAGTTTCTGGCTATTACAAAGAAAGTTACTATGAACATATTTGAGCAAATGTCTTTGTGGGATTGTGGGGTATCTTTTGGGCATATGCCCAGCCAAGGCATTGCCTGATCTTGAGGTAGAACTATTCCCAGTTTTCTGTGAAGCTACCAAATTGATTTCTAGAATGGCTGTACAAGTTTGTACTTCCACCAATAATGGAGGAGTGTTTCCCTTGATCTACATACAGTACATGCTATCTCTTGAGTGTTTGATCATAGTCATTTTGACAGGTATAAGATGGGATCTCAGAGGTGGTTTGATTAGCATTTCCCTGATAACTAAGGACTTTGAACAAAACAGCAAAAGCTTGTGCTATAAAATCAAGAATTGACAAATGGGACCTCATAAAGTTGCAAAGCTTCTCTAAGACAAAAGATACTGTCAACAAGACAAAAGGGCCACCAACCGATTGGGAATGGATCTTTTACCAATCCTAAATCAGATAGGGGACTGATATCCAATATATATAAAGAACTCAAGAAGGTGGACACCAGAAAATCAAATATCCCCATTAAAAAGTGGGGCACAGAGTTAAACAAAGAATTCTCAACCGAGGAATACCGAATGGCTGAGAAGCACTTGAAAAAATGCTCAACATCCTTAATCATCAGGGAAATGCAGNAGAGGATGGCCTAGTTGGCCATCAGTGGGAAGAGAGGCCCCTTTGTTATGCAGACTTTATATGCCCCAATACAGGGGAACGCAGGGGCCAAGGGGTGGGAGTGGGTGGGTAGGGGAGCAGGGCCGGGAGGGGGGAGGATATAGGGAACTAGCTGGATAACACTTGAAATGTAAATGAAGAAAATATCTAATAAAAGTAGAAAAAAAAAAAAAAAACGAATATATGAAATTCCTAGGCAAATGGATGGATCTGGAGGCCGTCATCCTGAGTGAAGTAATCCAATCACAAAAGAACTCACATAACATGTACTCACTGATATGTGGATATTAGCCCAGAAACCTAGACTACCCAAGATACAATTTGTTCCTCCTTTTTCTATTCTGTGGAATAATTTGAAAAGTATTAGCACTAACTCTTCTTTGGAAATCCGGTAGAATTGTGTGTTGAATCCTTCTAGCACTGGTTCTTTCCTTGTTGGGAGAACTTTAATTACTACATCTAGTTCACTAGGGATAGTGGGTCTGTTTAAATTGCTTATCTGTTGTTGATTTCACTTTTGAAGGTGTTATATTTTGAGAAAACTGTCCATTCTTTTAGATTTTATAATTTGTTCAAATATAGGTTATTAAAGTATATTCTTATAATTCTCTGAATTTCTTCAGTGTCAGTTCTTATGTTCCCATTTTTATATCTAATTTTGTTAATTGGGATACTCACTCTCCACATTTTACTTAATTCGGTTAACAGTTTGTCAATTGTATTAATTTTCTCAAAGAACAAACTGTTTCATTTAGTCTTTATATTTTTTGTTCATCTCTAGTTTATTGATCCCATATCTGACTTTGGTTATCTCTTGTTTTCTAATCCTTTTTGGGTATGATATCTGCTTTCAGCTCTAGAGCTTTCAGTTTTGCTACTATATTACTAGCATGATATCTCTCCATCTTTTATGTAGGCACTTAGTCATAGGATATTGTCTCTTAGAACCATTTTCATTGTGTCTCATAATTTTGGGTATGCTGTGTTTTCATTTTCCTTCAATACTAAAAAGCCTTTTATTTCTTTCCTGACTCATTTTTCATTCATTAGAGAGTTGTTCAGTTTCCATAAATTTTTAAGTCTTCTGTTGTTTCTAATATCCATTTTTAATCTGCGGAGGTAAGATAAGGTATAGCGAGTTATTTCATCTTTCTTGCATTTGTTGAGGACTGATTTGTGTCCACATATGTGGTCAATTTTGGAGAAAGTTTCATGAAGCACTAAGAAGGTGTATTTTTTTTTTTTTTTTTTGTATTTTGGTGAAGTGTTCTGTAACTATATTAGATGCATTTGGTTTGTGATATCTGTTAGGACCAATATTTTTCTGTTTAGTTTTTGTCTAGAAACTGTCTATTGGTGAGAGTGGGGTATTGAAGTCTCCCACTATCAGTGGTAAGGGGCAATATATGATTTTGACTGTAGTAGTATTTCTTTTATGAACTTGGGTGCCCTTGTACTTGGTGCATAAAAGTTAAGAATTGCATTGTCCTCTTGGTGATTTTTTTTCTTTCATGTGTATGCATTGCGCTTTACCATCACTTTTGTTCAGTTTTGGTTTGAAGTCTATTTTGTTAGATAATAAAATTGCTGCATAAGCTTACTTCTGTGGTTTATTTGCTTGAGATTTCTTTTTCCATCCCTTTAGCTTGATGTGATACCTATCCTTGATTTTGAAGTGTGTTGTTTGGATGCAGCAGAAGGATGGGTCCTGTTTTGCAACCATTTTCTTGTTTTCTTTTATTGGGGAACTTAGAACATTGATGTTAAGATGTCTCAAAGAACAATGTTTGTTGATTCTTTTTTGTTGTTGTTGTTTCTATTATTGTTGTTGTTGTGATGGTGGTGGTGGTTTGTGTGCACACGTGTTTGTGTGTGTGTGTGTGTGTGTGTATTTGCTTGTTTCGATTTATTTATTCCTTGTGTTTACTTCAGTGTAGTGAACTTCTTTAAGATGGGATTTTTCTTTTGTATGTATGTATGTATGTATGTATGTATGTATGTATGTATGTATGTATTAATTTTGTTTCACCATAGAATGTCTTCTCCATCTGTTGTGGTTGAAAGTTTTTCTGAGTATAGTAGTCTAGGCTGGCAAGTGTGATCTGTTATATTCTACAGAATATCTATTCAGGCCCTGCTGGCTTTTAAAATCTCCATTAAGAAGTTGGATATTATTTTAATAGATCTACCTTTATATGTTTCTTATTATTATTCCCTTTCTGCTTTTGATATTATTTTTTGTTCTGTATACTTTGTATTTTTATTATTGTGTACCAAGAGGAAGTTTAGTTCTGATATAGTCTATTTGGCCTTCTCTATACTTCCTGATGTTAATAGGTATCTCCTTCTTTAGGTTAGGAAAATTTTCTTTTATGATTCTTTTTAAAAATATTTTATGCCTTTAACCTGGGATTTTTTTCTCTGTCTTTTATTCCTATTTTTCTTAGATTTGGTCTTCTAATAATGTTCCATATTTTCTGGATGTTTTATGCCAGGATATTTTAAATTTAAACATGTTTTTGACTAAAGCATCCATTTCTACTTTCATTTCTTCAATGTCTGAGATTTTCTTTTCCTTCTCTTATATTCTGCCTCTGTGGTTCCTAAAATTTGTGTTCCTAAATTTTTAATTTCCAGATATCCTACAGCTTGCGTTTTCTTCATTTATTCTATTTTCACTTTCAGGTCTTGAACTATTTTATTCATTCTTTCCAATTGCTTGTCTCCATTTTCGTAGTTTTCTTTAAGGAATTTATTAATTTCCTCTTTAAGGACCTCCATCATATTCACAAAGGCTATTTTAAAGTCTCATGTTTCAACTATGTTTCAATTCTAAGGACCTACTTTGGTAGGTTTCCAGGATCTGGAGGAGCTATGTTGCCATGAATGTTATTGATTATGTTTTTATGCTGGCATCTAGGCCTATGGATGTAGGATAATGCATTTATAGGTGCCGATATCTGGCCTTATCTTTGTTGGGTTGTTGTTTTGTTTCTTGGCTTATGTCTTAGGAATGTGTGGTGGCTGTGTGTTGCTTCCTGGTAGGGAATTCTGGGATCCTGCTAGAAGTGATCAAGGGTGATTCCTGGTAAAATGTGATTTTTTTGTTATTAGAAGTTGGCATTCAGAAATTGGTATTTACAAGGAGGGGGCCTATGTATCCACAGGGAGGAATGCAGCATGTTCCCCCAGAATCTGCTTATTCCACTAGGAATGTGGACAGGGAGCAAGCAAAGGCCATAACAGGTAGTCTGCTAAGGGCTAGAGATGAAGGTTTGGGATTGGATATGGAAGAGAGGAGGGAGAATCAAGATCTGAGCTGACCTACGTTCCTAAGCTACTTACAGTTCTAATGAGCTTGGCTGGTGAGTTACCAGGGAATGCCTTTTGAAGTTGGAGGCTAGGATAACAAGATTGGTGAGGAAGGTTGGAGGAGATTTACTTGATCTGATGGAGAGGAAGGTCAGAGAAGAGGCAGCTGCAGTAGAATGTAT
This sequence comes from Mus minutoides, assembly GCA_902729485.2. Classification (NCBI taxonomy): domain Eukaryota; kingdom Metazoa; phylum Chordata; class Mammalia; order Rodentia; family Muridae; genus Mus; species Mus minutoides. The sequence goes on along the minus strand of LR753365.1, from coordinate 1,247,136 downwards.
TCTGATACAGAGATGGAAGTATCACTCAGGAATTGGATTAGGAGGAGCAGAGGGAAAGGTGAAGATTTGCAGTTAGGCTACCTGCCTCCCTGGCCAGTGTGGCCTGAGTATTCCCAGGAACTGCTTGCTGGATTTGGGGACTAGGATAAGGCCATGAGTGGGCAGAAAGAAGGTTGGAGGGGTCAATCTATGTGATCCACTGGAGATAAGCACAGAGATGGAGTGAGCTATAGCAGGTGTTCTGCTACAAAACTAGGGACAAGCCTGGAGAATTAATTACAAGGAGATGAGGAAGGAGTGAAGATCTGAAGTGAGCAGACCTGCTTCCCTAGCTTTAGTGGTTTTGTGGGATTTTTTTAAGGTCCCCTATATACAGTTCATTTTCTAATCCATAGAGAATATTTACACTTGAGAAATGTTTGTCTGCCATGTACAATTTTGAACAGAAACCTGTGGAATTCATGTGTGATAATGGAGCATCCACAAAAGTGATAGATGCTAGTACTCATAGGAACATCTTCTTCTTATTCAGTCCAGGTACTAGCTGATGTGATTGTGTCATCCCATTTAGTGTAGCTTTTCTCACCTCTTTAAACCAATTCAGAAACTCACAGACATGCCCGTATATTGGCTTTCATGGTGACTATAAATCTTGTCAGGTTGACAAAAAAAATATCAACCATCAAAAATCTACATTTTTGTCAACCTGACACCTAAGCATGTCAAATCTAAGCCATCTCCTGCTCCTGGCCCTAAACATTCCATTTTCATTTCATTGTACACAATGTATTCAATACATCTCTGAGCATGCCCATAGAGTTTAACAGTCCCAACAATGTCAAAAATTCTTACATCACTTCTGATATTCTATGTGGCTTTTCAAATCTCAGCCCTTCTATGTACAATAAAAAGAACCAAGTTAAACATCTCTACCATATAATGTCAAAATAAATGCACAAAAGGGAGGCACAGGAACATTTATATATATATATATATATATATATATATATATATATATATATATATATATTTCTTCCCTTGTTTCTCTCTCACACACACTCTCTCTCTCTCTTTCTCTCTCTCTCTCTCTCTCTCTCTCTCTCTCTCTCTCTCTCTCTCTCTCTCTCTCCATATGAATAAAAGCAATGAACAATAACTATGGCATCCAGAATACTATGCTATCCTGAAATTTCATTCACTAAACACATTAATTCATTACTTTAAAATTTAACCTTGGCCAGATTATCAGGAGACATGCATGGTGCAGACAGATTCTTTTCAGGAATGTAAGTTTAATGTCCTGCAACCAGTTCTATAGCCCAGTTCCTGGTATGATCATTGTTACTTTCTGAAATTTTCTAAACAGGGCTTCTGCTGGCTACATTTCTCTAGATATTCTGGTCTTCTAAATTCCATGCAGAATGGCCTGATGAACTTCACTTAACATATAGTAGGGCTTTCTCTGGCCTACCATTCCAAACTCTTATACATCCTGGAAGCTAGTTCCAAAGACCTAAGAACCACATAGATTTATCAAAGCACCTACCCTACTCTTGGTACCAATTTCAGTATTACTTGCTTTTCTCACTGCTGTAACAGAATAACTGATGAGAGAGAGAGAGAGAGAGAGAGAGAGAGAGAGAGGCAGAAGAGAAGGAAGAAGAAGTAGGAGGAGGAGGGTTTACCTGGGCTCACAGTTTGAGAGTACAGTCCATCATGGCAGAGTGGGAGGATCTGGTCAAATTTCATTTCCCATCAATAAGCAGAGAGTGGTGAATGCTAGTGCTCCAATGGCTTTCTCCATTTGTGTGTGTGTGTGTGTGTGTGTGTGTGTGTGTGTGCGTGTGTGTGCATGTGTGTGCATGTGTGTGTGTGCAATATTCCAGTCCATGGCACCATGATGTCCACATTTAGGATGCATCTCAATTAACTCAGTCTCACAGACATGGCCAGAGGTTTCTCTCAACACTGATTCTAAATCCCATCAAGCTGATAATATTAATCATCACAGAGGTCTTAGTGAACTTGTTAGATATTTGAATCAAATTAAATAAATTTCTTCCAACAATCTGACTCTCTGATACCAAAATTGAGAACTAGAAATCTAAATGCATGCTTGTCACTCAAGGTCCAAGCTTAGGTGAATAGGATTGGGACTCATGATCACTTTCTGCCTAGACTCCTAAGATCTCATTTTTATTTCAATGAAATTGGGACCACTGTGAGGTGCATAGTTACTTTTAATTTTTTTTCACTGTAGATGAGAGTTTCTGAACTCTTAAAACAGACTGATGTAATTTGAGGGAAGCTTGGCTGTCCATCTTTCTACATTTATGTCTGCTGAGCTCTGAATTGTAGATGATGGGGACAAGATTGGCATGCTGTTTTACAGAGTGGAGACTACGGATAGATAAAGGACTTGGCCCACAGGAGTGTCAGTGAGAGGGTCAGTGCACTGAGGTGCATGTTCATCAATCCTGACAATGTGTGTTAAATTCCTAGAATTTATATATAGGAACAAAGACAGACCAACTCTATGTAGTTGTCCCCTGACCTCCACAGCATGCATGTACATGTGCATATGGCCATGCATACACACAAACACACACACACACAAACACACACCCCCAAAAAAATAAATGAAGATTTAATTATAAACATCTTAAAAACACATAAATATTGCATAGTATGTACAATGGTTACTTAAAAACTTCTCTCTCTTCTCTCCTCCCCAACCCCCATGAGTATACATAGGCACTTCTTCCTCTTGCTCTCCCTCCCCTGTCTCTCACCTTTCTCTCCCCCCCCTCCTTCCTGCTCCTCTGTGTGTATGCATAGGCACATCTCTCTCTCCCCATTCTCCCTTCTCTCTGTGTGTATGTAGGAAAAAATGTCTATGTTTATTACTAAATTCCAGTTTCCAGTGTTCTCTGGGACTGTTCCCTCAGGTGCAGCACCCACCTGGGACTTTTCTTCCTCCTTTGTGCCTTACCTGTGCACAGATGTAGCACCTGGAAGTAATGTCCTTGATGAGACTGTGGCTAGAGGTATACAGTTTTGGGGCCTGAGGAGCTGAGCAGGTTTTATGTGTCTTCCAGTTAACAGCTGCCTTCTAACTGGCATGGGAAATAGAAACCTTTCATCTGGCAAAATCCACCAGCCTTTTCCATATTATTTGGCACCCTTTCTTTTGCCCCAAACAGTCTCCACCAATGTAATCTGGAAATTGAAGCAGGTTAGGTGAAGCAGTGTCATCAAAATAAATAGGGGCCTTTCTGGTTCCAGGGCAGCCTCCCTGGTTGCCATGTGCTGCCCTGTTACCTCATGTTTCTGAGGAATCTCCCCTTTTGTGTCTCTTGAAATGGACAATGGACACTTTTGGGGATAGTCAAGAGGCTTCTGCGAGTACCATGATTTCCTCCTTGTTTTGATCTCTTTGCTGATGAAATAAGGTGTCTTTCTCAGCACAGTATTCTGTGTACCCTGGCTGAAGCAAAGGCTTACTGGCTACTAGTGTATGAAGTGCTGGCCTTGTCTTTTCTATATAGATCCCTTGAGTTAGTGGTAGCAGCTGAGGTCACTGAGCTGAGGTCCCTGTGTTAAGTAATTGCACCTAAACAGCCCAATTTGGGTTATTCTTGCAACCCCAATGCACCTGATTCTGTCCTGAACAAAACTGCTCCTGGCAGTGCCTCCTTTACCTCCTGCAATGGGGCATCAGTTTTGTTGAGTCTGACAGATTGACTCAGCTCCATTCCCTCAAGGCAGTCATGCAAATGTCTGCTCCAGTCATCATCTGGTAACATGCTAGCAGAGCTGAGGGCTGGTGTTTTGCAGATGGGTACAGGGCTAGTACAGGCGCAGTGCTTGGTAATGGGATATTTGGGTGGTTAACATTCATCTTTTTAGAATGCTCACCTGAATGTGTGGTTGTCAGGAAGTTGTGCACTTAACAGTTTATTTAATTTTACACCTTGTAGTCGATAATCCAGGAGTGTCAAGGCAGGAACTAAAGTAGAAGCCGTAGAGGAATTCTGCTTACTGACTTGCTCCCCAATGAGGGCTTATATATTCCAGGTCCAGTTGTGGCACCACTGATAATGGGCTGGGTCCTCCCACATCAGTCACTAAGAAAGTACACTACAGGTTTGCCCACAGGCCAACCTGGTAGGGGCATTTTCTCAGTTGAGGTTCTTGGTTTTCAAATGACTCTAGGTGGTGCTAAGTTGGCATAACACTAGCCATTACAATTGGCCCATTGCCTACTTGACACACAAACATGCTGCTGTTAAACCATAACCTTTCCTTTCTTGACAATACCCAAGGTCTCATATGAGTAATAGTATAATATTTTAAACTATTCTAAATTCTAAAGTTCCTTTCTTTGCAAATTTAACCACAAAACATCCAGGCTTTTTAAAATATCTGAAGTTTCAAAGTTCAAGCCCCTCAAAAATATCCAAAGTGAGCCGGGCATGGTGGCGCACGCCTTTAATCCCAGCACTCGGGAGGCAGAGGCAGGCGGATTTCTGAGTTCGAGGACAGCCTGGTCTACAGAGTGAGTTCCAGGACAGCCAGGGCTACACAGAGAAACCCTGTCTCGAAAAACCAAAAAAAAAAAAAAAAAAAAAAAAAAAAAAAAAAAAAAAAAAAAAAAAAAAAAAAAAAAAAAAAAAAAAAAAAATCCAAAGTGTCTCTAAAATTCCAAAGTCTCTCAACTATGGGCTTCTGTAAAGTGAAAATATTTTGCATGCTTTATTATTCTAAGAGAGAAGAATCAAGGCGCAGTCACAACGAGAGCAAAGCAAAACCCAAGCCCAGGTGCATAAAGGTCAGTCCCAGAGTGCTGGGTTTCAATGAGCTGCTAGGATCCTCAGGGCTTGGCAGTGATAGTTTTCCAGCTCTGTTATCCATAGCAAATACATCTTGTCTGCATCTCTATGGATCAGGTCAGCTCTACTCCATAGATGCTGCTGCCAATTGTGATCAGTCCACATTACTGACATCTCAAAACAGAGCAAGTCTCAGCTGCTACTGGGCTGAGCCTCTTTAGGATCATTTTAAAACTCTAAACACACCTTCCATCTGGTGCCAAGACATGGCTTCTCTTCATGACTGCTTCAATCCCAAGGCTTTCACTGCAACGGAGGTTGCACCTTCACCTGTTGATCTCTCCTGGTCTCTCACCATGCCAAGCCTCAGTTGCATCCCATGGCCCCTTTATAAACCCTTCAGTCACTGTCTTATGTCACTTTCAGATGTTTTAAATCGGATCCTCTTGTACTCTATGAGACTTCTAATGGACTGAAACCATCCATAGACTCCTCACTATGTAAGATTTTGCTAGTATATTAATGACATCTGATAAGAAGTATCCATATAGAGAGCAAAAGTTTTTGCTGTGGCAAAAGTGGAGATGGGGATTTTGATACAAGATATTATCTTTGAGGTATCTCTGATGTGAATAAATACGTGTATAAAATATGCTTCTTATGAGAATTAGAACTTAAACTTTGAAATGGAGCCTGCCAAGGCACCAGCTTTAGTTATATTCTAACAATCTCTGATTAAGTTACAGGAAGTTTTTACTGAAACCCTAATGTGAGAGTAGCCTAGGAATCCTATTACTATAAGAAAAAAATAAATTTCCAACTAAAGAAAAATTCATTGGCCAAACAAATGGCACCAATGAAAAGAAAGCTATTGCTATATGGGCACAGTCAGAACCTCTATTCTTCATAAATTTCATGGAGTATCAGACTGTGATAGATTCTAATGTGACAGCCAAAAACTAGAGCAGTATCTTTTATCAATATCTACTAGATTAAGTTTCTGTGACATGGATACTTTCTCTAGCTCCTTCCTTGGGAGTCCTGCCTATAGCTGGAAGAATAACATGAACTAACTAGTTTCCCCTGTGCTCATGTCTCTAGCTGCATATATGGAAGAAGATGGCCTAGTTGGCCATCATTGGGAATAGAGGCCCCTTGGTCATGCAGACTTTATATGCCCCAGTACAGGGGAACGCCAGGGCCATTATGTGGGAGGGGTGGGTAGGGGAGCAGGGCGGGGATGGGGGAGGGTATGGGGGACTTTCTGGATAACACTTGAAATGTAAATGAAGAAAATATCTAATAAAGAAAAAATAATTTTAAAAAAGTTTCTGTGACATGACACTTGAGCTACTAGCTCTCTGCTGCTGTGAGCAGGGCAGAAGCTCTTTCCTGATGGTGATCTGAAGTAAAGCAACCTGACAGTTGTTACATGCTGTGGGAAAAACATTAACCAACCCCCATTCCCTACCGGAACAATGTTACTCTCAAGTAACATTGGTTACACATTAACTAAGTCTGCATCCTTACTGTCCAAGATCTTATTCTCTCAGAAACCAAAAACTGGACTCTTTGTTTTGTCTGCTGGAACTGGTGCCTCTTATTTTATAATGCTGTGTTCTGTGAGACTTGAAGGGTTAGCAAACCTCTTACCTAAAGGACACTTGGTCAGTACCATCTTTTCTGAGCCCAGCCCCCACCTTTATCTCCACAAAATGTTGCATGCTGTTGTCCTGATGATTCATCAAAGTAATGACTAGCCAATGCAATTGAACTACATCTGATCTCCTGCCTGCGTAGCTTCTAGCTTGATGGCATAGCTAAAACACAGCTTCCTGAACGTCAATATATTCATGAGGAAACAGCATGTTGATGGTAAAAGTCACTTTTTAAAAATTTAAGTATGGTGGCCTATGCTTGCCTAACTAACACTTGGGAGGCTAAGGGAGGGGGATAGCTATGATTCCAAGGTCAATCTAAGCTATATATATATAGGAGTTCCAGATCCTGTCTCAAAAAAAAACAACAACAAATATAAAAAAATTTAAAACTAATAATAAGAATTAAATTATGGAGGGTTCATGTTGAAAATTGCAAATAATATTTTATAGATAATTTCCTATTTATAGCTATACATTATTCATGCATATTTATATAATAAATATAACACATGATTGCCTTTGTATAAATTAAGAAATGGTTTCAACTTTTGAATACACATTTGTCTTAAGCTAAAAAATTATAATAAAAACACTGATTTTTATTAGAAAAACCAGACTCCTATTTTAGAAAAATTAGAAAAATGCATACCTACCTATTATGAATTTGTGGTAATAACCGTTATAAAATGAATCACTTCCTGTGCTTGGACAATAAACAACCTTAAATGTAAGTAGTGGCCCAAATCCTTCTGGAAGATTAGGATAATTACAACAAATGTCTTGGCCATCTGAGAATGTGTTATGTTGGGGTATGTCCTGGGAACATAGCCTTGGATCTTAAGTTCAATAAATTAACAGTCTAATTTTTTTAAATCAGACATAAGAGCCTTAGCTTCTGTAATCATAACAGGCAAACAAAGCAATAAAAATTTGTCACTCAGCCCACATATGGGAAATATCAAAACTTTTGGAGGCAATAAGATGCAACGTTCTGTGCATTTGTAGTAGTATTGCTTCTTCCATGTTTGCAGAGAATGGTCTTTATAGTGCTAGAGGTCAAAGACACAAGGCCCAAAGCTTTTCTAGAAACTGCTAAAGAATGGTTAAAATTATTAAAAAGTAAATGAAGAAAGTGTCAAATCAGCAATGAGCTATGCGGATTGCAGAACTAGATAATTTTTTTTTCCCTCCATTACAACTAGTAGTAGGTCAAGCACCTAAAGTGTTCAGCACCATGTCTGGCTGACAGTAATTATTGATTGTCACCATCAACTTCATCATATCCATTCATTTTAAATGCTCATTAATCACAATTTCCACATCTCAGGTGCTGTGCAAGTTTGTGAACCACTTTTGTGCATGATGTCTTAATTCATCACTACCCTGGACCTTTTCCATTGTGCTGGGAAGGATGTGTGACAGTCGCTGATGTGCGACAGTCAGTAAGTGATGGATCACAGCTGTTCAGCTCTGCATCTCACAGTCTCTTGTCTGATGTAAAAGATCTTGTTATGTGATGTCTGATCATAGTTGTGAACCAGTAACAATGAAGAAACAAACAAAATTTCTTCTCACTGAATCAAGGAGAATTTGATGTGGACAAAGAGGGCTGTTGGAAAATAACAGCTAACACCTCTTCAAGGCTTATGGTGAGGTTTGTATTGTACCAATCATTTCACAAACACCCATCTTTAATCTTTGTGAACTGAGTTTGAGGTAGGTGTTATTGTCTACATTTGTCACATGGAGAAACTGAGGTTTTAGAAAGTTACATTACTTGACTGAAGTGCCATGGCTGACAAGCCATGCAAGTTTATAGCAAACACTGTGCCTCACTCCAGAGTCCTCGGTTCTTAAATTCTCTGTGTTGGTTCTTATCCGTGATAGTTCTGAGAAGAAAAGGCTTGTCCCATTTCTAACTGAGGAAGAGACAGGAGACAGGTAGCCAGGAAATTGAGTACAAATGTAGGTAAATGCTCAGAACCCCTGGTAAGGAATTTAGGCAAGTGTAAACAACAGTTTATACTTGATCAAATTACCAAGAAAATTAAATATGAAAACATCAGTAAAAAAAATGTTTCTGGAAAGAGAAGCAACCACAGCTTTTTCAAGCATTCTAAACTTGTCGCTTAACTTATTTTACCTATCCAATAAATTATTTCCTTTTCTAATTCAGATTTGCAATATATTGGCCCAGTGTCATGCTTCAATTTGGTATTTTATATTGTGTGACAAGCATATGTGGCATGATTGTTTCTGTATCTGAGTGTTAGCTGCTTGAATCCCATGGCACATATTAGCAGGAACAATAATGTTCTCATGTCTCAAGAATGGCTAAACCAATTAAATCTGGGATGGCAAATTCAGACCGAACTTTATCTTCTAAACTTTATGTAAGCTATACCAGTACTGATTCCTAGTTAAAAACAAATAGCACACTTAGCTAAAACATTAATGTAATATGTATTACATTAATACATGATCAGTTACTACTTGGGTGTCCCATGAAGGAAACTTGGCATGACTCTCTTTAGAGAGTCTATTGTTGCTGTTTTAATGGTTTCTATTGGCTCCAAATAAGTTAATGAAACCAATATGAGTTTACATAGAAGTCCAATTAATGAAGCTGACTTCAGATCTCCTGAGCAAGAGCCTTGAAGAAACTGTGGATTGAGCTTTGTCTTTTCAACATCCATCTACAGACAGTGAAGGCAAAGCAAAAGGTATCAACAGTAGTCCTACCTGCAGTCAAATTGAAAAGACAATAGCAGCTGGAAGATTGTCACATCAAGCATCTCAGGGATGCTTCTTTGTCAACAATCGCTATGTTGGCAGTGTCCTGCTGGGATAATGAAGCCTGATTTAACCTGAGTACTGAGGAGAATACTATGGTATGTTTAAGTATCTCTGTCCTCTCAGAATTCCAGAGAAATAGAAAGTGTCAACTTGTCTCATAATATTTCTAGGGATTTTTGTAACTTGACAACAGGCACACCCCTGCTGTGTAGCCTGCAGCCTGCCCTCTAGTCTGTCCTTTTGTGTAATCTCAGTCAAGCTTAGTGTTTCTTGATGCCAATTTCTCAGGAGACTTCACAACTGTTAGCAATAGAGTCAAGCCTTAGACTTTTTCTGGTAATACCCAATGTTTTATGTGAAAGTAATAAATGAAAGCCATAATTCTGGGGGTTCAGGAGTGGCTGTGCAATAGCTGTGCATGACTAGTCAATCTGTCCAGACTCTAGTTGCCTGAAGGAAAGTAATTTGTAGGGATATGAATTAAGATCATTATCTTCAGATAGTATACACATTGCTTGAGTTATTAATCAAACAGGGCATTATTGGTATTTTCTGCTAAAACTGAGCTATGATTTGTTTATGAATAATTTTTGATGGTTTTTGTTTTGCTTATTATTGCCTGCATTGGACAGCAATGGCTCAAGAAATTTTTTCACTTAGACAAATAGAGAGACGAGGAAAGATCTGGTGCCCAGAACTAATAGAGTCTCATGTTTTAGTAAAAACTAAATCTCTACATCTGGCTATAGATGGGCAGACTTTGATAACTGGGGCGTAACCTTTCTAGCAGTAGTAAGTGCGTGTGAATGAAGAGATGGCTTGGAGTTAAGAACACTTGCTCCTTTAGAGAAGACCCAGATTTGGTTCCAAAGATGTACATGAAGATTCACAAACTTAGGCAACGTTTGTTTTAAGGATTCCAGCACTGTCTTCTGTCCAGCACATGCAGACAAAACACTAATACATGTAAAATAAGATGAATAACTTTATAAAATAAATGGAATATTTAATTAATCTTGGACAAGAGGATTCCATGGTTAAATACTTATTTCAAACAATTGCACCACAACCTTCCTGGAAGTGGGATGATTTACAGGGTGCAAGGAGAGTGGCTGCTAAGTAAACCTAAGAGTTTCCTCAACAGAACTGGAAACAAAGGCTCAGTGATATAGATTTTAGGTTAGAAGAATGTACTGAAGAGCTTTTTCATAAATTTAATTTAACTTCAATGCTGCTCCAGTGACTCTGGACAAACAATGAACCTTCCACTAGAAGTAGAATGTTCATGCTTTGTTGGGCTCAGATATGCTGCTCAGAATTTTCTTTTGGTCAGTGAAGGATAGATCTTGGGGAGTTGTGCCCCAGTCCACTTTAACAGCCTTCTAAGATTATCTGGAAATATTCTGTGTTTATATCTGAGAGTTTCTTTGGCTCTACAGAAGCTTTGTAATTGCATGTAATTCCATTTGTCAGTTCTGCTTACAAAATCCAACAGAGCAAGCAAGGAGATAAAGATTTCCAAAGGCATTGAAAGGTCTTTAGAATGATACTGCCTGACCTTTAAAGGATAGCTTTAGCAGGCAGTCTAAGCTAAGGTCATTATCCTGAAGGGTGGGGCATTTGTATGATCACAAGAGCACTCTGTTGAGTTATTGAGTATAGAAAGTTCAAATGATTTCAAGCTTAGTAAGATGGCAAGTCGAGCTTGTCATAGAGTAAACCATCAGAGTGTTGGATAAAGTGGCAGGGAAGTGGGATGCATGTCATAGTTTGTGTGAGCTATGGTTGATTGTGAAAGTGAGCAGAGTTGAGTGCCTGCCAGCCTTAGCCATGTTTCCAATAGCTGTCACTTGCTGTACCTTATATACCATGTTGTCCTGCTTGCTTCCCCAGTCTGTATCTCAGTAAGGGTTTCTACTGATGTGCTAAAATACTATGACCAAAGGCAACCTGGGAGAGGCTCATTAAAGGGAGTCAGGGCAGGAATTCTAGAGAAGAACCTGGAAACAGAAACTGAAGCAGAGGCTATGGAAGAATGCTGCTAATTTCATTGTTCCTCATGCTTTGCACAGCCTGATTTTTGTTTTTTGTTTGTTTGTTTTTGTTTGTTTGTTTGTTTGTTTGTTTGAGACAGGGTTTCTCTGTGTAGCTCTGGCTGTCCTGGAACTCACTTTGTAGACCAGGCTGGCCTCAAACTCAGAAATCCTCCTGCCTCTGCCTCCTGAGTGCTGAGATTAAAGGAGTGTGCCACCACACCCGGCTACAGCCTGGTTTCTTATACCATCTAGACACCACCAGTATCAACCATTAATCAATCCACTAAATACTCCCACGGCCTTGCTTACAGGTCAATCTTATGGAGGCATGTTTTCAATAAAGATTCTTTCTTCTCAGATATGTCTAGCTTTATGTCAAGCTCACAAAATCCAACCAGCACAATTGAACCTTTGTCAACAAGGTACATAAACCCATCACTCATTAATCCATAGCCTTTTCTTTCTAGTTCATTCTCAAGCTCTCATATTAATATCAACATCACAATACAAAACATTCCAGCTTTTAAAAAGTCCCACAGTTTTAAAATAGTCAATAATTTTAAAGCTCAGTCTCTAATTCAAAGCCCCTTGATAATTCCAGAATCTCTTAGCTGTGGTCTCCTGTAAAAATAAATAAATAAATAAATAAATAAATAAATAAATAAATAAATAAGTTACATACTACTTATTCTAAGAAAGAAGAACTATGCAACAGATATAATCAAATCAAAGCAATACTTAAGTTGAACAGTATAATAAGTTTTTTCTTGATTTCTGGTATCCACTTAGGATCTTCTGTACTCCAGAGGCCTTCAAAACACTCCATTTCTATGGAATTACCTTCCACAGCACACATAGTGTATCTTCTATGGCCAGATCAGCTCACTCCACAGCATTTACTATCGTTGGTGGTTGTCCCTTAGTACTAGCATCTCTAAATGATTAGAATCTCCACAGCAGCTGGGAAGCAACGTCACCAGTAGTCTTTCTTGGGCTCTCTTCATAGATATTGACCTTCCACATGGCACTAAACCTCCCACAGTGTCAAGGCTGCCCTGCTTTCCATGACCCCTGTATGCCTTCAAAATCAGTACCACCTGGGAGACTCATACATATTACCACGTTTGGATGCTAGCACAAAGTGCAACTTTGGCTGCCTCTGCAATATAGCTTTTGTGTGCTGACTCCAAAGAAACACTCCCAAATTTATGACCCTCAGTCATATTAGTCTCTTCTTAATCACAGCTAATTTCTCAGCTCCAGCTGACTAGCATCAATTGTCCTAGCAAAGCAAAAATTTCTCCTTAGTGGTTAATAATTTAAAATATCAAATAAATGGCACTGAAAGAGCCTTTACTTTTCTCTGAAACTCATAAGCAAGGTCTTCATAATCTGCCATGCTCTTGGCATTATCGTCTACATTCCAAAACACCTCACTGAGCTCGGAGCACTTTATGGCTTTTCTAGACCAAAGTCCAAATCATACCATAATCCTTCCTAAAATACATAGTCAAGTCTGTTGCAGCAATAGTTCTCTGTCTGGCTACAATTTCTGTCATATTTGGGGTTTCTATCGCTGTAATAAAATGCCATGGCCAATTGTAACTTGTAGAGAAAGGCTTTATTTTAGCTTAAAGCTCTCATTTCACACTCCATCATGAAGGCAAATCATGGTAGAAATTCAAGTTGGAAACTTGGAGGCAGGAATTGAAGCAGAGACCATGGAGGAATGCTGGTTCCTGGTTTATCCTTCTTTCCTTGCTCAGCTTGCTTTATAATACCAACCAAGGACCATAAGCCCGGGGGTGGCAGTGTCCACACTGAGCTGGGCCCTCTTGTATCAATTAATCAATATTTAGCCTAGAAAAACCACATTATTTGCCTATAGGCTAGCTTTATATAGGCATATGTTAAGATTTCCTCTTCCCAGAGTGATATCTAGGTTACTGTCAAGTTAACAAAAACCTAACTCCCCAGGCTGCCTCTTAGTTCATTTCCCATTAGCAGTTAGTTACTAGGGGGAAAGTACTGGATAGTAGAGATGAAAATAGCTTGGTATTGATGAATATGTGTTGACAGCAATAAAGGGACCAGTCTTCTGTGCTTTCTTCAAGATTCTTGAGAAGAAAAACTACTGAAGGTAGGTGTTTTGAATATACATGGGAAGACACAGCGCCATCCTACTGAATAAAGATATCATAGGATAGGCATGATCCTCTCTGTGTTTAAGGTACTGCTTGGTCTTTTGCTCTGGGATGTTTAAAGAATGGGGTACCAAAGAGCTGTTTTATTGTTGGAAAACTGTAGAACTTTTAGGATGTGGGCACTAATGAGAGAAAGTTAAGTCATTGGAAGTACACACTTGAGAAGAATATTAAAAAAACTAATTCCTTCTTTTGTCTCTTATTTCCTGTACACCAAGACATGAACTGCTGTGATGTCCTGTGCTTCTGCCTAGATGGTCTAATTCAGCACAGACCCCAAACAGGAGGGCCAGAAACCACAAACTCTAATCCTTTTATCTCTATAAGTTGATTATCTTAGATAATTTGTTGGAGAGATAGAATTCTTACTAACATAATCAGTGATATTTTTTGAGCTGGAATGACTGTTTAGGAAGAAGGGCCCTCACATTCTCTGATTAATGAATAATAGTAAAGCTGGAAGAGCAGAAAACACACACTTCATTCTGTTTTCTTACATGTACTAAAACATAAACAGCAAACGATAAACCTTATTTGTAATGGCTACTGGTGCAGTCTTTTGTCATGCTTTGGTTTCCTGAAGAGCAAAAGCAATCAGTTACCTACCTGGTTGATCAGATTTTTAAATTTCATGCCATTAAAAATACACAGTGCATGCAACATTTATTGTGTTTTTACATTAAGTACTATTATATACATTTGTTATTGTGAGCACTCTCATCTGAAAACAGAGAAATGTCCTTTTCTGTTTACAAGCTGGGGTATTTTGTGCTCAGAGGAGAATAAGCATGCATGCAATGCTACCAAACCAGAAAAAAACAAATTCTGGGGAAACACAGAGTTCTCTCATTTGGGATACTAGCTAAAGATAGTGCCATGTAACTTCTCCTGAACAATAAACTATTATGTCACCATCGCTTGATTTCTATTCTTCTGCAATATATTTTTAAAATAATTTAAGGAAGCAGTAAGCAAATCTACAGCAAAGTTTCTGTGCTTCCTAAAATATTTGTGCAAAAGTCCAACTAAGCCATTTTCCTTTTAAATAGCACAATCTGCTACATCCAGGGGATAGGTAACAGAAGCCCACAAAACTCACAGAATTTCACCTAGTAACAGAAGCTTAGGAGAAAGGTTTCATACTCCATGCACACCCACTCAAATCAGAAATGAGTCAGGGATATTCATGACCCCTGTTCTTTTTCAGTATATTGATTGAGGCCTTAGATAAAGCAGTAGACTAAGAAAAGGAAATGAAAGGGATAAAATTGGGAAAAAATGTCAAAGTAACCCTATTTGAGTATTGTATATTATACATAGGTGATCCCATAAACTTCACCCGAAACTTTTAGAAATGATCAACACTTTCGGCAGTATATAAAATCAACTTACAATAATAAGCAGCCTTTCTGTGTTGCATGAAATATTAAAAAAAAAATAGACTGGCAGGCTTCACACACTACCGCCAGCAACCAGTGGGCCACATGGCTCCAGCAGGGTGATCTCGACGTGGCAGTCTACTGGGCCATAGCTCTGGAGTCCGTAGGCAGATCATTGATGCCAGCCCTGCACAATGCTCATCCACTGCACGGTCCACCATCCCAACACACATTTACTCAGTAGAATCAAAACTCTTAAAGCTTAAAATTAACCATGCAGATTTATGTATCAATAAATTCTTTTTTATTTTTTATTAGATATTTTCTTCATTTACATTTCAAATGCTATCACAAAAGTCCCCTACACCCTCACCCCACCCTGCTCCCCTAACCACTTACTCTCAATTCTTGGCCCTGACATTCCCCTGTACTGGGACATATAAAGTTTGCTAGAGCAAGGGGCCTCTCATCCCAATGATGGCTGACTAGGCCATCTTCTGCTACATATGCAGCTAGAGACACGAGCTCTGGGGGTACTGGTTAGTTCATATTGTTGTTCCACCTATAGGGTTGCAGAACCCTACAGCTCTTGGGTACTTTCTCTAGCTCCTACATTGGGAACATTGTGTTCCATCCTATAGATGACTGTGAGCATCCACTTCTGTATTTGCCAGACACTGACAAAGCCTCACAAGAGACAGCTATATCAGGGTACTTTCAGCAATATCTTGCTGGATTATGCAATAGTGTCTGGGTTTGGTGGCTGATTATGGGATGAACCCCTGGGTGGAGCAGTATCTGGATGGTTCATCCTTTCATCTTAGCTCCAAACTTTGATTCTGCAACTCCTTCCATGGATATTTTATTTCCTATTCTAGAGAGGAATGGAGTATCCATGCTTTGGTCTTTCTTCTTGATTTTCTTGTGTTTTGGAAGTTGTATCTTGGGTATTCTAGGTTTCTGGGCTAATATCCACTTATCAGTGAGTGCATATCAAGTGACTTCTTTTGTGATTGGGTTACCTCACTCAGGATGATATCCTCCAGATACATCCATTTGCCTAAGAATTTCATAAATTCATTGTTTTTAATAGCTGAGTAGTACTCCATTGTGTAAAGGTACCACATTTTCTGTATCCATTCCTCTGTTGAGGGACATCTGGGTCCTTTCCAGCTTCTGGATATTAAAAATAGGGTTGCTATGAACATAGTGGAGCATGTGTCCTTATTACCAGTTGGAACATCTTCTGGGTATATGCCCAGGAGAGGTATTGCTGGATCTACCATTAGTACTATGTCTAGTTTTCTGAGGAACCACCAGACTGATTTCCAGATTGGTTATACCACCTTGCAATCTCAACAACAATGGAGGAGTGTTCCTCTTTCTCCACACACTCTCCAGCATCTGCTGTCACCTAAATTTTTGATCCTGTACATTCTGACTGGTGTGAGGTGGAATCTCAGGGTTGTTTTGATTTGCATTTTCCTGATGATTAAGGATGTTGAACATTTTTTTCAGGTGCTTCTCAGCCCTTCCTTATTCCTCAGTTGAGTATTCTTTGTTTAGCTCTGTACCCCATTTTTAATGGGGTTATTTGAATTTCTGAAGTCCACCTTCTTGAGCTCTTTGTATATTTTGGATATTAGTCCCCTATCAGATTTAGGATTGGTAAAAATTCTTTCCCAATCTGTTGGTGGCCTTTTTGTCTTTTTGACAGTATCGTTTTCCCTACAGAAGCTTTGCAATTTTATGAGGTTCCATTTGTCAATTCTTGATCTTACAGCACAAGCCATTGCTGTTCTGTTTAGGAATTTTTCCCCTGTGCCCATATCTTCGAGGCTTTCCCCCACTTTCTCCTCTATAAATTTCAGTGTCTCTGGTTTTATGTGGAGTTCTTTGGTCCACTTAGAAGTGAGCTTTGTACAAGGAGAAAAGAATGAATGAATTTGCATTCTTCTATGTGAAAACCAACAGTACCAATATATATATATATATATATATATATATATATATATATATATATATATAATTTTAGCTTAGTAACAATTAAAAAGATTTCTATCACATGAGATTATGGCTGTCTAATCAATTGTAGCTATTCCTCTCTGTTCCAATATGACCATTTTTACAGTCCCTAGAAAGACAACCTATAATAATCACCTCCAGCCCCAAATCCCAAGAAACTGGATTGACAACTCTTCATAACTTCTTCAAGCTGAATATTGAATTGAGGTATTTTGAAGAGGGTGGGAGGAAAGGTAGATAAAATGGGATTGGTTAGTCTCTGATGACTGTGTCTTGACTGGATCTGGCTGAAACTTCAGGACATCAAGAGTTGAAGGAGGTCAGTTCAGCATGCCTGACAAGAAGATTCACCAAGGCTGTATATTCTGTAATATATAAATCTCAAAAAATTTTAGTATCATCAAGATAACCTTTTTCCTAATATAGCACATCCTTCAGTCAGTAATCAGAAAACACTTTATTTAGACCTCTCTTCCAGAGGAATATTATCACAACAAAACTCAAAATCACACCCATTTTGAAAAATAAATCAATTTAAAACAAATGAAGCAAACTAAAATACTGTATGTGTTCATTATTAGGCTGTATCTATTTTGCTGAGCAGGAAATATAACCCAAGATTCCCATGGAGCCCACATTAGACAGAATTTTAGTATCCTGTAGAGACATATAAAGCAATCTTCATACCATCTTACTGTTCGGTTCTCTGCCTAGAGCACCCATCTTGTTATACCTTCTATCTGTTCAGCTCTCTGCCTGGAGCCACAGACATTATTAATTAATACCTGTATAATATCTATGTGTTGATATCTCTACCTGGAGCCACAGATTATATTATTTATTACCTGTACATAGCAGAAAATATTATCACTGCCTCTCTACTCTGGAGTCAGTGACTAATATTTCCTATCATATTTCCAAATCATGGGCGAAATTCCCTTCATGATTTGGACAGAATCTGACTATAAATCTATCCTAAAAGCAAGTAATCCCAATTTTAATTTCACAGTTCAATCTCTCTGCCCTAAAAAGTATGCAACTTCCATTCTACAGCTTTAACTCAGAGCAGACTTCACTTCCCACAGCAGGAGACCTCAGACCCTGCAAGCAGTTTCTTTGTTTCAAGGGTCCCATGCTTGAGTCCAAGTGACTGTGACTCATCCCAGCACTACCCAACTATTCACTTAAAAAAAATAAAACTGTAACTCTCAAGCTAATAATCTTAAATTTCTAGTGGATTCTTGCCCCATGTTAGGTGCCACCTATTGTGTGAAATATTTTTTAAAAGACCAGCAGGCTTCCTGCACTACTGCTGCCAACTAGTGGACCACATGGCCAGGTGATCTCAGTCTGGGCCAGAGCTCCCAAATCCCTTGACAGCCTGTTGCCCCCAGTCCTGGCACAATGACCATCTACCTCAAGGTCAGCCATCACAACACCCATTTATCCAGTAGAATCAAAACTCAAATCAAAGCTTATAATTAACCATGCAGATTTATGTATCAATAAATTCTTAATTTACAAGGTGCCAATACAAAACTTTCAGAACCAATTGATAATGATAAAAGCTTTATCCTAATTATTTTAACCTTATGGTATCATAACTACCTGTGGTTGGTTAATACCACACTGGTTCCATCTTGGCCTTCACATTTTTTCCTGTTTCTGCAACATTTAGTTCTACGCCCCCCCCCCACTCTTTCCCTGTCCAATCACAGGTCTCCTGCTGCACTAATGAAACTGGACAGGGAAGTACCTGCAACATTTCCATAGACCAATAATGCAAAGAAAGAGAACACTTGTTCATAGTACTCTAAAATGATAAATCTAGGAATTAGTCCAACCAAGTAGATAAAAGACCGCTACAATGAAACTTTAAAGAGAGACTGAAGAAGACATTGGAAGATGGAAAGACTTCCTATGCCTATGCATTGATAGGCTTAATATTTTGAAAATGACAAAATACAATTAACAGATTAAGTATAATCCCAATCAAATTCCCTGTGGCATTCTTCATAGAATGGTGAAAATATTCTTAAAGTCATATGGAAGTACTAAAGATCTCAGACAGCCAAAGCCATTCTAAGCAAAAAGAACAATATGAACTAACCAGAACCCCCAGAACTCGTGTCTCTAGCTCCATATGTAGCAGAAGATGGCCTAGTCAGCCATCATTGGGAAGAGAGGCCCCTTGGTACAGCAATCTTTATATGCCCCAATACAGGGGAATGCCAGGGCCAAGAAGTGGGAGTGGGTGGGCAGGGGAGCAGGGAGGGGGGAGGGGGAGGGGACTTTCGGAAGAGCATTTGAAATGTAAATTAAGAAAATATCTAATAAAAAAATGGAAAAAAAAAAGAGAACAGTTCTGGAAAGATTACTATTCTGGATTTTATCTGTATATTAAAGAGCTATAGCAATATTTTTCATTTTTTTCTTTATTAGATATTTTCTTCATTTACATTTCACATGTTATCCAGAAATTTTCCCTTACCCTCCCGCATCCCCGCCCTGCTCCCCTACCCACCCCCTCCCACGTAATGGCCCTGGCATTCCCCTGTACTGGGGCATATAGAGTCTGTATGACCAAGGGGCCTCTCCTCCCAATGATGGCCAACTAGGCCATCTTCTTCCNATGTACCAAATTTTTTGTATCCATTCCTCTGTTGAGGGACATCTGGGTTCTTTCCAGCTTCTGGGTATTATGAATAAGGCTGCTATGAACATAGTGGAACATGTGTCCTTATAACCAGATGGAAACTCTTCTGGATATATGCCAAGTAGAGGTATTGCTGGATCTTCCGGTAGTACTATGTCCAATTTTCTGAGGTACCACCAGACTGATTTCCAGAGTGGTTGAACACGCTTGCAGTAGCAATTTTTAAAAAGCCTGCATGGCACTGGCTCTCTAAATTCCAAAATGATGCTGAAGCACACTATTCTTTCCTACAAACTCAGGGAGAGCAGACACCAATGCCTGGGTGCTACCCTGTTTTGTGTCTTATCTGCCTGCCTCAGTGGAAATGACTTGTATTTCTAGCAAACATGAGTCTTTGGAATAGATCAGGCTATTTGCTAGACAGGTGACATGCTCAGTAATCATTTTAGACATACCTGTGTATCATTTTTGCCCTGAACCTCCTATAAGTGGACAATGCATTCACCCCATGTCCTTCTTACACAAGCTGATGGATTTTCAGGTTGCTTTGTAAATCTTGTTCTGCCCTCCACACACACGCCTTCTGCCTATTATCCTATTTGATCTAATTACTTAGATTTTATCACATTCTCTTTATGGGAATCTTCCTTCTGAACATTCTTCAGCTCCATTATAATTTGAATTTTGCTATATCATGTACCATTATTGTTGTTTTGACTTTATCATCTCCATCCAGAGTTTCCCCAATTGCTTCCTCCATGTTCCCACAAAACACAGACTTATCCTTTATCCAGTCACACACACGCGCGCGCGCACACACACACACACACACACACACACACACACACACACACACACATATACACATACAGAGAGAGAGAGAGAAAGAGAGAGAGAGAGAGAGAGAGAGAGAGAGAGCATGATGTTGTAATTCCCCTACACCTAGTTACCTGATTATTACTGCCAAGTCAAGTGACTTATTTATTATCTCACTTAGATACCATTTTATATATCATCAGTTCTTGGGAGCAAAGGAGGATGTGATCCTTCTAGAGGATAGCAGACACGTGCACATCACAAGCTGGAGAGAGAAGATGGAAGACAGGAAGTTCTGTCCTTTCAATGACTTTAATTTGGCAGTGTCTTTTGTTTTCCTCTTTCTTGTTTTTCTTTCGTTTTTAAATTATTTCTTCACCCAAAGACCAAATATTGGCAACCATGCTTATAAAAGAGCAGGTCTGGTATTAGCCAAATGGGTAACCATAGAGTTGATAGAAGTGGCTTGTTCAGATAATCAGACCACAAAAGTCAGGTGTGTGTGGCTAGGTGTGGCTATGGATGCTTCACTGTGTAGAAGACCTTATTCTCCTTTTCACAGTGTGACATATGCCCATGGGAACAGTACCTATATTCTAGTACAACCCCATTCCCAATAGAGACAAAGGTTCCTGCTACACCCTTAAACATGACTTAAATAAAAGACCTATTTTGAGACATTTGAGCCTATGTGAATATCAATATTTTGGACTCAAGAGTAGAGAATCTTTGGAAGGACTTGTTTTTGCAAACATTATTATGGAAAGAGTACCAATTGTTTCTCCATAAGGTAAACAACAAACCCACTGAGAAGCCTTGGCCAAGAATCACACAATTAATTTGTTGAAAAATTTTTGTCTTGACTTCTCCTATCACGTGTGTTGGACTGCTTGTAATTTCTCATGTTTGTCATGTCAGTAACATATAAGTGTAGTCAAGGTTTTCTAATGTGTAAGCTCAAATCATACCTATGATAATCATTACAGCTTTTATAAATCTCCCTTTTTTCAATAAATAAAATTGATTTATAAGTAATGACTATAACAATAAAAATAGGGCGCCTGTGGAGTGGAGAGTCCTCTGGGGACCTTGGGATTATCTGCTGAGCTCACGCCCAAGGTGGCCCAGAGCTGGTGCCGACTGGAAGGGCCAAAGTGACCATTATATTATTCAAAAGTACACATAGTTGCATATGTAGCAACGGATGGCCTAGTTGGCCATCAATGGGAGGAGAGGCCCTTGGTATTGTGAAGATCATATGCCCCAGTACTGGGGAATGCCAGAGCCAGGAAGCAGGAGTGGGTAAGTTTGGGAGCAGGGCGGGTGGAAGGTATAGGGGGCTTTGGGGATAGCATTTGAAATGTAAATGAAGAAAATATCTAATAAAAGAAAAAATGCACATACAACATCTTCAGCAGGTGCCAGTTGGAATATCTGGAGTTTGGAAGCAAGTAGTGTGACTCTCTCAATGTTCCCACTGGGCTGGTTTCAGGTTTATAAAGAACTACCTCTTTCTTTTGCTAATTAGTGTTTCCTTTGATTATTTGGTATAATTGATAATGTGAAATAATTGTGACATTAGTTTTCTATATTTAAAAGCATTTCACTTCCCTTTTTACAGCAAGTGCAATAGAGCCACTTAGAGTTGTGTTTCAATTATGCCCTACTCAGTGAAATATTGACCTACTGGTTTCAGGTGCAGAAACAGAAATAGTGTGTTCCCAGAGGCATCACTCATTGCCTTCGGAGGAGGTCAGCTTTACAACCCAGATGTTAATATAAGGGCTACTCAGAGCACTCATATAAAAATAAGTCCCGTCAGCACTGTGCAAAGGCGGATGTGGGTTCCATGTGAGCTCCAACCTCTGGATAAAATTGCTACCTGCTATTCATCCAGTATTAACATTGGGATTTAACAATAGTTAAGCTATTATAAAACATCATGATTAATAAGGAATGCTGAATTATTAAAGATTATGGGAACCATTTATTCAAGAACATTAAGATACTAAAGTATAATTTTCTGTAAATGATTACATATTACAAGATACAAATTGATAGTATTTTATATATTGTAAAACAATAGAGAATATCCAATAAAGTTGGAATGGAAAACCGATATTTCTATCTCAGAAGAAACTGATACAAATTGACATTGCTCTTTGCAACCCTTTTTTTTCCCAATTTTTTATTAGATATTTTCTTTTTTTTTTTTTTGGAAAGATTTTTTTTTTTTTTTTTTTTTTTTCAACTTTTATTAGATATTTTCTTCATTTACATTTCAAGTGTTATCCAGAAAGTTCCCTATATCCTCCCCCCTCCCGGCCCTGCTACCCTACCCACCCGCTCCCACCCCCTGGCCCCAGTGTTCCCCTGTATTGGGGCAAATAAAGTCTGCATAACCAAGGGGCCTCTCTTCCCAC
>LR753365.1:1188908-1221877 GCA_902729485.2 Mus minutoides | reverse complement strand
AAAAAAAAAAAAAAAAAAAAAAAAAAAAAAAAAAAAAAAACCAAAACAATCTATCCAGTAGTGTTGATTTTTCTTAAGAATGCTTTTGGGGTGTTGATTAATCCAAGAACCACAATCAAAAAATGATTAATAGAACTGAAGTTAGTAGAACTGTTTTTGCCTGGAATCTTAGCACTCAGGATTACCCTTGGCTACACAATGGTATCTAGGGTAGCCTGGACTCCAAAATGAGGCCCCATCTCCAAAATCAAACTCATATCATAAATCTGATTGTATCTACCATCTATAGTTTTTTATCTATAAGCATATCACACTTGTATCAATTTCTGTAACTGGCTTGTAGCTGTGATTCATTTGCTTAGAGCTGTTAGTGATTCATTTTCTTTGAGCAATAATCTATTATTTGGATTATACCACAAAATTTCATCATAACTCTGTATTACAAATCTACTCAGGAATAGAGTTAGGCAGCACTCACAGGTTCAGATTTAGAAAATATTATTCTATTAATTTATAACAAGAAAAATTGTAGTTCAAGTCTTTTCCAGTGCTAAGTATCACCAGAATTCTTCAGTTTTATTCCAGAGGATAAATGCTGTAATTTTTAGTTTTCATTTGAGATTTTCATGTTACTAATATATATTAGCAAATTTTTTATTTTTTGGTTATTTGTATAACTATTCTAAAAGACCATCTATTCCTGTTGTGCACATTTCTTTTATATAATTTTGCTTAAATGTGTTTGTTTATTTGCAATTCGTATTCTTTTTAAAACTTACATGTGTGGAAAAAATATCATTTTAAGTCAGAATCTCAGGCATATTTATCCTAGAACTTATTTTTGACATTAAATTCATATTGCCTTAGATTAAACAATTTTTCCTTACCCTGGGTTCATAAAGACATCTTTCTGCAGACTTTGAAATATTTGACCTTCAGCATCTAAGCCTTTAATCCACTTGGAATTGACTTACTTATAATATGGCATAGGATCTGATATAAATTTTCACACATTGCCCATCACTATCTATTCTCTCCACTTATCTATGATGACTCCTATTTCATAACTGAATTAAAAGTCCATAGGTTTGTCTGTTTCTGGTCTTTTGATTCTGTTCCATTACTATATTTATCTGTGCCTGTATCAACACCACCATGCTGTCTCATGGAACAAAAACAAAAGAGAGAAAGAAATAGGTTTAGGGGTCCAGTCTGTACTTAAAGAACTAGCTCCGAATGACCAGAATATCCCCTAATAAGCCTTTTCTCTTAAAGTTTCACCCCTTTCCAATCAGCATTAAGCTTAGAGCCATGCCTTTACCATATGGACCAACCTGTAGCAGACATAAACACAGACAGGTAGGTCAACAGATAGGTTGGTCAGTAGATGGATGGATGGATGGATGGATGGATGCATGGATGGATGTGTGGACAGATGCATGGATGGAAGAATGGATGCATGGAAGAATGGATGCATGTACAGACATGTACAAGTAAGCACAATATCAGAACACTGTTGGATAGACAATAAAATCATGATTAAAAATCCTTGGATAGCAGAGACTTCTGTGTGGGGAATGTAACATGGGGAAACAAAGATAAAAAAGTATATACTGGGTGTTTGGTCAACAAAACCAAACAACACATATCCATTCTAACTCATGCCCCTTCTTTCCTTTTCTTTTGCACTGACTGTTTTCAAACTATTTTCTCTCAAAAAGTTACAAGAAGTGCAGGAATGGAAGGAACTGTGTGCCTACATTCAAGAGGCCATTTGCATTTGTTTCTCAGAAGGTCCAGTAAGCTGTTACTTTACTTTCTGTAAAGATAGAACAATCACTGCCACGAAAGTATAAATACCTGCACACTGTCTCACAGCTTTGAAATAATGGAGCTACGGCTTGGATTCATATGTCTATGAAAGTTCAATTTGTAACAAGTGATACAATTAAGATCAAATTTTTTTTTCTCTAAGAAGAAAAGGAATTCTACTTAGTTTTTGTCAAAAAATAAAAAATAAACAGTATAAGATGACCTAAATTTTAAGGGTATACAAAAACCATCACCTTTCAATGATAAGAGACAAGAAATCTGCCTAACTGCTTTAAAACAGGCTTTCAAATAATCCCCCCTGGCCAGGCCAGAGATGCTGCATTCTTTGTTGCATGAAGATTCATTGAGGACATTTCCATTTTCATTTGCAAAACACTTTTATGTAAGTTCTCATTATAATTTTGATTCAGATGAGAATTTGAACAAACAATAGGCAATAGTTCCACAATTTTAACATACTAGATTCTTGTAAAAGAACTCTCTTCCTTCCATGCTTTGAGTCCTGACTTGACTTTTTGAGGGACTCTGGAATTGTGGAGAAATGGGCTTCACTTTTAAGACATAAAGCTCTGGTGTCTAAACACACCACATGCAAAGACACATTCTTCTTTGGTGATAGCAAAGTTTGAAAGCACATATCAAATTCTAGGAATAACCATTGCCTTTCTTTTTAGAACCCAGGATTTTATTCTGTCATGAGCCTTACAAAAAGGGAGAGTTGTGAACTCCTTCTTAGTATTCGATATTCTCTGAGATGCTCCTTAAGCATTCAAGAGTTTCCAACTTCTCAAACAATTACGGGAAATAGTGTCTAAGGTACCTATCAAAGCCATTGTAGTTTTGCTGTGTTCTTAGGTAGTAAATGCTAGGTGATTTACTCATGGTCCTACCATGGGTCTTAGTTTCTTTTCCATTCAGAATCTGTTCTTCTCATTTTACTCTTGATGTTTGTAGTTCCTGCTGAGCAGCAAATTATTGTTGGCATAAGACCCCTTAAGACTTGGATTGCAGGGTTCCCCTGCAGCTGTGATCTGCAGGAAGCATGGTCAGCTGAAGTGCAGTGGGCCTCACTGGTTTTAATTTTCCAAGCTTTCTAGAAATTGATCTGTCCAGGGAAGGGCCCAGAGAAATATCTCAAAATATCTCTGCTATTTTGCCTGAACTCAGTAAAAGATACCTGTGCTTGCATAATGAGAGATACCCTGTGTTCAGTGAGTTTCTGATAAATCAGGAAAGCGTCTAAACTATAGCTTGCAAATTCATAAATTCTCAGAGTCCATCAAGTACTGAATCCCTCTAGAGTACATATCCCTTAAAGAAGCCAAATCAGAAGCCCAGAGCAGTGTAAAATAGTCAGTGAATTTAATTTTTTAAGGAATAACTTTTATCGCTTTCTTTACTTAAATGACAAGTGCATAAAAATAAAATAACTTCTTAATTGTCTGTATCTGGGAGCCTTAAGGAAAAAAGTTGAAATATCCCATTTTTGTTGTTTATATAAAAATTTTTACTGTGTCCATACTCCAAGAATTGTGCAGGATTTCATTGTTTATTTTAAACTTTGTAGAAAATATTTTGTTTGAAAATTTATGTGTATATATGTGCACATGTGTATACATGCGTGAGTACACATGTGATTTTGTGGGTAAGGGGTGTTCACATGTATGTGCATATGTATATAGACATGTGTTTGAGTGTGCACACATGTGTAAGCACACAGGATCCAGAATAGGATCTTTTATTTATCAGTCTTTGCTACCTTTGAGGCAAACTTTCTTCCTGAAATGTGGGCTTACTCTCTACCCAGCAACCCTCCTGTCTATGCTTCAAGGAGCTAGAGTTACAAGTACATGTTGATATCTTTTTGGACACGAAGAAACACTTGCTCTCAACTACAGAGCCATCTCACTGGCCCTGTTAATTAACAATTTATGTGCACTCAGTGTGCATAATGCTGTTTTTTTATTTTTTTATTAGATATTTTCTTCATTTACATTTCAAATGCTATCACAAAGGTCCACTATACCCGCACCCTGCCCTGTGCCCCTACCCACTCACTCCCACTTCTTGGCTATGGCGTTTTACTGTACTGGGGCATATAAACTTTGCTAGACCAAGGGGCCTCTCTTCCCAATGATGGCCAATTAGACCATCTTCTGCTACATATACAGTTAGAGAAACGAGCTCTGGGGGTACTTGTTAGTTCATATTGTTGTTCCACCTATAGGGTTGCAGACAGCTTCAGCTCCTTGGGTACTTTCTCTAGCTCCTCCATTGGGGGCCCTGTGTTCCATCCTATAGATGACTGTGAACATCCACTTCTGTATTTGCCAGGCACTGGCATATCCTCACAAGAGACAGCTATATCAGGGTCCTTTCAGCAAAATCTTGCTGGCATATGCAATAGTGTCTGGGTTTGGTAGCTGATTATGGGATGGACCCCAGGGTGGGGCAGTCTTTGGATAGTCCATCCTTTCGCCTTAGCTCCAAACTTTGTCTCGGTAACTCCTTCCATGGATATTTGGTTCCCTATTCTAAGGAGCAATGAAGTATCCCCATGTTGGTCTTCCTTCTTCTTAATTTTCTTGTGTTTTGCAAATTTTATCGTGGGTATACTAAGTTTCTGTGCTAATATCCATTTATTGGTGCGTGCATATCAAGTGACTTCTTTTGTGATTGGGTTACCTCACTCAGGATGATATCCTCCAGATACATTCATTTGCCTAAGAATTTCATAAATTCATTGTTTTTAATAGCTGAGTAGTACTCCATTGTGTAAAGGTACCACATTTTCTGTATCCATTCCTCTGTTGATGGACATCTGGGTTCTTTCCAGATTCTGGCTATTATAAATAGGGCTACTATGAACATAGTGGAGCATGTGTTCTTATTATCAGTTGGAGTATCTTCTGGGTATATGCCCAGTAGAGGTATTGCTGGATCTTCTGATAGTACTATGTCCAGTTTTCTGGGGAACCACCAGAATGATTTCCATAGTGGTTGTACAAGCTTGCAATCCCACAAGCAATGGAAGAATTTTCCTCTTTCTCTACATCCTTGCCAGAATCTGCTGTTACTGGAATTTTTGATCCTCGCCATTCTGACTGGTATGAGGTGAAATCTCAGGGTTGTTTTGATTTGCATTTCCCTGATGATTAAGAATATTGAACATTTTTTTCAGGTGCTTCTCAGCCCTTCAGTATTCGTCAGTTGAGAGTTCTTTGTTTAGCTCTGTACCCCATTTTAATGGGGTTATTTGAATTTCTGGAGTCCAGCTTCTTGAGCTCTTTGTTTATTTTGGATATTAGTCCCCTGTCAGATTTAGGATTGGAAAAAAAATTTTCCCAATTTGTTGGTGGCCTGTATGACATCTTTCCAGCATCTTGTGCCTTTCATAGTCTCTGTTGAGAAGTCTGGAGTAATTCTAATAGATCTGCCTTTATATGTTACCTGACCTTTTTCCCTTACTGCTTTTAATACTCTGTCTTTATTTAGAGCATTTGTTTTTCTGATTGTTATGTGTTGGGAGGAATTTCTTTTCTGGTCCAGTATATTTGGAGTTCTGTAGGCTTCTTGTATGTTCATGGGCATCTCTCTCTTTAGGTTTGGGAAGTTTTCTTCTATAATTTTGTTGAAGATATTTGCTGGCCCTTTAAGTTGAAAATCTTCATTCTCATCGACTCCTATTATCCATAGGTTTGGTCTTCTCATTGTGTAATGGATTTCCTGGATGTTTTAAGTTAGGATCTTTTTGCATTTTGCATTTTCTTTGACTGTTGTTTCCATGTTCCCTATGGAATCTTCTACACCTGAGATTCTCTCTTCCATCTCTTATACTCTGTTGCTATGGTTCCTGATTTCTTTCCTAGGGTTTCTATCTCCAGAGTTGTCTCTCTTTGGATTTTCTTCATTGTTTCTACATACCTTTTTTAGATCTTGGATGGTTTTGTTCAATTCCATCCCCTGTTTTGTTGTGTTTTTCTGTAATTCTTTAAGGGATTTTTGTGTTTCTTCTACCTGTTTAGCAGTGTTTGTCTGTAATTCTTTAAGGACTTCTACCTGTTTAGCAATGTTCTCCTGAAATTCCTTGAGGGATTTTTGTGTTTCCTCTTTAAGGGCTTCTACCTGTTTAGCAGTGTTCTCCTGTAATTCCTTGTAAGAGTAAGAGTCTTACTTTTGACTTTCACCATCTTATATTCTCTCCTGTTAATATTCAAGCTGTCTCTGGCTGGACCTTGATCCTCCTGTGATTCTTTTTGCCTCTGTCAGCACTCCTGGAAGTCCAACTCTCACCTAAGTTCCAATGGTCAGAGTACTCTCTACAGGTAAGCTCTCCTCTTGCAGGGCAGGTGTCCAGAAGTCTGGAGCTCTGATCTACCTCCTGAGTCCTGGGGTCAGAACCCTCCCTGGCAAGAACTCTCTTCTGGCAAGGAAGGTGCCCAGGGGTCTGGGTCTCAGCTCTGCCTCCTGGCTGAGGATGAAGGCCCAACAGGACCCTGTCCAAGAAGCTCTGTTGCTTCTGTCGCCCATGTGCTCTCAGGTGATCACGAGGTCCTGGGTATGCTAGAGGTCCTGTGGTGTGGAGAGTCCTCTGGGGCCCCAGATGCCCTTGGCCTGGTTCACACAGAAGATGGCTGGGCTGGCCCTTGAAAGGATCCCAGCCTCTGGTTGGTCGGGGATCCTCTGTCCCTGTCCCTGCTGGCACAAGACCCTCCTCAACTCTCTGGATGTGATGTTGTGCTCCACTCACCAGTGATCCCAAGGTAATCCCAAGGACCTATGGCATGAAGAGCACTCTGGAGCCCCCAGTGGCCTCCACTGGACTCAGAAGGAAGATGGCGAGCAGTGCTGATTTTTATAAACATAATATATCTCAAGTGAATTGTGTACTGGGACCTTGTTAATTTCTCATGCTCTTCCCTCTCTCACCTCTCCATGTTCTCCACAGTTTCTTACTTTCTCCATCTCCTCTCTTACCTCACCCTGCTGTCCTCAGTTTCTTACTTCCTCCGTCTCCTTTCTACTTATCTACATGTATATGCTTACATAGTAGGGAAAGGTGTGTGTGTGTATGTGTGTGTGTGTATGTGTGTGTGTGTGTGTGTGTGTGTGTGTGTGTGTGTGTATGTGTGTGTGTGTGTATGAATGTGCATGTCTATATGTATGTGCCTATGAATGTGTGTGAATGTGTACGTTTGTGAACATTTATGTGAAGTGTTATGTCTCTATACAATCTAGGATCCACAAATGAAACAAAACTTGTCATATTTGTGTTTCTACATATGTATTTATTTATCTAATATGATGATTTCCAGTTACATTCATTTTCAGTAAACACAATTTTATTCTTTTTTATAGATAGTTATTCTATATACACTCATGTTTTAGTGCTGTACTACATCTTCTTTATCTATTCACCTGTGATGGCATCTAGGTTGAACCCTCAGTCTTTTGGCTCAGGATACCAGGCTTCATATCTAGGATCACTTCAAGAATAAGATACTAATTGCAAAAGCATCACAACAAACTCATAGACTCATGAAAATGCAGTAACATCTAATTTGAAATAGCTTTCCCTTCAAGTCACTAATGAGGGGTTGGCATAAAGAAACAAGGGTTATACAATGTGAGAGAGATATTAAGGGTAGAAATGAAAAAAAAAAAAAAAAAAAAAAAAAAAAAAAAAAAAAAAAAAAAAAAAAAAAAAAAAAAAAAAAAAAAAAAAAAAAAAAAAAAAAAAAAAAAAAAAAAAAAAAAAAAAAAAAAAAAAAAGCAGAGCAAATCTTTGATTAGTACTAAACCCCAGGAAAAACAGAAGCAAGAATAAACAGAAGATGGTACAACTAAGATGAAGGACAGTGAGGAGTCGGCTCTGCCAAAAGCAGAGTGAAAACTGAAAGGAATGACATTGACAAAACCAACAAACCAAACAAGTACACAAAAATTAAATGTTTTCAGCACTTAGGAGCCTCAGCCCAAGTCCTTTGCTTAAGGCTTTGTCCTACCTCTGTTCACTGTTGTACATATAGTCATTGTTGAAAGAGATCACGTTTTCAAATGCCCTTAGCTGTGACACATGGATGCATAGCTTTGCTAAGCATAATACACCCTTAATATTTTCTATTCTAGTCTAGTCATCTGCATTATTTAAAAAGATTGGACACAGCATACTAAATTTTTTTTTAAAAAACTTAAAAATAAGTCCCACCTCATACTCTGAAAAGAATATTCTGTAATGAGGGTATTTACATAAATGTATTGGCAAATTGCCATAATATATTACAGCAGTCTGGGGTCACTGAATCAAAACAAATTAATAGTCCTTTGATAATAAAACTTTACTAATTATCTTTATAACTTTACAGAAGTATGTGCATTTTATTCATTTCTTTAGCCCTTATTTCTTTGTCCCCCAAACAGGAAATCCTTCATAGCAGAGCTTTGTCTCACTCATAGCACAAAGTTTCTGGAAACTTTTGGCTGCATTATTGAAAGAGTGAATGAAACCTGCAGTACCTGTGTGGAGAGAGGGAGCTTTGCTCACCAAATCTACTTCAATTCTGTCAAACTTATTCAGCTGGTGTCAGATATTTTAAAGGAAGATGATGTTGCAGGGGCACAGTAATGACATTTGTGGAGCTGAAAAGGCACTAACCAAGACATCTTTGGGGATCAGGCAGTTGGTACAGGGGGACATGAATCAATACCATAAGCTTTAACTTTTGACTTAATTCCCGCTCTTGTCCAAGCAAGGCTACATGTAGTGGGAGGTATGGCTAATTCTTCTTCTTTTTTTTTTTCAATTTTTTATTAGATTTTTTTTCATTTACATTTCAAATGCTATACCAAAAGTCCCCTATACCCCCCCTGTCCTGCTCCCCTACCAAGCCACTCCCATTTTTTGGCTCTGGCGTTCCCCTGTACTGGGGCATATAAAGTTTGCAAGACCAAGGGGCCTCTCTTCCCAATGATGGCCGACTAGGCCATCTTCTGCTATATATGCAGCTAGAGACATGAGTGAGATCTGGGAGTAATGGTTAGTTCATATTGTTGTTCCACCTATATGGATGCAGACCCCATCAGCTCCTTGGGTACTTTCTCTAACTCCTCCATTGGGGGCCCAGTGTTCCATCCAATAGATGACTGTGACCATCCACTTCTGTATTTGCCAGGTACTGGCATAGCTTCACACGAGACAGCTATATCAGATATTAAAAACAATGAATTTATGAAATTCTTGTGCAAATGGATGTATCTGGGGGATATCATCCTGAGTGAGGTACCCAATCACAAAAGAAGTCACTTGATATGCACTCACTGATAAGTGGACATTAGCCCAGAAACTTAGAATAGCCAAGATTAAATTTGCAAAACACAAGAAAATCAAGAAGAAGGAAGATCAATGTGGGAATACTTCATTGCTTCTTAGAATAGGGAACAAAATACCCATGGAAGGAGTTACAGAGACAAAGTTTGGAGCTAAGACAAGAGGATGGACTATCCAGAGATTGCCCCACCCATAATCAGCCACCAAACCCAGACACTATTGCATATGCCAGCAAGATTTTGCTGAAAGGACCCTGATATGGCTAGTTCTTCAAAGACAGCATCTGAGACTGTTACCATGAATACAGATTGGAAGGCAGAACTAAAGCATGTCCATTGTGTGTATGCTTTTTGTTCCTGTTGTCCTTGTGGGAGATTATCACTGGAGTGTGATGTTGGGCAAGAAATGCAAGTTGTACTGAATAGAATTCTCAGACATTTGAACCTCCAAATCACAGGCAGCCACAGGTCTCCACAGATGTCAAATATTCTCTAGTTCTATATTATTGTTATTAGTGATGTTAGTCCACATACCCTAAAAGCATTTAAGGTTGAACTATTTTGTATTCAGTGACATATGGGGCACTGCAGGAATTTATAAAATAAAAATGGGATATTGAACTTCCTTTTTTTTCACAGTCTAACTGACAGGAATAACATTGACACGGGAAGGAAGTGGTGCAATTGTATCATTGTCTTAAACTTTGTAGCATCTTATGACCACATTTTTATTCCATGTTTCCAGAAATACACTATGGTGTCTCAATGAACTTCTAGAAAATAGCTGAAATTCCTCAAAAATCTTTGCAGTAATGATAGTCAAATTTTCAATCTTTACTCTAAACATCCTTAAAGATTGTGTGAGTTATTAAGTGAGCTAACTTATAGGTATAAGGGAGAGGGTGCTCAGGGCAAGACCTCCATCAAAGAGGCATATGGACAGACACTGTTACCTTTACTTGGAGGAAACAGATTTCTGGATCCCAGAGTTTATAGTTGAATTGTAGACCCAGTAAAGCGAGGCTACTTGATCTTATATTATATTAAATATATATTTTATATGTTATATATTAACATAAATATTATATTAAATATTTATTTCCCAGTAGATAAGTAAATGATAATACATATAATTTGTTCCTAGTAGACAAGTAAAGAAATCAGAGAAAGAGGATGAACACATAAAGCTAAAGTTCAGAAAAATAATTATTTAAATATGCTTACATCATATTTATTTAGGCTATAAGAACATTACATTCCTGAACTTTTATAAATTTACACACTTGTTCCATGTAATTTTCTTTTCCACATCTCTTTTCCTCCCTCTTCATCTTTACTTTCTCTACTGGAAAGTTTCTCTTCTATCCTGTACTGTGTAACCTACCTTTTTATCACATAATAGTCATCATTTGTGCAGACATGGTGACCTTCTAACACATGAAATTAAGTCCAATTTACAAGGTAATAAATCTCAGATATAAACAATTCCTAAATAAAGACCATAAAATTTATGGTTGTATTATGTTAGAAAGTTTGCTTATGTATTATCAATTTGCATTTGTATAAGCTGAAATACTGGGGTAAAAATTTAAGTGATATTTGTTCCTGAGCAATCTAGTAGATACTCAGTGGCTTTATTATTGCTTTTTGTTGACTCTCAACATTTTCTTTGGCAAGTAACACCCCACAGTCGACCTGGATCATAAAATCCCTTAGAAATATACTTTCCAGTATATACTATATCAAGCTACATCTATATGAGAATTTAATTTTCCATTATGAGAGAACATGAAACATGAGGGCAATACCAGGTTACAAAAATTAAACAAATTTCATTTCTTAAATGCATGGTATTCGTGAAGATAAGATGTAATATATAAAATCTTTTAAACATATTTAACTCTAAATCTTTCTATTCCTTACAAAGAATATTTGGCAAATGTTTTGTTAAATGCTACATTATCCATTTCTAGCATCCACATGTTATCAAAAGCACCAAAGTACTATAAATTTATTTGGTAGAAAATAAAGGGACCAGTCTGATGCTGGTTTACTACCATTACAGTATTAGGAATGCAGCTATCCTGGTTTTGGTGCAATGGGTTATATTACTCAATTAAAATACATGTAATGCTTATTACTATGGCATATTCCATAGAATGTAAACTAAAGCTTACTCTATCTTTCCCCTCCATCTTCTTTGTTGTACACTTTGGAGCCTCCCTTGATCTGTTCCTGTAACTCTATCTGACTCTTTAGGTGCTTTCCCAGCATGCATTTCTGCCATGTGATTTAACTTCCAGAGCCCACGGCTGCAGTGGCTTTTTTATTTCTTCATTTGGTTATTTTAACTTTGGCGCAGTGATGTTTCACTCACACTGTACAGTTAACAAAGATAAGGACTAACTTTCCATGTGGAAGTTGCTTAGAGAAAGTATGTGTGACGGAGCACAACTGTCATATTATAAACTGCACCTCAGGAGGGCTACAGTGTAAAATGAGCCATGTGATAGCTCTGCC
Source organism: Mus minutoides (assembly GCA_902729485.2). Lineage (NCBI taxonomy): Eukaryota > Metazoa > Chordata > Mammalia > Rodentia > Muridae > Mus > Mus minutoides. The sequence goes on along the minus strand of LR753365.1, from coordinate 1,210,198 downwards.
CCTTGGTCATTCGTACTGCATACAGCCTCATGAGGGGACCATTACTATCACTGACCACAGCATGGTGCTTTGCAGCAAACAGGCACACAGATGATATTCTACTTCTGAAAAAGTCCATGGAGCCATTCCGGGGAGACAGATGGCAGCTTCAGCAATGACCCACCTCCTTCCTCTTCCTATTGTTGTTTTAGTTGTAAGTCTTCAGCAGCAAAAGCTGAATTGTGAGGGATACTGCAATACCATTAGCAAATAACCACATATACATGTGTATGTAAAGCATCTTATAATCACTCGCTTTGATTAAGTGGTCCTGTGCCACATATATGTAGCTGACAACTGTTTACTATAGGTACCAATCTGTAAGTGAAACTATACAATCTACATCAAATGTATTTTTGTACATGCATCTCAACTGTTGTAGTTCATTTGCTTGTTAAGAGAAGTCTGTCTTAAAGTGTGACTAGAATTGCTAAGAAGAAAGAAAGCAAACTCATAGGACCTATGCCTGCCCATGATCCGACACCTCTGCCATGCACTGTAACTACCTACTCTGCATCGGGAAGTAACTGGGATTTACTCAAAAGGTCATCACAAAGAGATAAATAGGTCAGAGCCCTGAAAATATATCTAAGAACCTCAAAGCCTTATAGATAGAGATCAATAATATCTTTATATACAAACATTGACAAATAAAACTTTTCCGAGACTCTTAAAAGCACAAAGTAGAGTCAAGACATGTGATTTCATGAACTTTAAAATCAAGGAAAGAGTTTCCATAAAATGGGAGCTTTTGTTTTAATTCATAGAAGAGAGAATGTGTGTGTACAATGAACACACAATTAGGCTGAAGCAGAAATTCACACCAGAATCTGCTAGGTGTGAAATTAAAAGACCAACAAAGGAGGATATTCTTACAACCTGTTACATGGAGGATAATTGCCCCATCACAAAATAAAGCCCTTTTCTTTCTTACAAGGAGATGAGTAGTAACACTAGAGGTAGAGGTTTGGAGAGGAGTGCATTCTTTTGAGGGAAATATGTGAGCCATAAAGCAGAACAAGGCATGTGAGGATATACATTGCCTTATGCATCCTTTCTGGCCATTTCTGTTTTTCCTCTTTTCCAGGTAATTCATTTATTGGATAAAATGAGTATTACACAATGAATTGACATTGCCTCTCCAGATGTGGAACTTAACAGATGAGGTCAGACATTTTAGAATCTGGCTGTTGCTTTTATAGCTAGGGTATTTTAGACTTTAACTTGAAGTATAAGACCTTCAAAGTATTTTCTCTTGTCTGAAGTCATTACACAATTCATTTTACCCATGACACTGTAAGAATTGAAATACAGGGGTTTTGAGATATGGCTCAGTGATTAAGAGTAGTTGCTGTTTTTCCACAAGACTTGACTTTGGTTCCCAGTTCCTATTGTTGAGCAGTTCACAATCACCTTTAACTCTAGCTGCGGGAGATCTGACCGGCCACATCTTAAATGACCTCACATCCATTGTCACTTATCTTTGGGTAGCCCTACATATCATTGTCTGAGATATCAAGAAGTCCTCATGAAACAAGCAGCACCATGTGCCCTCCATTGTGTAATAGCAGCTCTCTGTACCTACTGCTAGGTCACCCTCTGTAATGTCCTCATGACATCACAGACAGTACAATTGTCTATATTCTTTTTGTTGTCATTCCTTACACTTGAATGACATAAAAGTCATACTTCCTGCTACATAAACATGTGAAATACTTCACTTATTTTCTATACATGATTTTCAGAAAATGGTCTTAGTTAATCAATAACCAGGGAAGAGCCAACATGAGCACAGGACTAAAGATGACACATACATTCACCCATCCTCCTCCCAAAGGGATTGCATGGTTAAAATGTTCATTCCTCCCTGAAGAAGTGTGAGGCTCACCCAACCTGAGGAGAGTGCTGGCCAAGTGTGCTGGGGTTTAGACCTACACTCAGTCCATCCACCTCTGGTTGAGGCTGATCTATATCACTTCCTTAAAACATGAGAGCAAAGTTACTTCTGAGTTCGTCTAACTCATACAAGGGACAGTTTTGTGGCATCTCTGCAGAAACAACCTGAGACAATATAGAAACAAATAGAGGAAAAGAAGACATTTGCCACAGCACCTCCAGTGAAATTTACTTCAGGCAAGCGCTCCTCCCACCCTGCATAGGCACAGCCTGGGACACAGACTGAGAGCCTTCTGTAGACATTCCATTTAATTAGTTATGCATATCCAACATAGTGCCATCACTGTTGAAGCAGCTATACCTTGTGAAAACTGAGGTAGTCAGAGATAGAGACAGAAGGCAGATGTGGCTTGGAATATGGCAGATCTTACAACACAGTAATTATGTAGAATTTGCTGAAAATTAGCTATAAAAATGACTTTTTAAAGGTAAATGTTTGTTATCAAAAAAGGCTAACCATTTAGGAGTTGATAACTGTTAAAAGAAGACCAAATTTAGACCTATCATTTGAAAAATTCTTTTATTTAATATGTATTACTTGCATATTAAAAGTTCTAGTTTCTCAAAAGCTGAAAACACACTTGTACAATAGAAATGACAAACTTAAATATAGCAGTTAAAATTCTCAAAAAGGAAAAAATAGAATGCAACATTATTCTTTTGCAATTTGATTGAAGAAATTATTTAACAAATGTAAAGTCTCCAGAAGTTAATAAAGCATCCCTGTGGCTTGTTAGTCTTTATATAGGAACATTAAATATATATTCTTCATAGTTCACTGAAGCTGCACTTACATTATCATTGTTTTTGTTCTTACTTCCTTAAGTGTTTTTAAATGTTTGTACATAAGTGTATGTTTATGCATGATAGTATTGCATAAGCAAACATGTATGTATAATGCAGATCTATCTCTCCTTCTCTCTATATATATAGATATAGATATACATCAATCAAGCAAAATGCACTTGTGTATTGTTTCTAGTTCTGGATATAAACTGTGTTTTACACTGGCAGAATCCCCTGTCTTGTTTGCTTTTTCTGTTGCTCTGATAAAGTATCTGACAAGCTGCTTATAGGGAATTCATTTTATTGTACTCACATTGGCAGAATACAGTTCATGATAGTGGGCAATCCTAGCAGGAATCTGCCGAAGCACCTGAGTGCACCGTTTCATCATTCACAAAGCAAGCTTTGCCCAACCCTATGTAAATAATAATCCCTTTGGGTCCCTGGCCTTGGGACCACTGAGTCATTCACCTCCAGTCCTCAGCACCCCGCTCTTGTTTCAGCAGGGAGTATGTAACGTTTGTGCTCAGCTCACTCCCTCCTAATGAAACCCAGGGCCCTGTGCCAGGGAATGGTGCTGCCCAGAGTTGGCCAGTCTTCAGATTTCAATTGACCTAATCAAGACAGTCTTTCCCAGGAATCCCAAAGGCCTGGCTACCAGGGGATTTTTAGATCTCAACAACTTGGCAGTTAAGATTAACCATCACAGCTTTGCCCATCCCTGTGTAAACCACAGTCCCTTTGGGCATCTGGACATAGATCCATTGAGTCATTTGCCTGTGTCCTTGGCACCCTGCTCTTGTTTCAGGCTGTGCTGTCTTTCTCCTATTCCACAGAGCTTGTGTTGCACTGGTTTTCTAAGTAAGTTTCACTGCTCAATTTGCTTCCCACTAAAGCTGACAGTATTCACTAAAGCACAATTAATTTTACCAAATTACTTCTCTGCTCATGTTAATCCCTGATTTAAAAATCTCTGGTGCCTTGTTATGGCTTAAGGCAGTGGCTTCGTAGAATTTTAGATATGAAAGAGTAGATAAAACAATTAAAAAAAGATCAAAACTAAAAAACAATTTAAAAAGGTAAATCACTAAATATTCATATAGAGCATAAATAATGCAGTTTTATTTCAAATTGCCATCTAAAATAGGCACTTTTGAATTTAGGAAAGGACAATCTAAACCTAAAATTGTATGAATGAAACCCTGAGAATAAAAGATAGTCTGTTCTGGAACAATGAAATAATAATCATCAGTATAAACTACCTTTTATGGAAAGGTTACATATCCATCACCATTATCTTCTTGTTCCTCATACTAGTACCTCACAAGATTTCCTGCTGAGCCTCTGGCTGAGCAAAGAGGGGAGCTAAAGTGAGTTTTCCCAGCACTGGGCTTGTCTATCTAGTCATTAGCTTCTCATTCTGACCCTGTCTGAGCTCTGGGGACTTTGCATCAGAAACAAATTGCGTGTTGCCTGATCTTTTTACAATGTAGCTTCCTCCACTGAACAAACCATAGGTAGAAAGTGATAAGGAGGTTCTTTCTGGTGCTAGAGGTTGATGTTGGTAGCGAATATTCATTTAAATCTAGCTTTCTGTTTCATAAACCCAATTTAAAAGGTTGAGAATTAAAATTGAGCTTTTGGCCATTGAAGCATGAAGGATAAATCAAAGGATACGGCCAAAATCTTTTTATTTACTTCTGGTTAGCTGACCTCTGCAGGGAATAGAGTGGGACAGGGTAACAAAAACTCTGGCTTCACACATGACAGTCTGATGTATGCTAGGGAACATAAGACAATATCTACCCTTAGGTTTTACTTAGCTACAACAGAAATGTTGATTGAAATTGCACAACTAAATTTAGTCTCAGTTGGTTGTGTATTTACTCGCCACAATCTATATCTATCCTTGCTCCAAAGTAGAGTTCAGGTAGATGCAGCCAAGACAGAAGAACATGGGAATAATCATTTGATCATATCAGTTTATTTGGTTTGTTGGTTTGTTTTGGCAGTGGATTTATCAAGCTTAGGAGTCTTCATCTTGGATGATGGGCACAATCTGGTGTGTCTGAGTTGGAGACTTCAAATACCATCCAATACCAGGAAAAGCCAAATGAAAACAACCACACAGACACACAAACACACAGTAACACACAGTAACACAAACACAGGGTTTAGCATGGAAAATATTACCTTCAGAGTATAACTTACAAACCTACCCTAATTTTTCATTTTGAAAGATTCTATTCTGTGTATGTGACAAGTAAAGATGAGAGAGCTTCATATACTAGACTGCAATATATTCACATCCATTCCCCCTATCTGACAGCCAATCACCATCTCAGATACATTCCATAATAACTGAGAGTTTCCCAAATACCTCTTTGATATTGACAACCCTATTAAACTGACAGATGGTCTCATAAAAGGAATCCTTTGTCCTTCCCCATTTTACATCTCTCCAACAAGTCACTGATGCTACAAAATAGAATTCCATCTCAGTGTTTCTGTTCTGACCACAGATCACATCTGGCCTCTCCAATATCATTTTCTATTATGCTGCATATCCAAATCCCCTGGCTTTTGAGGCCAAGTGAAGGGTCTTCTGGGTGGTTCTTTGCAAATATGAAAGTGTTGTTCTCAGTTCAGGAGAGGGCAGGCAACTTGCTAGCCATTAGTGATGCTTGAGTGAATGCCAGGAAGAAGCCATTAGCTGGCACATTGCTGGGAAGAACCTATTAGCACCCAGCTGTCAGGCAGGGTTTAGAATGTGGAGCATCCCATACATTCACAACCTAGAAATAGTACGTCTCTCAGTATACTGCAGATGGCTTGGGAATCATGAAAGATGAATTTTCCTCTATGCTCACTGTGATGCTTTAATTTCTAAGACATGGAAAAGGTGGCAGAGAGAGAGAGAGAGAGAGAGAGAGAGACATGGTTATTTTTCCCAGACATTTCATTTTCATGAGGTTGCATAGGAAGCATACAATTTCTTTTTTAATCATTTTAGACAGACATACAGAGAGAATCAATTTTGAAGTTGCTTGTATACCCATAATATGTTTTATCCATAAAATATTTTTGTTAAATATAAACTCACACAATAAAAAGAATATGGTCTAAGCAAATAGCAATTTTTCAAAATCTTAGAATAATGATCCCCACCCATATTCAGGAACCTCCTTCAAGGGGCCAGTCTCTGTGTTCATATATCTTGCTCTCCTTTGTTCTCTGCCTTCTGGTTCTGTGTGATCTTTGGTCACGCCCTGCTTTCCTGTGCCCACAACCTTTTCAAGCTGTATCTATCTGTCTTTGCTGCTCAATAGACAGGCTGTAGGAACGCTGCATGGGTGAAAGGAGAAGAGTGTGCATGGTGGTATGAATTGGTGCTTTTTTTAAGGCATTTTTTTATTAGATATTTTCTTCATTTACGTTTTAAATGCTTTAGAGAGCATTTTGCAGCAATGTAACTCGATGCACTCAATTGAAAATAGGCGTTCATTTTAAGGATACAGAAATGCTTTGCAGAAATCCAGAAGGTACAACACCTGGCACCAGAAAAGGCAAGAAGCAGAGTATTTTTGTTGATCTCTGCAGCAGTGGTTTAAAATTTCACACTAGTTTTCCACCGTGAATGAATTCTGTTTATATATTCTGCTTTCCTGACTGTTGTCAACTTAGTTTCTTCTCCTGTGCAAGGAAGAGAAAATGGCCCATTACCAGGCTAGAGTTAGAGCCAATCTGTGAGTAGTTCCCGTCATCTCAGGAGAGTCATTGGATCTAATCAACCACATGTTAGAAGCAAGTGGCATCATGTGTGCAAGCATTCCATAGTCTTGAGAAAGAATAGGGTGTCCTTGAGCAGGTATAGGCATGGTACACAGGCAGAACATACATAATTATGTCCTAGAGACACAATCTTGCTATACTGCTGTGTGCTGGATTCTCCAGTCTCAGGGTGCATTGAGGGGTATGAAAGAGCGCGCCATGTGTGTAGTTGCCTGAACAATGATTTAAGAGAAACTTATAACGCCGGGCATGGTGGCACACGCCTTTATTCCCAGCACTCAGGAGGCAGAGGCAGGCAGATTTATGAGTTCGAGGCCAGCCTGGTCTACAAAGTGAGTTCCAGGACATCCAGGGCTATACAGAGAAACTCTGTCTCAAAAAAGAGAGGGAGAGAGAGAGAGAGAGAGAGAGAGAGAGAGAGAGAGAGACTTATAAAACTAGGAAGTTGGACATTTGTTTTATCTCTTTAATCCAACCCAAACACCATGATTTAATATTGCACCAAGACAATACAACAAGAATATACTTGTCTCAAGCACACTGCAGACAGTGGGCTTAAGAATAATGCAGCAAAAGTGGCATTTTTCAGGATGTACTACATTTGTGGGCTTACAGATGAAATATAAACATCAGATAAACAAACTTGTCCCAAATAGGAAACCTAGAAAATGTGTTTTAGAGTTAGAAAAACCATAGTATGTATTCAGTATCTTAGTCAGTTTCACTATAAGTCCACAGAAGTCCAAACTAATTAATGGCACACTGAAGTTTGGAAATTGTGGTCAAGACTGATAGTAGGAAAATCTAATCCCGTGGAGCAGAGGGAGGGAAGCTTCTGTTCCCCACACAGGCAGCTTTCAGTCCCACACATGTATAACTTTAACAGCTGGAGGCTTTCTAGGCCCAGAAGTGCTGCCTGCCTCACACACAGGCCCATCCTTATCCTCTGTCCCCAGCCTTCTACCTGGCCCAGGGTTTGGGTCTTCTTTGAAACTTTGTTGCCTCTAATTTATCCAAAGCAAGGCAGAGTCATTTTTCTTTATTTGAAAAAGAAACCTTGTTTTCCATTCTTGTTAGCATGGAACAGCCTTGAAAATATTTCTCATTCAAGATTACCATGATGGCTGACTGAAAATGGTTAATAAAACAGAAGTTGCAGTGTTTTCTAGGTCAATGCATAATGAGTGTGTACATTTTGGAGCCAAACCTGAGAAATATTTTGAAACTGGGATTTTTTTTAACTCTCAACCAGACATGAGTATCTCTTCTATACTGAAATCACTCAGCATTATACCCCTTATAAAGCCTCAGTATCTTAAAATCCAAAGTCTTGTCAAAATTTGTAGTTTTGTCATTTGTGTCAGTAGTTTTATGCAGTAGGACACTGACAATGTTGAGTGACATAAATGTAACTGAAATATACTTATGTTAATAAGCATTTAAATCCAGAAGTCACTGAAGCCAATATCAGAATATTTTAGCAGATTAGTATATTAAGCACCTAACAAGCAAATGCTTAAATGACATGTGAAATCCAGGTACAACAGCTCCAGGGAAGCCTCTCATGACACCAACGTCCTTCAGCTATAAAGGAGATGAAGCAAGGAGCCCAGGAATATGGGGTCAGGATTTTGAGAACTTGGTTTGTATTAACAGCCTCAAGTCTTTGGACAAGAACCTCAGTTTCTGCATTAAGTTTCTGTGGCTAGCATATAAGTTATATAAAGTGGGTAAGTTAAAAATAGTTTTTTAAAGAATGCATTATTTAATAGTACAGGGCCAGAACTCCAAAGTCAGTACTTGGTTCAGATTGGTTCAGACTTGGAAAAAGGTTATAACCTTGGGTGTTTTGTTTTGTTTCTGGTGGGTGCAGCATCTGGTGATGTTTCTTAGCTTATAAATGCCTCTGCCTCCATTCATATATCCCTCTGTATCCTTCTGTGCAGCTCTGTCTTACCTTTCTTCTTTGTGTATTGAATGGATAGAGTCCACCCATAGTTAGAATGCTTTTCCCACCACCCTTGCTTCTATTAAACCTGAAAAACTTCTTTCTAAATGACTTTGAGATTTCTGGCAAACATGAATTTTGAAATGGTCAATATCCAACTCTGTAAAGTTGATCTAGCTGTATATTATGTTCACTAAGAATATCTGCCTCCCAAATATATCTTGAAGTGTGTGTGTGTGTGTGTGTGTGTGTGTGTGTGTGTGTGTGTGTGTGTTAGGCATTAATGATAATAGTGAGTTGAAAGATCACTTTGCAGAACCCATGGCCATTTGCTGCTGTTATGAAATCATTAGCAGTACATTTCTAGTCCCTATCCCTCGAGCACCAGCTATTTCCAGTCCTCCCTTCCTTTCTCTCTCCCTGCCTTCTTCTCTCCCTCTCTTGCTCACCTTAACCAAGAAACCCTTCATGTTCTTCTCTGTGTGTATTTGCTTGTTTTGTAAATTAGAAAATGTAGGAAAACACTGGCACGAAGTGATGTCATAGCAGTCAGGAGCAAGGAAAAAGCAAGCCAAACCAGCCTTGTTCTGGTGACAGGGAATCCAGAATTCATTAAAAAAGAAAAAAAAATGAAGAAGAAGAACCTCATGGCTGAAAATTGCCAAGTTAGAAATTGGCAAGCCTTGTTGGGCCCAGATCACCAACTCATTTTAATTAAATTGCTGCTGATTGAGCTTTGGGCTATGTCTTTTCATATTGAATTTGGCTCTGTGCTGAGCCAGCTTGGGCCCCTTTGTGTTAAATTGTTCAGAGATGTCATCATTGGATATTTTAACTACATCCCCCAACTTGACTCACTCTAGGCTCACTTCACTGGTGTTCCCAACAGAGGTGGTTTGTAGTGACCATGACTGATAGCATGCTCCCAGGTGAAGGACACAGTCCATGAGAGGCTATAGAGAGGCCTAAGCACTACCTAGTTAGAACCAGGTAGGTAGCATAGCTTTTCTCCCTTCTCTTATACTGTTAGTATAAGATGCTGTGATGCTGCAGCTGGTCAACTGCTGGCCTGGCTTCCAGGGCACTCAGCTTTGTGTCTTCCAGGCTACATGAATGAGCACTTGGCTCTGCAGAGATGATCCATTTGATTTTACTCCAGTGCAGTCCAGATGGGGCTGAAGGCCTTTCCAAATGCAGATGTAAGGGAGCCACCTGCTCCTACTGTCCACAGGAAAAACAATCAAGTGGCTGACACATAGAGCAGGCCTTGGGTGGACTGCCTCTCATCAAAGACGACATGACTAATGAGATTTGTCCCCAAACTTCGGGTGACCATCATTGACTGATGAAAATCAATACTGTACTTTTATGGACTGATGCTCCTGTCCTTACTTCTGCCCTATCTTGTCTCACACCAGTGCCCTGACCACCAGTTAAATTGTTTTCATAACTATTACCCCAACATTCTACCCAGAAAGTTGTTATTTCTCTTTAAAGCAGAATCTTGGGTAGGAAAAGCTCATACCTCAGAGAGTGAGCCAGAGAAGGGCTTGAGAGAAAACAAACCACTCCTTATCCAACCTGTCTACACTCTTGATTAGATACTTTCAGTCTTGGCTACTGCTACTGATGACACTGATCCTTAAAGCCTCGTGCAAACTTTAGTGAACTGACTCTGCGTCTTACCCTGCAGTGCTGGAGAGCTGGCCCCAATGGTATGAATGCAGGAAAGCTGTCCCTGCCCCTCCCTGGGCAACGTGGAGAGCTGGCTCTGGTGTGGTACCTGTAGAAGAGCTGGTGGCCCGAGCTCAGCTACCAACCAATCTCCCAGAGCTCTGAGTTGGCTCACCCCAACATCTACCTCACCTATGAACAGCTGGAGCATGGGAGAGATGGGCCCTGCAGAAACAAATCTATAGGATCTACATGACACAGGGCAACAACAGGGTATCTGAGAGGAGTCCCAGTGATGATCCCATATTGATAATGTATCAGAAGCCAGAGGTCTCAAATCAAACCAATAACTCATTATTGAACTGAACATTTTCAAATAATGCCATTTGGTCAAAAGGGTATACTGTATGATGCACGGTGGCATGCTACAGCTTCCACTGCAACTTTTTGTTTTTGTTGGTTTGGTTTGGTTTTTATTTATTTTACTTTTTGTTTTCTTTTTGCAGAGAGGTTTCAAAGGGTTGATACAGAAGAGATGAGTGGTATTGGATTGCATGATGTGAAACTCACAAAAAATTTGTTGTTGTTGTTGTTGTTGTTTTAATCCTCATGTCTATGACCTATCTGCTGGTTTGTTTGTTTGTTTGCTTGCTTGTTTGTTTGTTTCTAATTTTATTTAGTCTTTTTTTTTTACACTACAGATTTTATTCCTATCCTGGTCCACCCTCTGACCTGTTGCCTATACCATTAGTCCTCCCCATCTCCCTGTCTCCACCAGGATTTCCCCAGCCCCCAGTCCCCAGCCCCCAGCCCCACCCCACTAGACCTCTAAACTCCCTGGAGCCTCCAGTCTCTTGAAGGCTAGGTGGTGCATCTTCTCTGACTGAACCCAGACCCAGCAGTCCTCTGTTTTATATGTGTTGGAGGCCTCATATCAGCTGGTGTATGCTGCCTGGTTGGTGGTCCAGTGTCTGAGAGATCTCAGGGGTCCAGATTAATTGAGACTGCTGGTCCTGCAATAGGGTCATTCTCCTTCTTAAGTCGTCTAGCCTTTCCCTAATTCAACTTATCTACTGTTGAGAAATGTACATTTAGTATCAGGAAGGAACTCACTCCTGATGTCCTCTATAGTTACACTTTGCCTCAAGCTCAAGTTCAAGATTTGACGTTTTCTTCTAGCCTTAAAAAGAAATATTTTCTTATTCTTTTCTCTTCTCCTTCCCCTTCTCCTTCCCTTCTCCTTCTTCTTCCTCCTCCTTCTTCCTCTGAGTTAACAGTATTTTACAGAAAAGAAAAAGTGTCTGGCATCTCTGCCTTCCCCTTTTTCTTCTCCTTCTCCTCCTCCTCATCCTCCTTCTCCTCATTCCCCTCCTCCTTCATAAAGCTTAGGCCAATGGATGAGTGTAAAGGCACAGAAGCTGTATTTCTGCTGTTGCATGTCTTGGCTACAAACAGAGATCTTGTAGAAGTCCAATAAAATTGAAGAAAAAATTATGTACTATAATTAACATCAGGGTTTATGTTAATGACTTTATCCTGACACAGGATTTCAAATTCTTAGGTCCCCAAAACTCTCTCAAGAAAGGAATAATCACTTTATTTTCTATAAATCAACTGGACTAGTAACATCAAGTTCATCACAATGCTGTGATGTTGGGAAATTAATGTGGCACAATCTTCTTTACAGTCTTCCTCTGTCTTCAGGTTGTGGGGATTGGTTGAGAGACCTTGGCTGGTACCATAACTTTAGTAGGATGGATGTGTGGTCCAGAGTAACTGAGCAGTACTAACTACATGCTACAAGTGCAATGTCCATCCTGTGATAAAACACTCCACTGGACCCAGCTATATTCTGGACACTGATACCCTCTCGGTAGTGGAGGTTCTTTCCACCTCTTACTCAAGGGAGACAGGCCGAGGTCTATGGTCTTGGCTGTTAGGCTCTTCCTTCCCCTTCCCCATGCTCAAGGGAGATGTTTTCAATAATCTTTTTTATTGGTTATTTTATTTATTACATTTCAAATGTTATCCTCCTTCCCGGTTTCTCCTCTGCAAACCCCTATCCCACCCCACCCCCTCTACTTGCCTCTATTAGGTGCTTCCCCACTCACCCACCCACTCATTCCCACCTCATCTTGACTGGGTTACAGAAAAAGCAGAAGAAAGAAAGTAGAGTGGGTTGGGTCATATATATTTTCTCCATTAATACTGTATAGAATTGATGGGATTTGGAAAAGCCAAGGGCAAAATGGCAGCCGATAAGCAAAGCAACCTTAAAGCGCAGTAGCCTGACTCAACATCAATCTTGTTCTTAAAGCGCAGTAGCCTGACTCAGCATCAATCTTGTTTTCTTTAAAAAAATAAATCAGGAAGTAGGCTGGCCACCTGCTACGTAAGCACCAGCTGCAAACATGGCTGTGAATCACAAGGTCAGTGGCACCATCCTCTGCATGCAGCCTCCATTTCTATATCCAAGGCTCCTGTTTCACCTACCTCATTCTCCAACCAGCAGGAAAGAAAAGCCTGATTCAGGGCAAGCATAGCCAGGGCAAGGTGATAACAAGAGCTACACACACCTTTGCTCACTTCCATGAACCCAGATTTAATATGATGACTCAGCCACAAGAGAGATTAGGGTAGAGGGAAAGCCAAGCCTGTGCCAATATTCCAGAGAAATCCTGTTAGTAAAAAAGAGGAGAGGAGTAATAACAAGACACAGTTCATAAAGAGAGATCAAGACTGCATACATTATATAGCATGTGTCATTCAGATATGCTAGCACCAAGGCTATCTGGTTCACTTTGAAGATCTTTAAGTGGAGACCAGAAACAAACAAACAAAAATTTTATTTATCTTTTCACAGGGAGAAAGCAACTCAGGTGTAGAGGTAGGCCTCAGGCCTAACCCTGACTTTTATGCTTCTGTGTCATTGTGGTTCAGTGATTCGGTTTTAAGGTCACCCTTAGTTTCTGTGAACAGCTACCAGATTTTTACATCAAGATGCAGAAAAATGGTAATAATTGCGGCTGAGTTTTTATATCCTCTGTTATAATGACATAGTCTATTAGCACAGAGGTACTTGACACATCTATAAATTTTTAGGATCCTAGTAGAAGATTGGTCATGATAGTTCCTCCTTCATAGTGGTTTCAAGCTTGTCTCCAGGAGGGGTTTAAGTATCACAGGAACAAATTATTTCTCAGGTGAGTATGTTAAAATGTGAGGCCCCATACATGCTTAATTTCTCTATGTGCCTGTATCTCTTCCATCTTCTGTGCTGTGCTGTCATACCAGCAAAGACTCCATCAGAACACCAATGACATGCTATTTGGATGTATTAGTTACTTTGCTGCTTTTCTCTTTCCTGTGACTAAATACCTGACAAAGGATTTGTACAGGCTCGTGGTTTAAGAGGATACAGTCCATTATTACAGGAAAGCAATAACTAGACCATCTTCTGCTACATATGCAGCTAAAGACACGAGCTCTAGGGGTACTGGTTAGTTCATATTGTTGTTCCACCTATAGGGTTGCAGACTCCTTCAGCTGTTGGGTACTTTCTCTAGCTCCTTCATTGGGGGACCTGTGTTCCATCCTATAGATGACTGTGAGCAACCATTACTGTTTTTTCCAGGCACTGGCATAGCCTCACAAGAGACAGCTATATCAGGGTACTTTCAGCAAAATCTTGCTGGCATATGCACTAGTGTCTGCATTTGGTAGCTGATTATGGGATGGGTCCCTGGGTGGGGCAATCTCTGGATGGTCCATCCTTTCCTCTCAGCTCCAAACTTTGTCTCTGTAACTCCTTCCATGAGTATTTTGTTCCCAATTCTAAGAAGGGGCGAAGTGTCCACACTTTGGTCTTTGTTCTTCTTGAGTTTCATGTGATTTGCAAATTTTATCCTGGGTATTCTAAGTTTCTGGGCTAATATCTACTTATCTGTGAGTACATATCATGTGAGTTCTTTTGTGATTGGATTACCTCACTCAGGATAATACCCTCCAGATCCATCCATTTGCCTAGGAATTTCCTAAATTCATTGTTTTTAATAGCTGAGTAGTACCCCATTGTGTAAATGTACCACATTTTCTGTATCCATTCCTATGTTGAGGGACATCTGGGTTCTTTCCAGCTTCTGGTTATTATAAATAAGGCTGCTATGAACATAGTGGAGCATGAGTTCTTTTTACCAGTTGAAACATCTTCTGGATATATGCCCAAGAGAGGTATTGCTGGATACTCTGGTAGTACTATGTCCAATATTCTGAGTAACCGCCAGACTGATTTGCAGAGTGGTTGAACAAGCTTGCAATCCCACCAACAATGAAGGAGTGTTCCTCTTTCTCCACATCCTTGCCAGCATCTGCTGTCACCTGAATTTTTGATCTTAGTCATTCTGACTGGTGTGAGGTAGAATCTCACGGTTGTTTTGATTTGCATTTCCCTGATGATTAAGAAGGTTGAACATTTTTTCAGGTGCAATCTTTTTTTCAAATCTGTCCTAACTGGCACCCCCATGAATACCAGAGGTTTGGCTTCTTATATAAGTGACACTTTGCTCCCAGATGGAAAATTCATATTTGTTCCATGTTGGGCTAAATGGGTAAAACTTGGTTAAAAATAAAAGTCATTCCTTGGCCAGCATGTTAAAATCACATGCATTTGTGAAATAGTCCATGAAGATCATGTCCCATTTGTTATGGCAGAGGACCCTTCAGTGGCAGCAGTTATACACTGAGCGTATGAAAACAAATTTGCTGCGGGCGGTGGTTTTGCTTAAGTTCTTCATTGCACATTGGCAATATCTGCTTAAAACTCTTACTCAAAAGTTTAAAATGCAGATGTGAAACCATATAAACGTCTTGCTCTCAAATGTCCACCATGAATGGCAAGGACTGTTCTCAGTTCTCCTTGCATTTTGGGATGCCTGTTCTTGAAAACAAGCTGACTTTGAAATACTGTTGAAGATGGGAGTCTCAGGATGGTAGACAGTGTAAATGTGATGGAAGGCCTAAGCAATTTCCATAGAGATCATCAGTATGCTCTATATATTCTATAAGGTTAACCTGACCACATTGTTGGGCATAAGCAGCCAAGGATGAGCTGCCTTTAGAGCACATAAAAGTGAAAGTATTCACATGTGTTATTTATGTCAGAAACTGTTGGTCATTGCCTGCTTATGGGCCATTGTCTAGGATATCCTTCCCAGAAGAATTTCTAAACTAACAGAAACTGTGAGGACCTAGAGTGCACCTTATTCATGTGTCCTGGGAGTCGAGCAGTAGAAGACAAGGTGGAGGGAGTGTGGGTCAGATTCAGCCAGAGCCAAGAGCACAGGGGAGATGTGCAGCTATTTCTGGAGTTGCCTGCCTCTGGCTTGCTCTACTTTGAACTAAATTTAGGTAGAGCACAGAAGAGGGTGAAGTCATCATGACCCCAGGTTTTCTAAAATCACAGTGACTAGAATATGATATAAAGAAGCAAATGGGGATAGCAAGTCAAGAAGAGAGAACAGGAATGAAGTAAGTTTGCTTGATTTTAACTGCTGAAAAGTTTGGGAGCTGAAACAGAATCTATTTGCAGAAAATTGAGTCTTTCAGTTATCTTATTTTAGTTTCTATACTATTCTGTTCCTTCCTGTATAAAGATTCTCTTCCTTCCTGGGCTCCATGGAAGTTGAAACCACTGCTAAAACTTATCTCCCCAGTGGGAACCAAATGCAAATCAGTGGTGTACTACCATGCCATATTCCTGAGGCACCCGTTTAGTACAATGATGGGGTGGATTCTTTTAACAGTTCAATGTTACACTTGTGAGTAATATTCATTTACAGCTCTTTGCAGGCTTGCTTATATTGTTAAAATGTAAGGTTCCGTACACTGGGTTCCAATCCTGTGATTTGTTTTCAGACTAACCACTCGAAAATTCAAAGACCAGCACATTCATATGCTCTTTATTTTTCAGGACAGCTTACATTGTGCCACATTCCAAGCAAGATCTTAGCTGCTAGTATTCTGGTGTTCCTTAATGCAAGCAGCAAGTCACATTCGTCCTAATAAAACCAAAGTCTGGGAGGGAAGGGTCATTGGGTCATTATTTTTTTTATAACATGACACGGGTTTGTCTGTGCTTTCTCAAAGCTTATCTTGTGTTTACTGATCACCATACATGCACACACACACACACACACACACACACACACACACACACACCATTACTTCTGCTTGGTTCTACCTTTTCCTTTACCAATGGATAACACTAGTATAAATGTTTTTTATCAAACCTCTCTTTCTTATTGTATGATGCTAAGAAGACAAATAAATAGAAGAAAACAAGGTTAGGTGTATGGGGTGAGTTATGCTTTCTATTAGAGCCCTTATTTTCCTCTTTAAATAGGAAAAGTTATTGCTCATTCATATAGTGCCTGGGAGAATAAACCTGAGCGAATTTAAGCACACAGTAACAGCTTTTCCCAACCAAGTCACCAGTGCATGCATGCTTGTCCGCAGTTGTCAGAGATGGAGTATGTCACAGCTAAAAGGACATAAAAGGAGGAAAAAGCCCAGAGGACTTCTCTCCCTTCAGGCAATGCCCATGAATCTGTCAATTCCCCCATTCAATACTTGCCATATAACTTCATAAGAACACTATTCTTTCTTAGAATGCAATGAAATATTTATGGTTTGATAAGGAAATAACATAAATATTTTATGTTTGATAACACAGACTGTGTTGTGACACAGAGTCATCAGGCATTAGTCAGGGGCACAGAGTCATCAGGCATTAGTCAGGGGCACAGAGTTTGCCAACCGACTGGGAAGAGTATGCCACACAGGACCCATGTACCCTGAGAGCCAAGTGGCCCCTAAAGTCAGTCAGTCACTCACTCTGCCACTCAGCATGCTAGGCCCTGACTGAAGGACTGGCTCTTCTAGCCATCTAAATAGCCATATGTACCGGCTTAAAACTGCCTGACTAGCAAAGACTCCTCCTGATGTTTCTTGCTAACATAGTATCCTGCCCCAAAAGGGAAGCATTTGTTGCAAAAGCAAATTGTGTTTCTGAAGTAATAGTCTACTTTTATATTAGTGGATGTCATCCATGACAGACAACACAAACTTCTGGGTGCTAAGAGAGATCCAACACCATCATACTTTGTGTAATGTGATCTAAAGCAAAGCAAAACGAGCATGTTTTTAATTATTCTAAAAACTTTCATGAGTACAAATGGAACACTTAGTGGATTTCTGTATCTCAATCACTGAAGGGCTTTGAAGACATAGTGACTGATCTGTGTCGATATTCTCTTATTTCCTCGGTTAGTGAAAGTCTGGCTTTTTAAAAGTAACAGATCCAGTTTGATATTTTATTGCATGTTTGACCTTTAACAAATTTTATTACTTCTTGGTGCCTGTAGGAAGAGCTGAAGTCAAGATAATATATTAAGTTCTTGTAACTCTAGTTAGTACATGAAAGAACTCAAGGAATGTATCATTTTTTAAAAAAAATTATCTAGTCTTTTATTAACTACCATTAACATCAGCCACACAATTTTGGGCATATAGTACCATATTTTTATTGTTGTGTAGTAAAGTTGACATAATAAACTTCTCAGGGAATAGTTATACTCACAGTGGGTGGGTCTTTCCCATTAAGCAAGATAATCTTCTACAAATTTGCTCACTGACCACCCTACTGTAGATAATAACTCAGTGAGAATCCTTTCTGCAGTGATTCTAGCTTGTGTCAAGTAGGCCTTTTAACACCAACAATCAAAACTTTTTACTATAAAGTTCCTAGGGGCAGGCACTGAGAGTTTTGTTCTTAGAGTCTACTCAGTTTCAGTGGTATATAAGGTTAAGAAACAGAAATAAGTACATATTTATTGAATGAATGAGTGAATGAATGGCCAAATGTAGAGTAATGTTAAGTGATCATCACAGTTTTATATATATATATAAATACAGGATTCTTAAGGCATTAGAATGAACCACTTGGGGAGAACTATAAGAACAGGAGGTATTTAATCTTTTTATTACGGAAAGGCTGTTTTTAAGTTTGTGAAGTAAAAACTTAGCTTTTTTAGAGAAATTAGTAAAAGAGGTTTCATTATATATAGGCCTGCTTTGTTACTTGCAGGTATAACTCTCATTCTTCTTGGTGTCATAAGACTGGAGTTTTCCCAGAACAGGCTGCCACTCATCCTGTTTTCTGCAGCCTACCTGGCTGTACTTAAAAGGATTGACATTCACTCCCCTGCTATGAGCCCTGGGGCAGTACAATCTGTTTGTGATAAATTGAATAACAAATTTTGTCCATGAGGTGGTCTTTTGTGGCCTTTTGGTCTTAATTCAGGACATGAAGTGGAAACTTTTTCCCTAAACTACATAGGGAGACATAAATAACCTGCCTAAAAAGAAGCTTTACGCAGGGGAGGTTGGGTGTGTCTACGTGATAGTCCATATGGCAGGAGTCATAGTTTATAAAAACAGATTTGTAGCTGGTAGTCACCCATAGCCTAAAAGCACAGCTAACTGTTGCATGTACCTTAGGAAAGAACAAATGATTTATCTGAAGAACTCTGAGGTTTTAAGCTTCAATCAAAGAATTTACTAAGTAACTTCTTTATACAAAGACATGGACACCAGGGAACAGGAAATGGAATCTTCTGTCTTGCAGGTATCTTCACTGGCCTTTCTAAGCATTTCTTCCATTTTTCTCCACTCCTTGGTCTTCCCCCACCTCTTCCCCATTTTTATGCACAGAAGGTCCTTATATTCACATTTTTAAAAGATAGCATTTGCTTTGGGCTGAATTCTAGAAGAATTACAGGAAACTAACAACTCTGGGTTGTGAAGCAAGTGTGGAGTCACTACACACCTGTATTTTGTCCATATACCATATACACATATGACATCATATGTAAAGGCTGTCAGGAATGTGTGAGCAAACAAAGTATCAGTCATCTGACTGATCGCATATGTTCTTTCATTGGTACTAACAATACTTATATGAACACAAGGATCTCCCAGCAGGTTGATGGCACCATTACTCATGCTTTTCATTACAGTGACCCACTAGTTTCTGGAAAGGGCTTTGTACGTTAAGTTTCTGCTGTTCTGATCACTGAAACAGTCATATCTGGGAAACTTCTGATGGTCTTTAATCACTTACACTCATTGCTGTGGTGAACATGGAGGGAAGACATGGAGGCAATGTTGGCCAAGTAGCTTTGTAGCTGCATGCTTTTGGTGCTATTCTATTCCTAGAAGGACGCTGAGTGAAGTGTGGCTGAGAACAAACCCTGGGGTTTTAGATTCATAACTCAGGATTCAGGTTGTTTTAGAATAGTCATTTTTCTAACTCCTGGCTTTCATGCATATAAAATGGTAATGAGTTCAAATTGAAAAGAGCAAATAATTTTTTGTATGTACGCTGCTTAGTGCAGTGTTCAGCCTTGAAACATGCTACACAAATGTCTAGTTTTTCTTCCCTAATAAGGTTGAGTGGCTCAGATGCAATGTTTAAAGACCGGCTTCCCCTGTAACAGATCTATCAGGAAATAAGTGGGACCGGGACTTGTATCAAGTATTTGTAACCACAAAGCCCCCTCTCCAAAGCCATGATAGCACAATTTTAAATGTGTGGGGTTTCCCACTTTAAATGTGTGGGGTTTCCCTCTTGGTGTGTATAGATGGAGCATGTCCAGGGAACTGAGAAAGTAGCTTTTCTCCTTCAGTACTTCTGCATGGCTGGGATACAAATCATTAGTCCTATTGATCTGCTCGTTTGATCATTTTCATGGGGCATTTCAGTGCAGACCATGAATACAAACACTAATTAATAAATCTGATTTCTAACAGGCTCCCTGACATTGAGAAATAAGAAGCTGCTATTAAATATAATTGAACCCAATTACTTCTTGGCCTATATTCAAACAGAGCTTTGGTGAACTCTGTTTTAGCTATTCCATCTACAGTTTCAGAAAGTACTTGGGCATACACACATGCTTTATACTTCAGTGTAGGAAAAATTCTAGGCCCTGCCATTCCTTATATATCCCTTTAACACCCATAAGTGTAGAGATTTTCTACATTCACTTATTTCTCCTTCTCTAGAATATAATCCCTGCAAGGCTATGCACATATTCGCATCTTCCTGCATTAACACCTACAGCAGACCTACAGTGAATTATAAAGGCCTTCTGGGATAGCCTACATCTGTTCACAGTTCTTTCTGACTTGACTGTAGATTAAGCTTTGCTCCAAATATTCCTGGTTTCTGCCTCTGTTTTGGGGTTTTTTTGTTTTTTGTTTTTTGTTTTTTTAATCATTGTGACTTCAGTTCAACCTATAGATAAATTTCCCAGATCTGGTTTTCTTTAGTGATACTTGAGTTATTTGCTTGAAGGAACATATTTAACATTTCTATTATCCTACCTGCAGGATGAGATATTAGAGAAGTCACTTAACAGTGAAAGTGGGAATGAGAGCAAGAAACAACACCGTGTGAAGAATAATAGACAGAGAATGTGGAGAATCACTAACCATATTTCCTTGGAAAAGCAACTAACCGAATTTACTTCTTAGAAAAGCCCTCAAAGTTCTCCAAAGGACTTCTATTTTAGGTCTATCCATAAGTAGATCTTATCAGCTCTAATGTTCTGATTGGGATGGGCAGGAGAGTGTGTGAGGGAGGCAGAGCTGGAGAGAGATCTCAGCAATTAAGAGCACTGGTCACTCTTCAGGAGACTGGGTTCCATGTGCAGCATCCACATGGTGGTACATAGCCACCTGTAACTCCAATTACAGGATATTAGACACTTGCTTAAGGCCTCCAACTGTACCAGGCATGTATGTGGTACACAGCAGTATATGCACTCAAAACAACTCTCTCTCTCTTTCTCTCTCTCTCTTTCTCTCTCTCTCTCTTTCTCTCTCAGTGTGTGTGTATGTGTGTGTGTGTGTGTGTGTGTGTGTGTGTGTGTGTGTGTGTGGCACTAAATGAATTATTGCCCTCCAGCAGGTACTAGCCTTGGTCCCAAAGGTTTACATAAAAGATCTTTTTTATTTTGCACTTTTGCACGTAACC
>LR753365.1:1152123-1188808 GCA_902729485.2 Mus minutoides | reverse complement strand
TAGTTGGCCATCAGTGGGAAGAGAGGCCCCTTGGTTATGCAGACTTTATTTGCCCCAATACAGGGGAACACCGGGGCCAGGGGGTGGGAGCGGGTGGGTAGGGTAGCAGGGCCGGGAGGGGAGAGGATATAGGGAACTTTCTGGATAACACTTGAAATGTAAATGAAGAAAATATCTAATAAAAGTTGAAAAAAAAAAAGACTAATAGAAATCAACTGTCAATTTTCAAAATTGATGGAAGGTAGCCTCTGGCAATATTTAAAATTTGTGCTCTAGGCACATGCAAAATAAGCTTCAAGCTGGCTTTGGAATTAAAATTGGCTTTCAACTAATAGTAATTTGGAAACAGTCAGCTAAGCAGACTCTTCATGGGACATGGGAAGTTCAATAGGAGTGAATCCACCAGAGACTTGGGTGGTGAGAGACTCTCAGGACTTAATGTGAGGAATCTTAGATGAATGCCCTACAGTGGGGAGAGAAAACTTGCAGAGTCCACCACCAAAAGAAAGACAGGGCATCAAGTGGAAGAATGGGGTTGCCATCCCATAATCAAAAGCTCTGAACAACAGGCCAGCAACTGACCAATGCTGATGTGGATGCTTGGAGCCAACCATCAGACTGAGCTCAAGGACCTCTTGGGGGACCTGGCAGAAGGACTGGAACAGTGGACAGGGATTGCAACCCCATAGGAAGAATAACAACAGCTGGCTGGACCAGAAATGCTCACGGAGACTAGACCACCAAACAAGGAATGTACAGGGAAGAATCCATGACTCCAGATACACATGTAGCAGAGGATTGCCTTGCCCAGAACCAATGGGAGGGGAGGCCCTTGGTCTTATGGAAGTTTGATGCCCCAGCATAGGGGGCTATTGGAGTGGTGGGGTGGGAGAGGATGGGTGGGGGGAGAGCACTTATGGAGGCAAAGTAGAGGGCAGAGAGGGTAAATGTGGGATGGAGGGGTTTGTGGAGGGGTAACTGGGAAGTGGGATATTATTTGAGATGTAAACGAATGGAAGAATGGGATGATTAATAATAATAATAATAATAATAATAATAATAATAATAACCCAGAATTGTTCCTGTGTAAAAGAACTGCAGGGATAAAAATGGAGAAGAGACTGAGGGAAAGGAGGTTGACTCACTGACCCAAACTGGGATCCGTCTCAAGGGGAGACCCCAAGGCCTGACTCTATTACTGATGCTATGGTGTGCTTACAGACAGCAACCTAGCATGGCAGCCCTCCAAGAGCCCCCAAAAAGCAGCTGACCAAGACAGATGCAGATAGTTACAACCAACCAATGGGCTGAAGCCAGAGACTCCTGTGGTTGAATTAGGGAAAGACTAGAAGTTGAGGAGGAGTGCAACTCCATAGCAAAACCAGCAGTCTTAGTAAACCTGGACGCCCCCCCCCACACACACACACACGAGATCACTCAGTGAGCCACCAAAACTGGGCAGAATTCATGAGCTGCTCTGAGGCCCTTGACACATATACAAAAGAGGACTGCTTGCTCTGGCCTTAGTGAGAGAAGATGCACATAACCCTTGAGAGACTTGAGGCCCCATGGAGTTGGGAGACCTGGTAGGGTGGGATGGGGTGGGGGGTAGTAACATCCTCTTGGATATGGGGGAGGAGAAATGGAATGATGAGTTTGACCAGGAGTAGGATAATGACTGGACTGTAAAAAATGATTAAAGATAATTTTAAAAAGTTAAGCTCTATGCTGTGATATTCAATGACCATCCAATGGGTATGGTTTTTCAAACACAGATTCAGATGAACAAGAAAACATTTATTTGTCTTTAAGTTTCTTTTAGAAAACAAAGTGAATCTCATCCTATAAAAAGCTAGGTTCTGGTTACTAGTAAGCCAACGTCCTTCTTTCTGGCATTGCTATTGATACCAAGTTCTTTCTACAGAAGAAAACATGAGTTGTCTCCTCCTCCTCTTCCTCTTCCTCCTCCTCCTTCTTTTCTTATTCAACTATGTCTAGACTAATTATCTCTTTTGGACTGTATTCAGTACTTTCTCCAGGACCTGTAAAAATAACAGCTATTGGTTTTAATAAGATGGGAATTCATAAAGCAGTAAGTTGGGAAACTTTGGTGAACAATATCAGGACAAATATGCTTCCCAGACATCATCCTAAAGGTGTCCTAGATAAACATGAAAGTGACTTTGACTTAGATAGGAGTAAAGAGAAAGTTTAGGTAACAATTTTGTGATCATTAGCAAATAAGGAGTACACTGATAAATTAATTTGTAAATAAAAATGAGAAGAATAAAGGAGTGATTATTGTAAAAGCTAAAGGGAGAAGGAATGATAATGAGGCTGATGATAAAAGAAGTGATGATGTAACTATAGAAACCTGTGTCAACTGTGAGAAAACCAAAGGGAAACTACAGACTTGAGACACTCATTCACTCTAAATTGAAAGCTTGGCTATTGTAGATCATTCTCCACACAGACCATCATGAACTTCATCAGCATGGATTCATCAGCCTCCTCCTTTCCCTCAGTCTCTTCTCCATTTTTATTCCTGCAGTTCTTTTACACAGGAACAACTCTGCGTTGTTTGGATTTTTTATTTATTATTATTAATCTCCCATTCTTCCATTTGTTTACATCTCAAATAATATCCCACTTCCCAGTTACCCCTCCACAAACCCCTCCAACCCACATCCACCCTCTCTGCCCCCCACTTTGCCTCCATGAGAGTGCTCTTCCCCCACTGAGAACTTTCCTTGAACAAGTTCTTCATAGAAATTGCGAAAAAGCCGGGCGTGGTGGCGCATGCCTTTAATCCCAGCACTGGGGAGGCAGAGGCAGGCGGATTTCTGAGTTCAAGGCCAGCCTGGTCTACAAAGTGAGTCCAGGACAGCCAGGGCTACACAGAGAAACCCTGTCTTGAAAAACCAAAAAAAAAAAAAAGAAATTGCGAAAAAAATAACCCATGTAATAGACATATGAGAGACTATTACTTGCCCATCGAACTCATGAAGAAGGAATGAAAGAAAGAAAGAAAGAAAGAAAGAAAGAAAGAAAGAAAGAAAGAAAGAAAGACAGACAACCATCTTGAAGCTCAGCAAATTGTCGAAATTACCACTCTTTCTGGACCTGCAAAAAATCCTTGGTTGAGGCTCCAGCTCCAAATATCTTGGGCTTAGAGGGAAGGGCTTTGGGAAACTTTTAGGTTCTATGAAATGAGCTCATATGTTGAGGAATAAAGTAAGAGACGGATACCCCTACCAATGCACAGACACAATGAAAAGAGGCCATTTAAAACATATCAAGAGTGTGATTGTATACAAGCTAGGAATTGCACCATAAACAGTCTTCCAGCTTCTTAATCTTAGACATTGTAGCCTTCAGAACTGTCAGACATCAATGTTTATGTGTCAGCCTACAAGAGCTGAGGTAGTTTATTATAGGAGTCTAAGTTGAGTTCTAGAGCTGACAATGAAATGTTGATGTATCCATGCTGATGAAGTTCATGATGGACTGTGTGGCAAATTATCTATAATAGCCAAGCTTTCAATTTAGAATGAATGAGTTTATCAAGTCTGTAGCTTCCCTTTGGTTTTCTCACAATTAACACAGGGGAGGCAGGTTTCTATAGTTACATCATCACTTCTTTTATCATTGGCCTCCTCATCATTTCTTCTCCTCCCTTTAGCTTTTACAATAGTCACTCCTTCAAAGTAGAAACAGCATCTCGTAGGTCCTAATAATTGTGCAATTATGTTTTGGACATAAAATTATTCACAATCACCATAATGAATGAGTGGATTTATTAAAGATACAGCAAGCAGGAACAAAATAATAAAACACACACAACACGTGCGCACACACACACACACACACATATATATATATATATATATATATATATATAGAGAGAGAGAGAGAGAGAGAGAGATAACAATGCATATAATCAAATGCTTGCATTACCTAAAAGAAACTAATTGGAGAAATCTCTAAATCAGAGGTTCACAACATGTGGCTCAGGATGGCTATGGGGGTCAAAATAACCTTTCACAGTGATAACAATTGGATGATTGGAAAACACAGATATTTGCATTATACCTCATTACAGTAGCAAAATTATACTTATGAAGTAGCAACAAAAAATAATTTGATGGTTGTGGGGTCACCACAACATAGGAACTATATTAAAGGGTCACAGTATTAGGACAATTGAGAACATTTGCTCTAAATATAGCAGCCAGCTGGAGACCCTGGTTGACAAAGAGGGTCCCAGTCGGAATGTCTTACCCCTGGGCAAGACTTCCTATTAGCCATTTTCATAGTAGGCACATTTGCTTTATATATCATAAAACAAATAATATTTGAGCCTTTTGCTTTGGGCTAATTGGGATTGATTTCTCCTCCAGCTATGCTCAGGGATATAATATTTTTACTCTTTTGTTGTTTTCTTTCTCTAGTCAAGCGTTGGGAGCTAATCTGGACTAAGACTAACATTTTGGGAGGACACAATATACAAAATTCTTAGCTCTGATGTGGGAGGCTCCACCCTTATCTAGAGCCACAGTCTTGGTGTGCACAAACAGCATATGATAATCTACCAACATAATATACATTATATAAGTATATGGCATAAAAGATGTCAGAAGAAATGTGGATAGATTGAAGCATGGGTGGATGGATGGGTGGATGGGTGGGTAGGTAGGCGGATGGGTGGAAAGAATGGTGGAGCAAAGGACTGTGAATCTCTGTGGCTTAACAGGAGAGAACATGATAGAAGTGCCTCTTTTCTAAAGATATAAACTAGAGAGAAGACAGTGTCTTCCTCTGTCTTTGGCTTTCCCAGGTTCTTGAGCCTGCAGCATCTTCTTGCCTGGCTTCACAATTATTCTCAAGCATGCTTGGTCTTCCTTACTTAGAGTTAGAACATACTATCTTCCTTTGGCTAACACTTTCAGCCCACCTTAATTCAGGAATGATCTTAAAATTATTTCTGCTGCTTCCCTGCTTCAAGTCATTTATGTACAAGGAGATGAAACATAAACATCTCATCAGACAATATGGGAATTACCTGGTTTGCACCCTAAGGAGAACATATGGATAGATAATACTGTATTATCGATTGCTGGTATCAAAAGTGGTGCTGAGGGGTGAACTCTGTATATTAATCCAAGTATCTTGAGATAAGTGACCAACTATAGTCTATCATGTCACCATCATGAACTCATAGCATTATTCTTAAGCCTTCACCTGCTTTTCTTCTTAATATTGCTTACATTTTGCCAGGAAATATGCTAAGCATGTAGGGCTTTCCTGTGAATAAAGATAGAAATAAATTTTTAAAATAGAGGATCATGATTTTGTGGCTGAAATTGTAAGCAAATGCAAACAGTACATATTTAAAATAATTCCTGTAATGCTATTTATATAACATTTTAAAAATATTTATTTATTTATGCAGGTTTTTATCCTGTGTGTATGTCTGCACCATGTCTTGGTCTAGAACATGTAGAGGCTAAAAGAAGATATTAGATGCCTTGAAACTGTGGTTATAGACACTTGTGTACTGCTTTGTAGATTCTAGAAATTGAATCCAGGTCCTTTGGAAAAATAGCCAGTGCTTGTAACAGCTAAGCCATTTCTCCAACCTTTCATATAGTATTTTTTCATCCAACATGGCAAAGCAGTTTACATATACTCTCTATTCAATAGATTATTCTGTCCATATTATTTTGAACCACATCTTTTCCTTTCACCAACCTACCAAATAACCCTATGGTAATTTGTTCTGTTAACAGGGGCCACATTCAAAGGCAATGCCTTTCTAGATATATAAGTGTAGCACAGGTGAGACAAACCTCTGGATGTCTACAGACTTTGAAATCATCTGTCTAAACTTAGGTTTGCAGAAATTTATCATAGATCCATTAAAGCTATTTCTAATTTTCTTGATCAAAACTAGATGAAATCATTATTATGAGGGTATTGAATGTTGGGGAATCACTGGGCATGAGTTGTTTTAAGGGCACATTCTTCTCCATCTAACTATGACACCATGTCATATGTCTTCACTCACTGTCTTGCTTTGTCCTCTGTGCCTATTTGACTCACATTTCTGTTAGTAGAAGAACCAAATGTCAGATCTGTAGCAAGATCCTTTGTAAACTTGCTGACTGCAGGCTCTCCTCACACATTATCCTATCTCCCTCCCTTCCTTTGAGTTCAGAGTAGTATCTCTAAACAACATTAGCTTCCCCTCATCCTATATCATATTTTGCCTTGTGCAGTACATAGCAGATATTTTATTGACATTATTTTTTCCTTTGCCATGTTACAGGTTGAGTGTCAACAGAGACTTTGAATATTCCTCCAAAAGCAATGTCCATACATAAAAGCCCTCAAGAAATATATTATGAATGAACAAGCTTGATAAGCAAACTGCCTTGACTAAATATCTGTGGGGCAGTGAGAATTATCAGCATAATTATTTACAGCTGTACTTGCTAGCTATGCTACAGTGTTAAAGTTGCTGTTTCACCTGCAGCAAATACATTCTTGTGGACAGGTGTTTGAAGGTCCATAAGGATTGTACTTTTACCTAAATAGACCCATAAAGGAAGATAGTTTAATGATCTGCAAGTTGTCATTAAGGAGAAACTCCTAACTGTTATGCAGACAGAGGATAAACTAGAGTGACAAACTGCTGGGCACAAATGCTATCAATCAGCGTTCCTTTTATGTCCCTGATTTCCACTGTCTACATAGCACCTGACACAGACTAAATCTGCATAGCTCATATATTACATGCAGGCTTTTCAGTTGCTTCTGAAACTCAGCCATAATGCAGTTGTGATATATGTGGTATATGTCAATAATTTCAAAGACTTTCGAAACCAAACTAAACAGAAAATATCTTCCAACTGTTAGATGCCAGATGGTTCTGTCTGTTACAGCTGTTTCCCAGAATTCCAAAGGCAATCTGCATTGTCTTCCATTATGAATTTGATGCATTTCATTTGACCATTCTGTTCACAATCACTGTACAACATCTGCTTCTAAATTCTATTGTCAGCTTTCATCTACCTAAGATCCAAACAAGTGGAGGATATTTCAGCAAATAGATCAGATTGCAGTGCTACCAAATGGATCACATTGTACAGTCCCATTCCTGCTGCTCATTTTAATCCCATTGCCCAGAGAAAAAGTAGTCTCCATATGAATTTTAACCATCAGTAGGACCATTAGCCAACTATCATCCTGTTAAGTGTTTCTTAATTTATCAGCGGATGCCTGATACAGAGAGAGAAAGGAATAATACTTAAAAGTGTAACATCACACTTATGCTTCAAACAAGAAAAGAAAATTTGCAAGTCTGATTCTAGACTGATGGGTCTTCTGGGAGTGCATGCATGGGATATGATGAGGAGATGGGAGAGAGTTGATAGAACAAGTCAGAGGAGATGAGAGAGGCTTCCGCTGTTCTCCGAGGCCTGTGTTCCCAGCCATCCCTGTTTTGGTATACAGTGTGGTCCCTGACAGGCATGACTTAAAACCCACAGGAAGGTGGACCCAGACTTTGTCCAAAAATACCATAATAGAGCAGAAAGAATAGCCACAACATTGCTAACTATAAAGTACAAAGAAAGGAGGTGTGGTTGGTCCTTTCAAAAGAAGATAGAAACTCAATACACCTTTGAAATGGTTGAAGAGATGATCTAGTATCAGATACTAGAGGTACAGGAAGAACGAGAAAAGCAGTTTGCTAAAGCACAAGATTAGAAATGAAGGTTTTGTAACTTTTTGGATGGTGGGGCTGCACACTGCTCTTAAAGCTCCAGAAAACTGAAAACCTCACACTGAGCTATGAGCAGCAACTCTACTTCTCACGTTTGGGCTCTGGACTGTGGTCCGCTTAAAAAGACATCACCTCTTCTTCTTTGAATGACTATTAAGTAGAGATTACTGAGGGCAAAGGTATAGACCCTAAGTTACCATTCTTATCATCAGTGTGCCTATGGGATAAACTGAAAATTCACTGTCGGGCCAGCACAAGGAACTATAAAGTTTTGTGCACTGCCAATGCTTTCCAAAGTGAACTTCTCTCTCTTCTCCTGACATCCAGGGAACATATCAAAACCCAGTCTATTTTAATGAGCGCCAGAACAAATGGAGATGGAAAACCCCAGTGTAGCTGAAGCAAGAACATTTTGCATGTTTTAGTATATCTAGGACTTGTGGGAGGTCAGAGTATCAAATAAGTGTGGAAAAGGCAGTTAGATAGAGATCAATTGGATAAATCTGTGCACTCAGACAAAAATGTAAGGTAACTGGGATTATTCAAAATAGAAAATATCTGAGTTACCTCCAGACTTAATATGTATTCTTTATCAACTGAGTATGACAAATAAAATAAAATTCCACCCTTCAAGGAGTCTAATTCTCATGACTAATATTTATGAGACCTTGTTCACTTTACAATGAACATCTATCTGAATGTTAATTTGTAAACTTCAATTTTCTAACCATTCCATGGAATTAGTTTGGCGTTATTGGTCTCACTTCACAGGTAAAGAATTAAGAACCAAGAAATCCAATGATTCTCTTAAAGGCACAACACCATCATTAATTAGATTAATGGACCATGTGCTGATGAATCAAATATCTCCAGATCAAAGTGGCCTGATAATACATGTGTTTTTGTAATACACAAACAAATGCAGCAATAAACTGTAAGCATCATGTTAATGTGTTAACGGTAGTTGACTAGTTTGGTGAGCTTAGGTATTTTATTCCTTTTACATATTTTTATATATTTTGTTATTTTGTAATGACCCTCCTGATGTTATGAATGGTGTAGAATGCCTCATTCAATGGAAGATCTTACCACTCTGAGGCCAATCTGGAGCCTCTTTCTCTTCGTGTATCTCGTGGGCATTATTCCACAGCCTTGTGGAAGAGATCAGCAGGGAAATAATGAATTCTATAAACTGTTGTGACCCTACTAGACAGCTCATAGATTTAACTAACTGAGACAAATTTAATTTCCTTTTCAAAAATGTTAATTTAGAAGAATCCTGACCAAGGAATGCAAGAGGAGGTAAGGAAATGAATGGAAATGAAAAATTGAGAGATTAATGAGGGAAAATACCCAGAATCATTTGCCTCTGCCTGTTTTGGGATCATTACACTAACTAATGGTCGATATATGATGACAAAAAGAAATTGTGGAAACAGCACAATTTGACCATCATATGTATGTTGGATTCCTTCATTCAACAGTCTGAAATGTGTGGAGGGAATAACAAGACTCTCCGTAAATTAACATCACTCATTTTCATTTTAAGAGTTTAAAAGGATACCATATTGTTAGCATTTTAATTGAGATCTAGCAGATGAAAGCTTTATAGGGTAACTGTTTTAAAAGGGATTTATTTCTGGCTCAAGAATAAATAGGTCTAGTGATAACAATTTTAGCCACAAGGAACAGTGTTGAAGAAAATCATGCTGGCATATATGCTTCAATACTTTATTAGGTGTTGGGGGTTGGTCTTGTGCACTATGTATTTGGACACTGATTTCTGTGCCCAGAGATCCAGTTGCAGAACTGATGATAACATTGTTATGAATATTGAACCGTCTCCTGTATCAGTGTTGTGTAAAGAAAGAATGTTCCCCTTTTATCTATAATTGGTTAATAAAGAAATGATCATCCTAGGCAGAAGAGATAGGAAGACTGGATCCAGCGAAATAAAGAGAGAAGGATCAAGAGGAGGAAGGTAGAGAGACCACATGGAATCACCAGGAGATTGAGATGAGAGAGCAGACATGAGGACACACATAGACAGAGCGAGCCAGGGAAAGAACAGATTGCAAGTAATGGAGCATTTATGTAGGTGTTAAAATCCTAGTTGGATTTGAATAAGCCAGAACCTGCCCAGTTTAGGCTTGCAACTTACTGGTAAAAACACCCCGTCTCTGTGTCAATTATTTGGGATGTAGAATAGGAAAAGATTACAATTTCATCTTAAAGTACAGTCTACAGTAAGATACTACTTTTATATTAGAAAATCAGTTTTTAATGTTAGAGATATGTGATACAAATCTACCAAAAGCCAGCCCTTCTTCTAAATAGTTTAGGAAATAAAAGGAATTTTAGTGACTGTTTCTTGCTGTAGAAATGGTGGCTGAGACTGGAAAGGTAACGCTCATAGAACCCTGAGTTCAGTCCCCAATCCAGCAACAAAATTTTCAGGAAGAAAGAGAGCTAGCTAGGGAAATAATGCCAGTAGCAATTGTATCAACGTATAACCTGGTGCTGCCTCCATTTTCTGGTGCCATGCCTGGTACCTGGGACTTGTTCACCTCAGATGGAGATGGTACTTCTATCCATAAGTGGCTTTTCCAGCTAGAAAAGAGTTCTGCTTAAGTAAAATTCCATGAGAAGTGAAGGACCATTGTGTACTCTGTGTGTACTTCTATACATTTTAATCATCTTGACCAAATTTAATGGAATTCTGGTGATCCTCACCTTTCTGTTGTTTGAAATTCACTGATTGAGGAGGTTCTCTATATAGTGACAGCCCGAGAATGTGTGTGTGTGTGTGTGTGTGTGTGTGTGTGTGTGTGTGTGTGTGTGTTATATGTGGGAGCCAGGAACATATGCACTTAGAAGCCAGAGGTCTTTATCATTACTCACCATATTTGAATGTGATATGTGATGAACCTGCAGCTCACAAGTTGACTAAACTGTCTGGACAGTGAGGCCCCCAGATCATCTGTGTCTTTCCCATAGTGCTGAGGTTACAGATGCACACTACCAGTTTTTTGGGGGGTCATTGTGAACTGAGCTCAGGGCTTTAGTCTATAATCTGTTGCCCCTAGGAGCCAACTTTCCACACCAATTCCTCTCCACCTTTTCCCCCTCCCCCACCCCCACTGCTGAGCAACACCTATCCCTATGAAGCAAACCATTTGGAGTTGCCCTAGGGCTTCAAACCCTTGTTTACTTGTTTACTTGAGTTGATCTCTATTTTGCTTTCTGTTCTTAGGTATTAGGTAGAGGATGCTGTGGAATGTACTGCAAA
The DNA here is from genome assembly GCA_902729485.2 of Mus minutoides. Classification (NCBI taxonomy): domain Eukaryota; kingdom Metazoa; phylum Chordata; class Mammalia; order Rodentia; family Muridae; genus Mus; species Mus minutoides. The sequence continues at coordinate 1,177,733 of LR753365.1, read as the reverse complement.
GAGAAACTAAAGGCAATGTTTACACCTAAATTTATTTAGGATCACTACATTTTGCATAGTTGGTAAAATGTTTAAATTGAGGTCTTGCCATCAATGAGAGGACCCCTACACCATGGAGTACTCCCTTCCATATGCAAATTAGGCACAGGCTATACCCAAACAACACATTTCAAACACAAAGAGATCCTTTATTAAGCAAGATAGAGAGACAGGGCAGCTGAATCTGAATGGACAGAAGCAGAAGAAGATGGCTCTATAGGAGTGGATTTTAAGGAGAAAAGGGGGAAGTCCTTGCTAGAATGAATTGGTAAGTCCTGACTGGACATGTCGATCAGTGTAGCTATTTAAGGAATTTTGACTGCTGGACTTTCCTAGTCAACCTCAGGAATGCGGAAGTTGCTAAGACTTTTGTAGTTAGCCTCAGAAATAAGGAAATGGTCAAATAAATGAGTCTAAAGAAAGTGGGGAGGTCAGTACCAGTAGCATCATGTTTGGGCCTCTTGAGCCCTTTAGATATAATGGAGGAACTGACTTTTGAAGTTTGAGGTTTCTACCTGTTACCGTGAATGATTCAACTGGGGTTTCCTGTACTTTAATCCCCTCTTTCTTTCCTTCTTTCTTTTATTCCTCTTTCCTTCCTTCTTTACTTCATTGCTTCCTTCTGAGATATGGACTTGCCAAACTTCCCAGGCTAGTCTCGAACTCCTGCATTATATCAATCATCCTACCTCAGACCCTGAATAATTGGAACCACAGGTGTATGTCCCCTCTCTCTCAGCTCTTGGCTTCTCTATTTCATCTGTGCTGAGGTCTTGGCTGCTCTGCAACTTTCTAATCATTCACTGTGTGGACGATGAAAGTCTCAGTCCTCCCACCACCAATTGCCCTGAAAGAATTAGTCAATTTCTCATGACACGCCTCGCTGTATTTGACCCAGTTTTACTGGGGCATTGGTCATACACTGTTGTCACAATCTGGTGATTATCACCATGAATCTCCCACAGGAGGCACCATGTGTTAATTAGGCTTATCTCCCTGAATTCAAACAGCATCTGTGATGTTAAAGATATACAGTAATATTTGATCTTGAGTGTATTCCTCTCCAAGAACACAATGAGGCCTCTGAACCCCTAGAGTGGGTTGTAATATTCAGAACTACTTTGCAACTACACTGACATGTACATATTTCACTTTATAATTGTTTCTTAAATAATACACTATAATTACTTACATATCGTTTGCTTTTCAATGAACATCATAAGAACTCTACAGGCAACTGAAATCTCTAAGGGGACTGTGTGGGTTATATGTAAATACTATGACATTTTACATAGGGACACTATCATCCAAGGGAATCCCATCCCAGAACTGACCTTCATAGATACTGAGGAATAACTAAATATTCAAATGCATCCCCATTTGAATGTTTATACATTATATACAATGAATATACAATGTTGGATATACTGCTTTAACAGGAAGCCTTAAATTACCTAGAATTAAAGAGTAGATAACAAACCATACGAGGCACTCTACCTTGTGGATGGCTCCATGCAAAGAAGAACTCATTCATTTTAACACATGATTTTCTGGCTATTGAGGAGAATACACAGTCTTGGACATTTACATGGCCAGAGCAGTTTACTCAATCCTGTTCCCCAGTGAATCATCATGAAAACATGCCTAATGCTCAAGGTAATGGAAAACATAAATTTGAGCAGGTAACTGGGATTCTCAACTATTAGCAACTTATATCACCCACTGTGCTTTACTTTTTTTGAAAGAGCAATTAAATATTTGGCATAATATATTCAGATTATAGTTTTCTTCCTGCAACAACTTCCAGATTCTCCATACTCTCTACCACCCTCATTCTATCCCCCTCTTTAGAAAACAAACAGGCAAACAAAAAAACAAACAAAAAGAATTAAAAGTGAAACAGTAAAACACAAGAAATACACACAAAAGATGCATGTACACGAAGTCCATATAAACAAAAAACCAAAACCCGTACTATACAAGTAAAAATCCTGTAAGACAAAACAAACAAATGAACAAACAACAACAAAAATCACAACATAATAGGAAACAAAGAGTCTACAAAAATACAATTGAGTTCCTTTTGTGTGCGTCAACTGGAGAAACCTAATTTTTCCTTTGTATATTGTTTTCAGTTAGAGATTGCTTGTAATTTAGGGGTGAAAGCCAGTGTTGACCTCTTAGTGCTGGAACCTATCTGGTGTGAACCCATACTGCATGCTGTCACAGTCTTTGTGAGGTCATATGTGAGTCAGTTCTGTTGTGTGTAAAAGACATTTGCTTGCTGTTATACATCCCTTCTGGTTCTTACAATCCTCTACCTCCTTTTCTGCATGGCTTCCTGACCTCTAAGAGGAACAATTTGATGAAGATATCCCATTTAGAGCTGAGTATTCCAATGTCTTCCATGATCCTCACACAATCCAGTTGATGATCTCTCTATTAGTCCCCATCTACTGCAAAAAAGAAGTTTCTCTGATGATGGCCAAGTAAGACACTGGTCTATGGCTATAAGAGAGTATCACTAGTGTTCATTTCTTATCTTTTTCTTCAGCAGAAAAATATTTGTTTTTTTCTCTAGGACTCTGATCAATCTAGGCTAAGGTTCTTGATCACTTTAGCAGTGCCAGGCAGGGGTTCCATCTCATGCAGTGGGCATTACATCAAAGCAGAGAGTTGTTGGTTACTGCCACAATGATTGTCTCATGATTGGCCAAGCATATTATGCAGACAAGTCACCATTGTAGGTCTCAGGGTTTGTAGCTGTGTTGGTAATTATATTTCTTCTCTAGTTGAGTCCAGAGTAAAATGAATGTTAGTCAGAGTGAAGGCTGTCTTTAGGTTCGAATTCTGCACGTTCAAAGACAGAGGTAAGTATTTATATTCTTTCCATCTAATATTATATTAGCAGTCATATTATCATTTATGACATTTATGATATTAAGTTATATTCTCTTCATTCCTAACAATTTGAAAGGCTTTTTTGTGTCTATTGAGATTGTTTTATTCTATTTATAATGAATTACATTAATTGATTCATATATACTAAATAACTCCTGATAGCTATATTAAAATCAACTTGGTCATGATGAATGATCTATTTAATATAACCTTGAATTTGATTTCCAAACATATGTTCTGAATTTTTACATCTCTACTTATTATGAAAGAATATCTGTAATTTTCTCTTTTTATTAGATATTTTCTTCATTTACATTTCAAATGCTATCCCAAAATCGCCTATACCCTCTCCTTACCCTGTTCCCCTACCCACTTACTCCCAATTATCAGTCCTGGCATTCCACTGTACTGGGGCATATAAAGTTTGCTAGAACAAGGGGCCTCTCTTCACAATGATGGTAGACTAGGCCATCTTCTGCTACATATGCAGCTAGAGACACAAGCTCTAGGGGAACTAGTTAGTTCATATTGTTGTTCTACCTTTAGGGTTGCAGACCCCTTCAGCCCTTGGGTACATTCTCTAGATCCTATATTGGGGGCCCTGTGTTCCATCCTATAGATGACTGTGAGCATCCATTTCTGTATTTGCCAGGCACTGGCAAAGCCTCACAGGAGACAGCTATATCAGGGTTCCTTCAGCAAAATCTTGCTGGCATATGCAATAGTGTCTAGGTTTGGTAGCTGATTATGTGATGGACCCCTGGGTGGGGCAGTATCTAGATGGTCTATCCTTTCATCTTAGCTTCAAACTTTGTCTCTGCAACTCCTTCCATGTATATTTTATTCCCTATTCTAGAGAGGAATGAAGTATCCACGTGTTGATCTTCCTTAATTTTCATGTGTTTTGGAAGTTGTATCTTGGGTATTCTAGGTTTCTGGCCTAATATCCACTTATCAGTGAGTACATATCAAGTGACTTCTTTTGTGATTGGGTTACCTCATTCAGGATGATATCCTCCAGATACATCCATTTGCACAAGAATTTCATAAATCCATTGTTTTTAATAGCTGAGGAGTATTCCACTGTGTAAATGTACCATATTTTCTGTATCCGTTCCTCTGTTGAGGGACATCTGGGTTCTTTCCAGCTTCTGGCTATTATAAATAGCACTGCTATAAACATAGTGGAGCATATGTCCTTATTACCATTTGGAACATCTTCTGGGTATATGACGAGGAGAGGTATTGGGGGATCCTCCACTAGTACTATGTCCAGTTTTCTGAAGAAGCACCAGACTGATTTTCAAAGTGGTTGTACAAGCTTGCAATCCCACCAGCAATGGAGGAGTGTTCCTCTTTCTCCACTACCTGGACAGCATCTGCTTTCACCTGAATTTTTGATCCTAGCCATTCTGACTGGTGTGAGGTGGAATCTCAGGGTTGTTTTAATTTGCATTTCCCTGATTAAGGATGTTGAACATTTTTTCAAGTGCTTCTCAGTCATTTGGTATTCCTCAGTTGAGAATTCTTTCCTTAGCTCTATACCCCCTTTTAATGGGGTTATTTGTATTTTTGGAGTTCAGCTTCTTGAGCTCTTTTTATATATTCTATATTAATCCGCTATCAGATTTAGGATTGGTAAAAATACTTTCCCAATCTGTTGGTGGCCTTTTTGTCTTATTGACAGTATCTTTTGCCCTACAGAAGTTTTGCAATTTTATGAGGTTCAATTTGTAGATTCTTGATCTTACAGCACAGGCCATTACTGTTCTCTTTAGTAATTTTTCCCCTGTGCCCATAACTTTGAGAGTTTTCCCCACTGTCTCCTCTCAAATTTCAGTGTCTCTGGTTTTATGTGGAGTTCTTTTATCCACTTAGACTTGAGCTTTGTACAAGGAGATAGGAATGGATCAATTCGCATTCTTCTACATGATACCTGCCAGTTGTGCCAGCACCATTTGTTAAAAATGCTGTGTTTTTTCCACTGGTTGGTTTTAGCTCCCTTGTCAAAGATCAAGTGACTATAGATGTGTGAGTTCATTTCTGGGTCTTCAATTCTATTCCATTGATCTACCTGTCTGTCGCTGCACCAGTGCCATGCAGTTTTTATCACAATTGCTCTGTAGTAGATCATGAGTTCAGGCATGGTGATTCCCCCAGAGGATCTTTTATTGTTGAGAGTAGTTTTTGCTATCCTAAGTCTTTTTCTTATGCCAGATGAATTTGCAAATTGCCCTTTCTAACTCAGTGAAGAATTCAGTTGGAATTTTGTTGGGGATTATATTGAATCTGTAGATTGCTTTCAGCAGGATAGGCATTTTGAATATATTAATTCTGCCAATCCATGAGCATGGGAGATCTTTCAATCTTCTGGGATCTTCTTCAATTTCTTTCTTCAGAGACTTGCAGTTCTTGTCATACAAATCTTTTACTTCCTTAGTTATAGTCACACCAAGGTATTTTATATTATTTGTTACTATTGTGAAGGGTGTTGTTTCTCTGACTTCTTTCTCATCCTGTTTATCCTTTGTGTAGAGAAAGGTCACTAATTTGTTTGAGTTAATTTTATATCCAGCTTCTTCGTTGAAGCTGTATCAGGTTTAGGTGTGATCTGGTGGAATTTTTAGGATCACTTATATATACTCTCATATGATCTGAAAACAGTGATATTTTGACTTCTTCCTATCTAATTTGTATCTCCTTGATCTACTTTTGTTGTCAAATTGCTCTGGCTAGGACTTCAAGTACTATTTGAATAGGTAGGGAGAAACTGGGCAGCTTTGTCTAGTCCTGATTTTAGTGGGACTGCATCCAGCTTGTCTCAATTTACTTTGATGTTGGCTACTGGTATGCTGTAGATTGCTTTTATTAGGTTCAGTTATGGGCCTTGAATGCCTGATCTTTCCATGACTTTTATCATGAATGTGTGTTGGATTTTGTCAAATGTTTCTCAGCATGTAACAAGATGATCATGTGCTTTTTGCTTTTGAGTTTGTTTATAGAGTGGATTATGCTGATGGAATTCCATATATTAAACCATCCCTGCATCCCTGGGATGAAGCCTACTTGGTCATGATGGGTGATCATTTTCATGTGTTCTTGGATTCAGTTTGCGAGGATTTTATTGAGTATTTTTGCATCGACATTCATAAGGGAAATTGGTCTGAAGTTCTCTTTCTTTGTTGGATCTTTGTGTGGTTTAGGTATCAGAGTAATTGTGGCTTCATAGAATGAATTGGGTAGAGAACCTTCTGTTTCTATTTTGTCGAATAGTTTGAGTAGACTTAGAATTAGGTCTTCTTTGAAGGTCTGATAGAACTCTGCACTAAACCCACCTGGTCCTGTGTTTTTTTGTTTGTTTGTTTGTTTGTTTTTTGTTTTGCTTGGGAGACTATTAATGACTGCTTTTATGTCTTTAGGGGAAATATCTGTTAAATCTATTTGTTTCATAACTTCTGTTAGTTTCCATGCCACTCTGTTTAGTTTCTTTTTCGAGGATCTGTCCATTGGTGACAGTGGGGTGTTGAAGTCTCCCACTGTTATTGTGTGAGGTGCAATGTGTGCTTTGAACTGTATTAAAGTTTCTTTAATGAATGTGGCTGCCCTTTCATTTGGAACATAGATATTTAGAATTGAGATTTCATCTTGGTAGATTTTAGCTTTGATGAGTATGAAGTGCCCGTCCTTGTCTTTTTTGATAACTTTGTGTTGGAAGTCAATTTTATTCGATATTAGAATGGCTACTCCAGCTTGTTTCTTCAGACCATTTGCTTGGAAAATTGTTTTCCAGCCTTATACTCTGAGGTAGTGTCTGTTTTTATCCCCGAGTAAGGTTTCCTGTAAACAGCAAAATGTTGGGTCCTGTTTGTGTAGCCAGTTTGTTAGTCTATGTCTTTTTATTAGTGAATTGAGTCCATTGATGTTAAAAGAAATCAAAGAAAAATAATTGTTGCTTCCTTTCATTTTTGTTGTTAAAGTTGGGAATCTGTTCTTGTGGCTGTCTTCTTTTCCTTTTGATAAAGGATTACTTTCTTTTTTCTAGGGTGTAATTTCCATCCTTGTATTGGTGTTTTCCCTTCATTGTCCTTTAAAGGACTGGGTTCATGGAAATATATTGTGTGAATTTGCTTTTGTCATGGAATACGTTGGTTCCTCCATCTATGGTAATTGAGAGTTTTGCTGGGAATAGTAGCCTGGGCTGCCATTTTTGTTCTCTTAGTGTCTGTATAACATCTGTCCCTGGTGAGAAGTCTGGAGCAATTCTAATAGACCTGCCTTTATATCTTGCTTGACCTTTTTCCCTTACTGCTTTTTATATTCTGTCTTTATTTAGTGCAATTTTTGTTCGGATAATTATGTGTCAGGAGGAATTTCTTTTCTGGTCCAGTATATTTGGAGTTCTGTAGGCTTCTTGTATGTTCATGGGCATCTCTTTCTTTAGGTATGGGAAGTTTTCTTCTATAATTTTGTTGAAGATATTTCCTGCCCCTTTAATTTAAAAATCTTCAGTCTCATCGACTCCTATTATCCATAGGTTTGGTCTTCTCAATGTGTAATGGATTTCCTGGATGTTTAGAGTTAGGATCTTTTTGCATTTTGCATTTTCTTTGATTGTTGTTTCCATGTTCCCTATGGAATCTTCTGCACCTGAGATTCTCTCTTCCATCTCTTGTATTCTGTTGCTGATGCTCACATCTATGGTTCCTGATTTCTTTCCTAGGGTTTCTATCTCCAGAGTTGTCTCCCTTTGCATTTTCTTCATTGTTTCTACTTCCATTTTTAGATCTTGGATGGTTTTGTTCAATTCCATTGCCTGTTTGGTTGTGTTTTCCTGTAATTCTTTAAGGAATTTTTGTGTTTCTTCTACCTATTTAGCAGTGTTTGCCTGTAATTCTTTAAGGATTTTTTGCCTGTTTAGCAGTGTTCTCCTGAAATTTCTTGAGGGATTTTTGTGTTTCCTCTTTAAGGGCTTCTACCTGTTTAGCAGTGTTCTCCTGTATTTCTTGAAGTGAGTTATTAATGCCCTTCATAAAATCTTCTACCACCATCATGAGATATAATTTTAAATCCGTGCCTTGTTTCTCGGGTGTGTTGGGGTATCCAGGACTCATTGTGGTAGGCGTACTGGGTTCTGATGATGTACAGTGTTCTTGGTTTCTGTTAGTAAGATTCTTACATTTGCCTTTTGCCATCTGGAAATGTCTGGTGTTAATGTTCATGCTGTCTCTGGTTGGAGCTTGATCCTCCTGAGATTCTTTTAGCCTCTGCCAGCACTCCTGGGATTCCAACTCTCTCCTGAGTTCCAGTGGTCAGAGCACTATCTGCAGGCATGCTCTCCTCTTTCAGGGCAGATGTCCAGCAGTGTGGAGCGCTGACCCACTTGTTCTGGGGTCAGACCTTTTCCTGTAGGCTGACTCTCCTCTGGCAAGGAATGTGCCCAAGGGTCTGGGTCTCAGCTCTGCATCGTGGCTGAGGATGAAGGCCCAATGGTACCCTGACCAAGAAGCTCTGTTGCTTCTATCACCCAAGTGCTCTCAGGTGATCAGGAGATCCTGGGTGTGCTAGGGGTCCTGCAGTGTAGAGAGTCCTCTGGTACCCTAGGTGCCCTTTGCTGGGTTCAAGCAGAAGATGGTGGGGCTTGCCTGACCTGAATGTATCCCAGCCTCTGGTCGGGCGCAGTTCCTTTGTCCCTGTTCCTGCTGGCACAAGACCCTCCGCAATTCTTTGGAGCTGATGTTGAGTTCCACTTACCCATGATCCTGAGGTGATCCTGAGGTCCTGTGTTATGTAGAGCACTCTGGAGCCCTTAGTGGCCTCTGCTGGGCTCAGAAGGAAGATGGTGGGGGTGGCCCTGACTGGAATAGATCCAATTTTCACTTTTTATGGTTTGGGTGTCAGATAAATACTGACTTCATAAAGGGTTATAGAAACCTTTCTTCTTTTTCTACTGAAGGGAGTAATTTGTAGAGTTTTGTTGTACAGTCTTTGAAGTTCTGGTAAAGTTCTGCATCAGGTCCTAGATTTTCTTTACCATTTTGACTATTATTATTTTCATTAATTTCTGCCCAAGATTTTGATCATTTATTTCAATCTGCTATTTTGGGTTTAGGTTTGTTCTTATTTTTCAATGACCTTTAGGTGTATCACATTCTCTGTTGATCTAAGAGGGAAGCAATGAATAAGGAAAGGAGATTTCACGAGTCAACAGTACCTAAAGATTTATGGGTTAATGCAATACTATTCAAAATATGAAGATGTAAAAAAGGATTAGAGGGAGGAAAAGGGAAGGGAGTGAAAACAAACAAGTTAAAAAAAAAAGTCCAAAAAAACAAGTCCAAAAATATTTAAAAAAAAAACAAGTCCAAAACATTCCTCACAGAATTAGAATGAGATTCAAACCTAAAAGTCATAGGATGCATGATTGACCCCATGTAGCCAACACAATCTTAAATAATACAACAAAGCTAGAGGCATCACATGCCTGAATGTAAGTCCTTGTGTAGAGGCAGAGTACATAAAATACATTACACTAGCATAAAAGCAGACCACTGGAGGAGAGCAAAGAGGAGAGGCAAAGGCAGGTCATAGCCAACTGGTTATACAGCTACAGCCAACTTTTTTCTGCAAAGGTTCTATGGCATATATTTGAGAAAGGAAAACTTCTTCAAAACATTGCTCTGGAAAAATGTGATATCCACAGGAAGAAGGATGAAAGTTAATGTTGACACCCTTGCCTGTATAAATACCAATTCAAAAGAGATTAAGTATGTACATGTAAGTTTCAAAATTATGAAACCCCAAGGAGACGACATTGTGATATTCTTTAAGACAATGGAATAGGCAATAACTTTTTAATTGCCCAAACACAGAGAAAACAAAATGAGATATGGACAAATGGAGTTATATAAAATTAAAAGTCTAAGTAAATATTTAAAACAACCTACAGCATTGGGAGAAAATATTTGCTGATTAATTTTTATCAGGGTTTTATATTTTATAAAGGTGTGGGTGGGTGGGGGTGTTATATATGTGTGTAAAGCTTGTTTATGTATGTGCTTGCTTGTACATACATGGAGGTCAGAGTGTCAAGTACTGTGCCTTTCTACCTTGTATAGGGCAGTATTTATCCCTCCCAGCATGACTGCCCATAGAAATCTGGCTTCCTGAGAATCTGGCTGAAAACAGGCAGCCTTTTTGAGTTGTACATTATCTATCAGTGAGGTTGGCTTCATGGCAAAATTTGAACAAAAGAAGAGTTTGCCAATTTGTGCATGAGAGTGGTAGTTACAATAGATGGAAAAGCTGGGTACACAGATGTTCAGGTGGAGCAAGACCCTAAGAGAAAAAAAAACATTAGAACAACAATGTCTAAAAACCAATGTCTTAAGATCTGGAGAGATAGATCAGTGGCCAAGAGCACTTGATGTTCTTCTAGAGTACCTAGGTTTGATTCCCAGTGCCCAGTTGATAGCTCATAATTGTCTGTAACTCATCTTCTATGGGATTACAACCTCTTCTGACCTTTTCAAGAACCAGGCAAGCAAATGGTGCACAAATATATGTGCAGACCAAAAAAACTCAAGCACATAAAACCATTTTTAAAACCTTAGCTAATTTTCTTCTGTACACAACAAGCAGTTTCCATGGTGGTTGGGGCATTTCACCCAAGAATAGATCAAGTGCTACCACTGTCAGAGCAATCACGCAGCTGACAGCTTTTGATCTTACAAAGAAGAGGAGAGGAAGGAGAGATAAATTCAGAAATCCTTAAACCAAACCCACAACAGTAAACTTCAGGTGGAAAAGCAGTACGTGAAATATAGAACTGGGTAAGTTCTGCCTTAAAGATGTTTCTGTCAAATGACTTTGTAATTGAAAAACCTAAAAACAGTGATGTCAAAGATGGAGTCTTTGCATTCTATCTGGGATTCTTACATAGTTTTATCTTCCAGCCTACAGCTCTGACTGGGCTAAGCCTGTTCTCCTGCAATCCGTCTGTGATCCTGCCCAATCCACGATTAACCTGAGTCAACCTTGATTTCTGTCCCTTCTAACCCCAAATAGTACTCCGCTGGCTGAGCCAGCCAGCACTAGTTTGTACAGAGTAAACATTCTCATGCCCTCAGATTTGCTCCAGATGGTGTGTCTGTTCAGCTGCTATTATGGCTAATAGTTAATTAATCTATTCTGTTCTTCAGAGAAGAATTCCAAGAATTATGTTTCAGAGTAAATTTTAATTAGCTGTGGAATGGCTTACTTTCCTCTATTAATTAATCATGTCTGGAGATATGTAAGCTATTGGACATAAACACATCTGATAAATACCCACTGCCCTCTTTGACAGTTAGTTGAATTTTCAATTAAAATGTCTAGAATTCCTCTGCCTATTTCAAATAACGTGAAGTGGTGGTAAAATTCCACTCCTTGAAAGAATACAGTACAGTGAGCTTGCTCATACTCAAAAGTATGTGAGCTTCCCTTTCCCAGGATCAATGTGATTAGCACAGGATCAAAGTAATGTACTACTAGCAATACAAGGGTGTATGTATGGGGTGAAACTGGAGGACATGTGTGTGCATATGTAGTTGTGTATATCTATGCATTGCCATGACTACAATAAAGGGTAGCATCACCAGATTCCTTATGAGTCAGTGGCATCATCTAGTAAAGCTAAAAGCAGGGGCATGTGGGAGCCATCCAGTACTGAACTGCTTGCTCCACAAATGTGAGGACCTGAGTTCAGGTCCCAAATGTTCATATAAAAAGTGGCAGTGTGTGCTTGTAATTTCAGTGCTGGGGAGACACAATAATGTGTGGGCCCCTGGATTTCTCTGTCTAGCCAGTATAGCCAAGTTGTTGAACAGCAAGTTAAATGAGAGACTCCATTTCAAAATTAATGTATAGAATAATTGAAGAAAATATACAAGGCCAACCTTGAACTTCTATCCACATATTTGTATACATACACACACATGCATCTTCATGTACACAGCATGAATGCACACATATAAACACACACACACATGCACAAATATACTATAAGCACACATACACCATATATACACATATACCATACAAACATGCATGCACTTAGGAACAAACACACATGTGATCTCCAAAAGCATGATATTGCCAAAAGCTGCCCCATGCTATTGCTGTAAAGTACATATTGATTTTATATTAGCAAATGTATGATAATTCCAATTAAATAATTAAAATAGAATGGAATATGAAAATCAAGTTTGATTTTCAATTACACAGAGAAAGAAAACTGGTATGTGAATGTCCTTGGCTCTTTCAGTATATGATATAGTAAATATGTTCATTTAGAGATCAACAATAAAAGCATTTTGGGTTGGATGTAACCAAGCTAGAAATGTCAGAAAATAATCTTAATTGTGTTCAACTCATATGATCTTTCTTTACAACTGGGCCATTTTATGGAGAAATATAGCCATCAACAAAGGACCTAGATTGATAGCACTGATACTTTTTAATAAAATATGTTTTGCTATTTCAACAGGATAGCATGTCTACTTATTTACATGTCTTGTTGAGCAGTTTGCTCTGCCAAGCAAATTTCAAAAATGTTTGTTGAGTTCATACCAAGTTTATAGCAACTAGTTCAAACCACATGGTACATCTCACCTAAAACTGGGAAGCGTGTTTTGTTGTTTGTTGTATTATTTGAAAATACACAATGCTCACTGAAGAGTCCCCGGTTAAAGAGTTTCCTGAGCCAACCCTTCATCCCAAAGGTCTTTCTCTATGTGGAACACTTGCTTCCATTTTTCATTTTTGAAAGCACTAACAAATGTTCCATTAAGATTAACAATATTTTGATGTGTTTGAACGTTAACTCTTGCAAACATCTCTTAATAGTGTTTCTGATTTTTTTTAAGGCTTCTGACAATTTTTTTAGAGGAAAAAAGTCTTCTTGAAACATCAAAATCATTCCATATATATTATATAGCACATCATTCATGGAGAACACTAAGACCTCACTGAGTCAGTTTGAACTATAGATACATGATCTATAAAACATTCATTGTGCCATTGCAGACATCCCATAGATGCCATAATCCTTTATAAACCCAACATGCCAGGATATTACTAGTAAACGGTTAATGACTGTTTAGTGGAATGGAAAAGCAAACTCCTAGTATACTAACTGAAAACAGACAAAGCTATGGTATAAGTACAAATATATATATATATATATATATATATATATATATATATATATATATATACAGCTGCATGGCATTCTAGGTTGTAGGAAAATACACAGGAGGCTAGTCCATCATATCTAAATAGATTTTAGAAATTTGTATTATTCATGTGTATATGTAGATGTGTGTGCATGTGTGGGGGATGCTACTCACAGAAGCCAGTGTCAGGCTTTAGATACTTTTAAGTTTGAATTACAGTCATTTTATGTGTCTCCTATTGTTGGTCATCGAGTTTGAACTCTGGCCCTCTGATAGAACAGTAAGCACTTGTTAATTGCTGAGCCATTTATCCAGCCATAATGCCTGTATATTTTTAAGTTATTCATAAAGTTTACAAATTACTAAGTAAATATGTTTTATGTTCATCTTCTGACAATGCTAAGAATGCTTTCAACTCATTAAAAGAAAAAAGTTCAGAGGCATTATATATACAGCTTATAAATGACTGCAGGTCAGAGAAAGATCAATCAATACTCATGTACAAGATTAAACATTAGGCTTTGGATCAGAAGTACTTGCTAAGTAATAAATCAGACATAATCCACAAATTATGTATTATTTGAAAATATTGTATTTCTTTGCTTTACTTCAATAATTTCAATAAACACTCTATTGTAATCAAAATTTTTGTCCTAAAATAATCTGCTTCTGCATTGGTCACTGAAATGTTTGTGGAGCAGAAAAGTCAGTCATATTTTCCTATAGCTAAAAAAGACATGGCAGACCCTTTATCATAGCTGAGCTCTAGTAAAAGTAGAATTAGCAAGGCATAGTTTTGCACTTGAAATATACAAATGTATGAATATTTATGTATTTGTAGATACTATCTTTGAAATCTATATACACCTCTTGCCTGTTGACTTTGGTTCAGTAGCAAGTCCAACCCACTTAACGGCTGGTGATATTGAGGCATTCCTAAGAATGAGAAAAGGGACAAAGCCAGGCATTGCTTCTGTCATTGTCACTGTGAGAAGTCCAAATGATACGTCTTTAGGGCTGACTCTCCTGCCTATCAACCCCGCTATGATTCCTTTAGGGCTGGTAGCAGAAGTTGAAAACAAGAAACAGACAGGTTCACTCCTTTCTGTCCATCTCATACTGATTTTTTTATCACATACTTCTCTGGTAAGAGGTATAGAGGTTTTATTCATGAGAAGAGAAAGAAAGCATAGGAATCATAGCTATAAACATGCCAACTTGTATAACATGACACCTCATTGACATCTGTAAACATCTTAAATTTTTGTGATTGGTTAGAATGATTTCAAATTTTAATGTTTCTTTTCTCCTCATTTCCATGGATCAGAAATTTAGAATTAGCACAGTAGAGTGGTTTCCAGCTTACACAGCCATGAGATTGCTGTGAAAAATCACCCAGGGCTATACCGTACAAAGGCTTGACTGGGTGGCAGAATCCATTTCCAAGATGGCTTCACTTATTCGGCTATTGACATAGGACATACCCCCTACTGTTGTTGGAAGCAGGTCTTAGACTCTTAGCTGTGTGGTTGCATGACTACCTTCAGAGCATGTGGTTGTAGAGTGTGGGATTAACACTCACCAGGTAGTGTAGTGGTGTCAGCTGAGACACACAGCATCACAGCATCACATGTATCCTATTCTGTCCTTAGAGCACATAAAGCCAACATCAATAGGGACATAGTCTTCACTGTTCTTCTTAGCAGTATGAGATCTTGAACTCAGCACTTCACTCAAGCAAGGCAGTCACATCTCCAATTCAACAATGACTTATGTCTGGACACCGAGAAACAATCCCATGCTTATCTTCTGGTAGAAATAAGGAGAGGCCTCCAGGAATCTCCAGGGCATTGCTGACTCTGTATCCCTTAAGAGTGCTACAGAGAGCCCTGCTCACCTAGGTCGGGCAGAGCTATGCTGTTTCTTTCTATGGAATAAACACCCACAGATATCGTCAGATTATCACCAGCCTATGTACCTTAGGGCAGCAACTGTGAAGTAAATTGTTCTGATAGGAGAAATGACTATCTAGGAGAAAGCAGTTATCCCCACAAAGCATGTCTGAGAAGGCCTGAAGGTAGGGACAGTAGAATTAGCCTATAAAGGGAAACATAGAATGAGAAGTAAGTCAAGTACCCTGGAAACTGTGTCTCAGTTAGAATTCCCATTACATGATAGGATGCCATGCCCAAGGAATTCATTACATAAAGGGTTCATGTAAGAGAAGTCAAGACAGCAGACGCTTGAAGCAGCTCATCGAGTCATGGCCACAATTAAGAACAGAGAGTGATGAATACACGCTACTGCTCAATTAATGTTCTCCATTTTATACAGACTAAGGGCTCCTGCCCAGGGAACAGTCCCACACAGAACTAAGATGGGTCCTCCTACATCAGTTAATCTACTCAAGACATGCCCCATCTTCCTATCTATAGGCTCATCCCCAAGGTCACTACCTGCTTCATCTCCAGGACTGGTACCTGACATCAAAATGTGTCAGTTTCTCATTTCTCTCTATTGTGAGTATCAAAAACAGGAGACCACCAAAGGCTTTGTTCCAACAGTTTCTAGGCTTAACTGGGAGATGGAGGAATACAAAGACTGTGTCCTTTGGGCAGATCCTACAATGATGTAGGAGAGGCTTTGGAGGTTGCTGGTAAAGATGGGTTTCACTAATAACACAGAGATATTTAATTTTTAAAAAATATACAAGAAGCCAGGCATGGTGGCGCACGCCTTTAATCCCAGCACTCAGGAGACAGAGGCAGGCAGATTTCTGAGTTCGAGGCCAGCCTAGTCTACAAAGTGAGCTCCAGGACAGCCAGAGCTATACAGAGAAACCCTGTCTTGGGAAAAAATATATATATATACATACATATATACACATATATGTATGTATATAGAAAAATATAGATAGAATATATATAGAAAAATATATATAGAAAAAAATCACTACTTTTGAAAAAAAATTGAAATATAGAGGATCAGATTAAAAGAAATGCAGATGTCAGAGCCCAGTCTACATGTTTAGTGATCAGGGGCTGGTGAGCAATTAATTTCAAAGAGATAAACTGTGGAATTGCCAAATTCAAGGCCATCCTTCAACTTGGCATACCCAGGTGCTAAAGACCTGGTTATGAGATATGCATGCTCATTCTGACATGTATGCAGGCATCAGCCACCTCAATACACAAGATGCCTCCAGTTCTGAGAAGCCCAGAGATGCCAGCCAAGAAACAAAAGAAACCATGGACATACAGCTGTACCCTGTGCTCCCCGGATACCACTGTGCTGGCAAGAAGTGGAGTCCCTTCATAGTAGTAGCTTCTGGTGAGAAGTCCCTGGTAGCTTGCTATTTGCAGGAGGACAATAACCTGCTGTATCCTCCTCCCCTTCATGTCTCTGTTCTCCCCAAAGGCTTTCCATCTCCAAACCAAGTTAGAAAAATGGGAGAGGACTCTGCCTTACCATTAGAACCCAACAGATCTCACTGCACACAGGCATATCTCCACCTCTTCTCTTTCCTCCCATATATACAAGAAGATTAAGGGAAACTGCTATCCATTTTCAGGCCATTGTGTCCTCTCCAAGGGAATGCTCAGCATTCAGGCACACACAAAGGCTGCAATTCAGCTTTCAAGGGCTGAGGGAAAGAGCTCTGTTGTATGTGCAGAATACAATGCCTGGTGACTTAATTTTAGGCTTTGCTGTTTTGCAGTTAATTAAAAAATAATAGCCAAATGTGTTGCCAAGAAAAGTAAGGGATGTAAAATTCATTTAATTCACTTAAGAACTTTATGTTCAAATTTTCCAAAATAGTGCCTCTACAACAGATCCTGAAGGTGCTTTCTGGAATGAAACCAGATATTTTAATTCACTTGTGAAAGTAATTTCAGCCTCAGCCTCATTCTGTGCCAAATAATAATGAATTTTATAGTTGGAGAATATTTACACTGAGTATAGAGCAAAATGTCTTAAAGTAGACATCCACTGGGTCCTCCAAGTCTCCTTTCTCTATTGCATTTTTCATTTCACATTTTGTTTGAAGAAAATTGTAAGTTGACATGCATCTATGAAATATTATTGTTTCTCTTACTCATCTGGCCCAGTGGATAAATCCTGGAAAGGTGGAACATGACATTCCAGCAGGAGAGTTCTTCATGTTACCCTTCCCAGTCAATCCAATCCCCATTTTTTTCACCTACAATCTGAAGAGTGGTAACAATTCATCTGTTCTCCATGAAAGGGCTGGAGAGATAGTTTAGCCTGTACAGTGCTTGCTGCCCAAGCCTGAGGCCCTGAGTTCGGATCCCAGCAGTCATATCAATGGCTACTTGTCATGTGCCTATAGTTTCAGCTCCATGGAGGCATATACAGGGAGATCCCTGAAGCTCACTGACGACCCACTCAAGCAGAACTGGTGAGCTCCAGGCTCAGTGAGATACCCTGACCCACCAATAATGTGGACAGCCATTGAAGAAAATATTCCATTACAATCTTTGGTTGTCACATGTAGAACACATTCACTCACATGCAAATGCAGTGAGCATGTATACATGAACATACCGCATATATAGTGTTTAAATAAAGTTGCCTTATTACTTTGGAGGCTTGATTATGTTTTTCACCCAGCATATTTATCTGGAGAATCAACGAATTTGCAATATGTATCAACAGCATGATCTTTCTCTTACTGAGTGGGTTTGGTTTGTTTTGGTTTGTTTCAGATAATGGTGATAAACATTTTCACACATACTACTTTGGCATTTTCATATTCATATAGCTGAAAAAGCTCTTCCTTTCTTCTAGTTCTGGCTATGTTGTTTATTTATTTTTATTAATATACAGTCTAGATATTAGTCCTTGGCCAGATATTTAATTTGTAAATATTTTAAAGTATTTGTTTACATTTATTAGTTGAATGCATGCTGGTAGAAGTCAGAGGACAGCCCGAGGAACTCATCATCATGTTCATCCTGAGCATAGAACTCAGATCATCAGCAAAGATCTTATGATGCATCTTTACTCACTGGCCTATTTTCTCTTAATATTTTCTCTTGCATTATGGGCCCTTTGAAGAAAAAAAATCTGGAATTTTGACACAAATGTTTTCATTAATCTTCCTTTTTGGCTTATAATTTTGGTTTCAAATTTAAGAACCTTTGCCTATTCTAAATCCAAAAGAAAAATCTCTCCTTTGTTCAATGTAAGTTTGAGAACTTTATGTTATATATTCAAAGCTAAGATGCATTTCTAATTGTGGAGATATATATTAAATGTTAAAGCTCTATATCAATTTACGGAAAGAACTGATACCTTTGCTATGCCCTATTTTCTAATGCATTAACATAGTAAACCTTGCACCTTACATAGGACACTGTTCTCATTTGTGCCATGGAGATCTAAAAGCTTTTTAGATAGAGACCTAGATACTTTGTGAATGGTTATAAGAGGTAATAATGTTAACTCGAGGGTCCAGTATTTATTGCTATCAAGTACAGCACTACTGCAGGTGGTTGTGTGACCTGTAGCCAGTTGAACTGACTCCACAGTTTAAGAAAGACTGTGTTGTACTATTTGTTTTATATTCAATGGCAATTTTCACTTAGAAAATGATGTCATCTACAAATAGGGTCCAAATAGGTAGTTTTATATTTGCTCATATCAAGTTATGAAAGTGTCTTTTATTCTTATATGACCTTTATGTTATGAATGTTTTATAGTTTATGTTTTCCTTTCATATTGTGAGTTTTTCTTTCAGATTTTTGAATAGATGTTGGCTTTTACAGATTATTTATGTGTATCACTTAATATAATATAATTTTATGATTTTCTATCCTTAGACTTTTAACTGATATGTAAATATAAAATAATCTTACATTTCTAGAAAAAAAAACTGTTGATTATGATGTATAGCTTTTCTGTGCTACTTCATTCTACTTTCCAATATTTTGCTAAAGAATTTGCTTCTATATTTAAAAGACATGTTGATCTGTAATTTGATTTTTATGTGTTCTAGCTCTCTCGATTTAGAATAAGGTAGCATCAACATTACAAAATAAACTAGAAAGAGTTCTCAACTCTTCTGTATTTTCTAAGTCATTGTATAGAACTGGGATTAGTTCTTTAAACCAAATAGAGACACCATCTTGGCCTGGAGATTTCTCTACAGAAACAGGAAAAACAAACATCTTAAAATGTAAATAGAACCACCAAAGACCCCAGATAGTCAAAGCAATCTTAAGGGAAAAAAGAATAAATGTTGAAAGGATTGCCATCCAGGATCTAAAGTCATATTCAAGGAGTATAGTAATTCTTAGATGGCCTTTACTTTTTAAAACAGTAGTAGGATTTTCAAATTATATTTCATGTGGGAGAATTACAGAAGTTTCTCGTGGAAGTGGTACATTTCAGCTTAGGTGTCAGACTTCTTTGCATATACTATTCATGCCTTTTCTTTTCATCATGGCTGTTCTTTATTGTTTTTTATTGAGGATTTCATACATAAGGAGAATGTGGTTTAATCAAATCTACCTCAAGTCCTTTCTTTCTAATCACTTTCTTATCCCTCCTAACCATGAGACCTTCCTAAATTCATGTCTCCCTTTAAACAAAAAAACCCCACTGACTCCACCTAATGCTGTATGTGTATTTATGGGTATAGGATTTCTACAAGAACATTGGTAACCTCTCAGGTTCTACACCCCTAAAGAAAACTGACCAACCTTCTAGCTAATAGCCATCAATTATCAATCCCTCTTCATTGAGGAGTGGAACTTCAAGAGACCATCCTTCACTCATGCTAGGGTTATGGTTGGCTTGATTTTGCATAGATCATTTACATGTAGTAACAGATTATATACGTTCATGAGAGCAGCAACTCTGTCATACCCAGGGAATTATTTGTTTCTTTCAGATGTCCACCCACTCTGCCAATGACATTTTTCCCCATCTTCCATGATGATTCTTGAGCCTTGAGGGTGTGGTATGGTTCAGATGTCCCATTTTGAGCTGAGTACTGGCCAGTGTCTTATTCTCTGTACATTAACCACTATGTGGTCTCTGTATTATTCACCATCTATTGGGGTACAATCTGTAGGTATAATGATAAGACCTTAGGGGTCATTTACTGTTTCCTCTCTTTTTTCCTTTTCCGGTATTGTCAAGATTTTTTGGGTTTGTGGCGGGGAGGGGTCGGGGGCCAGGGAAACCACTGTCTTACTGGTTTTCTCTAATTATCAATTTCTTATGTCATTGGCTTTGGATCTAATCTTATTATTTTTGATTCCTGCTTTCTTACATTCCTTTTACATTTTGAAATAGTCTTAAGGCAGTTTTGCAAAACATTGATCGGAGATTTTTCTTTGCCAACAGGAGCCTTATTGTTTTAATTGTGTCCTACAAATTTTGAAACATATTTTGCTGTCACGATAAGCATCATTTAACTCAACGTCACACAAGTGCTGGGAACTGAATATGTGTCCTCTGAAAAAGCAACAAGTGCTCTTATCCACTGATCTATCTCCCCAGCCCTTTATTTTCTTTCTGTAGATAGATTTCTCCTCACACCTAGTCAACAGATTCTCTTAAGACAGCACAAGAATCTAACACTTTTATATTTGTCTCATTCTGTGTATAAGATAGGTGGCTCTAAGACCTATTCATACCAGTAAAGAATCAAGAGACAGCTATGATCATGATCTTTCCCTTTATTCAGGGCATTTATTGCTTTCAATCTACATATAAGAGGAGATATTGTGCGTGTATGTAGAGTAAGTAGTTATGGATAAATGAAACATGAAAAACCCAATATATTTACTATGAGGAGTCCCAGTGAAGGCAACAAGAAGGCTTGTTGGCTGGCATAGCTTTTGAGGCTTGTATCAAGACCACTAAGACTGAGATACTTGGAAGTACAGAATAAGATTGAAAATCTAGTATATGGTATTACCAGGAACAAAGAAATAACCACAGTACATTAATTCTTGCATTGAACTTTAGATACCCAAGTTTGGCTAGAAATATAAGTTTTGGCAAAGAAAAGTGTTATGTGAGAACAAAGCTATCAACAAATTAATGGATATTTGTATTAAGATTTATTCTTTAGTGTGGCCCACTACATGGTACATTCCCTTGACTCTTACTGGACCTCAGCTCCTTTGTTAAGTGAGGATTGTGTCTTCCAAATATATTGCAAAGCCAAATGATAATAGAACTGTTGATTGGAGCATAAATACTAATTATCAGTCCAGTCATGACTAGCTTACACATAGCACAGATTTATTGATCCTCTTCAGTCACATATGTTCATTCCAGTGAATGTTTGATTCTATTTTGTTATTTTATACAAATCTATTAAAAATTTTATTAAATAGGACTAAATAAAAATTGCAATTCATAGTCTATCAGTTTGCTTACTGCAACAGAACAATTCAAAAGAACAATTGTGTAAATAAAAGTGTATGCCTTTTTTATGCAAAAGTTGGGAGAAGTTGTCCAGAGCTGGTAGGTTGAAGACCCTTCAAGAGCAACCCAGTCTCCATCTATCATTTTGTCCAATGTTCTTATTACTCATCTTCATCTCTTGCTGGAGGTGAATACTGCGGCAGCAAATCAGGATTCCACCTGGCATGAAGAGACAACAAAGATGAGAGGCTATCCATCATCTTAAGGCTATGGCATTGCACACATTGTATTCTGTTCTTTAGAAGCTATTCACATAGCCACATAGTTGGTGCAGCTAGAGAGTATGCAGAAGAATCTTTCAACATCCACTTGAGTGATAAACTCTGTCATTCCATTACTAGCTGAAAAGTATAGATTAAGTATTGGGCAGAAAGTGATAGCCTGATCATAGTTACTTGTTAAGACTGTCAAGACTTAATGTCTTTTCCAATGCATGGATTTATTTTCCTTGTGGAGGAAACAAATGCAGATGAAACCTAGAAGCCCAGTGCTGGAATATGGTTCCTTTAGAAATTTGGAACATAAATGAGTATTACTTGAGTAAAAATACTAAACTCTATGCCCTGCTAAGACGAGAAGTACATCTTTTACCCCAAAATAGAAAGAGATTCCTTAACACTGAATAGTATCAGTGGAGACTTCAAGACTGTGGAAATTAAGAAAGAAAACTGAGATACAATCAGCAAGTATCACACTCACTATACCTCTTGCTTTAGATGAAATGCTACCTGTAGAATCAGGTGGGAGAAACTTAAAGAACAAAGCTTTGCCTGGAGAGAGGGCCAGAGGTTAAGACCACATACTGTTCTTGCAGAGATCCTGAGTTAGGTTCCCAGTACACATGTCAGGTGACTTAGAATGTCCTATAACTCCAGCTCCAAAGGAATCAGACCTCTCTGGGCTCCATAGACACCTGAATCTCATACTCACATGCATGCACACACGCGCACGCTCAAGCACACACACACACACACACACACACAAACACACACATTAAAAGTTAAAAATATTTTAAGAGAAAGAAAGAAAGAACACAATTATACATAAAAGGAAGGAAAATGAATAGCAGTTAAGAATTCTGGATTTGTCTAAGGTCCATCCTTTGGATTCCTGAGAGTCTCTCACTTTCCAGGTCTCTGGTATATTCTGGAGGTTCCCCACAAACTCCCACCTCTCAAGGTTGCCTGTTTCCATTCTTTCTTCTGCCCTTCAGGGCTTCGGTCCTTCCCCCCACTGCCCAATACCGCATCACATCATGTTCCCCTCCTGCCCCCGTCCACTTTCCCTCCCTAATCCCTCCCTTCACCCTTGTGAGTGCTTTCTTCTCCCACCCTAGTGGGACTGAGGAGTCCTCACTTGTGCCCTTCAGCTTGTTGACCTTTTTGAGTTCTGTATACTATATCTTGGGTATTCTGTAATTTTTTTCTTTTGCTATTTTCCACTTATTAGTGAGTACATACCATGAATGTCCTTCTGGGTCTTAGTTATCTTATTCAGAATGATATTTTCTAGTTCCATCCATTTGCCTGCAAAACTCAGGATGCTCTCATTCCTAATAGCTGAGTAGTATTCCATTGTGTAAATGAACCACATTTTCTGTGTCCATTCTTCTGTCATGGGACATCTGGGTTGTTTCCAGCTTCTGACTAACAAACAAGGTGGCTATGAACATAGTGGAACACATGCCCCTGTGGCATGGTGAGGCATTGTTTGGGTGTATTCCCAAGAGTGGTATTTCTCGGTCTTCAGATAGATCAGTTTCCAGTTTTCAGAGGAACCTCCAGTTGATTTCCAGAGTTGTATCAGTTTGCAATCCCACCAGCAAAGGAAGAGTATTCCTTTTTCTTCACATCCTCACCAACATGTGCTGTCACCTGAGGTTTTTAATCTTAGCCATTCTGATTGGTATAAGTGGAATCTCAGGATTCATTTGATTTGCATTCTCTGTTCACTAAGGACTTTGAACATTTCTTTAGGTGATTCTCAGCCATTTGAGATTCCTTTGTTGCAAATTCTTGGTTTAGTTCTATACCTAATTTTCTGATTGGGCTGTTTGGTTTTTTGATGGTTAGCTTCTTGAGTTCTTTATATATTTTTTGACATTAGCTCTATATAAAATGTGGGGTTAGTGAAGTTTTTTCCCCCCAATATGTAGAGAGCCTACCTCCAGCAAAAAATCAGGGTGTCAAATGAGGGATGGGTTGCCATCCCACAGTCAAAACTCTGACCCATAATTGTCTCTGTCTGAAAGAACTGCAGGGATAGAAATGGAGAAGAGCCTCAGGAAAAGGATGGGGACATCTTTGTGCAGACAGGGGGTGGGGAGGAGGTATGGGATGTGGAACAGTTGGAGAGTGGACCAGGAGGGGAATAAAATCTGGACTTTAAAATAGATAGATTAGATAGATAGATAGATAGATAGAAAAAAAGAATTTTGTATTATCGATTTTTAGACTTTCAATTGTATGGCCCTGAATAGGTCTTCACTGTCCAGGCTATCAATTTCTTCATCTGTAAAGTAAGCAACAGAAAATGTCCTTTGAAGCATCTTTCGTATTAAAGGATATTATAGATCAGTGTTTCAAGGAGCTCTTGCTTTCCTGGATTGGAGTTTGGGATTGGCACATACTAGAGACAAGACTACTGCAATATCCTAACCAAGGTGACAAAAGAGTCACTGGGTGCTTGGGAACATCTGTGAAGTCCAAGAGAGAACATCTGATCTAATGAATGAGCAATCTAGGACTACAATTTTAACACAAGTCCAGTATTGCACTAACATTCCCATTCAACTTTCAGGAAGAATAAAATGTTTGCTGAAGGCATGATAGATTTCCATGGTACTATAACCACAAAACATATTTGTTAAAACTCAGTATATGCCTAATGCATAACAGAGGTTAGAACAGGAGGACCCTTGCCCTCAAAAACCCTATAATAATGTACTGTTGCCATAGAGAATTCTGCATTCAGGAGTTTGAGATTTATCATAGAGAATTATGTAACATAATTGTGAATTGCAAAATAATGTCATTATAGGACAAATATGAGGTTTGCCATTTTACTGGAAAACTGAGGAAAATAAAGACAGAAGAATTGTCATAATTTTTCAAACTATAAAATTTTGTGGACAGTTTTTCTCTTAAAAAATATGCAAAATCACACTCCCTAAACATATAGCTAATCAAGCAACCTAAGGCATTTCTCGAGAGGACTATGTCTGCATGATTGTTTCCCTAGACATCTTCTTCCAGACCTCTGAGGAAAACAGAAACACACAAGCTTCCTTTTCTTTATATTCATATTTACTGCACAATTTTCTGGCTTTTATCTAGAAACTTTTTAAAAACTAAATACATTTTAATGGAAGAAAAAATGCAAAATAACTCTTTTCAGGAAACAGAAATATTTAATCCTTTCCACACATTACAACTTGCTTCATCCTTAAAGCAGGGTTTGATACTCATAAGTGTGCACCCATGACTCATTCCCGTGTGCACTGCAGGGAGGGCAGTGGAGGTGGGAGCAAATCATTGAAGGAAAGACAGAAAAAGGCACGTCTAAGAATAAACAGTTATCTGCAAATCCAGAATTTCTTAAGTATATCTTGTGACTTATTCAAAATTATTCTTTACCGTGTTTTTGCTGATGATGCTAGGAATAGAACCTGGGGTACTTGATGCAAGTGATGAGACCCACCATAATATTTCCTCCCAGAGTTGGACATACTGACAGAAGCTCATTATTCGGAACATTTAAATAAAATATTTGTATTATAAAAATCCTATATCACCTTTTTTTTCTCTTTATTAGATATTTTCTTCATTTACATTTCACATGTTATCCAGAAATTTTCCCTTACCCTCCCGCGTCCCCGCCCTGCTCCCCTACCCACCCCCTCCCATGTAATGGCCCTGGCATTCCCCTGTTCTGGGGCATATAGAGTCTGTATGACCAAAGGGCCTCTCCTCCCAATGATGGCCAACTAGGCCA
>LR753365.1:1048575-1151947 GCA_902729485.2 Mus minutoides | reverse complement strand
TTTTTTTGGTTGGGAGACTATTAATGACTGCTTCTATTTCTTTAGGAGATATAGGGCTGTTTAGGTCATTAATCTGATCCTGGTTTAACTTTGGAACTTGGTATCTGTCTAGAAAGTTATCCATTTCATCCAGATTTTCCAGTTTTTTTGAATATAACCTTTTGTAGAAGGATCTGATGGTGTTTTGAATTTCCTCGGGATCACCTTTTAATTGTAGCTCTTAAATGCTAAAAATGATGTTGCGAACAGAATCCCTCATATCTCCTTAACCAATATTACAAAGCTGAAATCAAAGTATCCTAGAACTTCTCTTTTAATTTTTATAAAAAGAACTTCAAACTCGCAAAAATGTCACTTGGTTAAGTACATGGATCTCCTATGTATTTTTCTGCCAATTCAACAAAATTAACATATTAACTTTGTTATTACTCTCTTTCTCTCTCATTTTGTTCCTTCTCTCAAGTCTCTCTTTATATTTATGTGTATACCTACATGTATATAATAACATGGTATAAACATATTTAGCATTATACAACTATAGATATACATAATAATTCATGTACATAAAATTTATTTTTGCCATAACATGATTTGAGATGTCATGTACCTTAATCCTTAAATACTTAAATACTTGATGGGTGCTCTCAGGAAAAGTGTTCTCTAATGTGACAGTCATACAAGAAATTAACACTGATCCCATTCCAGTGGGGTCTGCACTATATTCCAGGTTCTTCAATCACCCTACTCTTACAGCATCTTCTCTTGTTTATGATGGTATCCAGCCTGTATTCACTTACTACATTTAGTCCTTACATTTCTTCAATCTAGAATAGTTTTATCTCCCTGCTTTTCATTCCTGACATTTTGGAAAGCACCAGCCAGTGATTTTACAGAATGATTCTCAAAACAGTTTTGTCTGGCTCTGCTAATTTTAATAAGTAGGTGCTAATAAGTACCCACTGGGAAAAAATAGAATATAAAGATATTCCTGGCAGCATGAACAGCACAAGACAAAGAAGGAAAAATAGCCTTGTCACAAATGAGAAGATGATGGGGCTGAGTGTGCCATGATTATCATTTGAGGAGGTAAAGGACAAAGGAAGGAGACCAGAGAGGTCCTCCAGAGGTCAAAGATGTTAGAATGTGAACTTTATCCTAAGAGTGTCAATCATTAAGAGGGAATTACTAAGAAATTTCAGTTAAGGATATGATCATTTTTGTTTCAGAGAAAGAAAAGTCTTAAAGATAGCTCTGTGCCTAGAAATGAGTAAGACTATAGCAAAAGATGGGGTAGGGGTACACATAAAACAAATGTGGACTGAACTTTAACGACTTTAACGACTCAAGATGGAAAGATGAAATGTACAGGGAGAGATATATAGAAAATCAAGTCATGAATAATGATGGTCATTGTGACTACTGGAATAGCCCAGTGTGCAAAAGGTCAGATTCATAATCCACCAAGGCTGGAAATACAGAGGATACACTGTGCTAGCAAAAGAGGCTGGAAACTGTTTTGGTCATTATATCTATTATTTTGTTGTTACTGTGATAAAAGACTGTAACTAAAAGAAATGTAAAGATAAAAATATTTATTTTGTCTTAAGATTCATGAGGAATAAGAATTTATTAGGGAAGGCATCTGACAGGGCAGCCGGAACAGGAAGCTGAGAGATTATATATCAGCTGTACATGCAAGAAGCAGAAAGAACAAGATGGAAGTGGAATAAGTCTATAAATTCTCAGAGCCCACCCCTAGCGACATACTTTCTGCATGAAGGATCCATATTTTACAAGTTTCATAGCCTCTCCAAACAGTGCCACCAACTGGAGACCAAATATACAAATACATGAGCTTCTAAGGGTTTGGTTTTCATCCAAACCACAGCAGACGTGTGTTTGAAGTGTTATGTGGGAAAAGTCAGGGTGCCTTAGATTTGGACCAGTGGAACAGATTCAGACATCTTGAACTCATGGTGACTAGAAAACTGGGCTATAGGAGTTCCTACAGGAAAGGGACAACTTTCTAGAGAAGAGATCAAAGAGATTAATAGAGACCAGCAGCACTGTTTAGTAGTAGCTCTAACGGTCCCAAGAATTTAAAGAACCATAGGTTTGTGGCCAATATCAGTTGATCTGGTGACTTTGTCAGCCGCACATTATAGCTCTTAAAGTAGGAGGAGATAGATCAATTGCTTTTGGCTTAAGGTCAGCCAGGTGAGTGACAGAGATCAACAAAGTAAGAGAGTTGAAACCATTAGTAAATGAGCAACTTAAAATGATGGATAGCAGACTCCATGCTGCGTAGAAAAGAGAAGAGACAGAGCCTGAAAGAAAATGAGTACTGGAAAACTCTCCTGAATCAAACAACAGTAGCAGGAGCTGTGTTTGAGTGAAAATGAGGCTGTTGCCTATAGTAGATATGAGTCAGAGAACGGGATGTGTGCAGCATCCAAAGTTCTTGAGTGGGCTTTTGTGAATGATAGCTTTAAGATAGCAAGCTAAAATGGAGTGAGACAAATTTCAAGAGTAAATAAATCCAGTGGGACCATGTTTTGGATGTTTGCTTCCTTCACAGTTCATGATAAAATGTAATCCACTTTGGATGGTGTCAAAAGGAGGTAGAAATTGTGAAAGAGTGGACTTGATTCTAACTTCACTAAGATGCTCTTAGGGAAGAAGGTTGCTATAACGTCGAGTCTATCCTTGGGTTTTTGTCTCTTCTTTATAAGTTGCTCAGTCTTGAGTATTCTGTTATAGCCATATAAAATTAATGCAATGAAGATGAAAAAGTTTGGATAGTGAAGGTTTGGGGAATGGAAAGGATATTTATGAACAAATTACCAAAGAGTTCAATGTACCACTGAAAGGAGACATGGTAAAGTGGCTGCATGTTGATATTTCTGGATAGGGGAGAGGTGCCACTCTATCTTCCATGGGACATCACCAATGTGGGGTAATGAGATGTTTTCTCCTGAGAACCTACAAGACAAAAGTCAAGGCAGGAGAGTGACCTCCCATCCAATGAGGATATTGACCAACATACCCACTTGAGGACTTCTAGGTAAAGAAGATTTCCTGAAGGTCAATGTTTGTGTAGAAAAAGAAAACAAATATAAGAAAAGATTGACACCTTGAGGTTAATATCTTTAAGAATAATGGTGATGAGGTGAGGTCTAAAATACTGTCTCTCATCTTCTCATCAATGCTTTATTAAGAAAGACAATGAGCAAGGTTATAATGTCAGAGATAATAAAAATGAGATTATTAAATACTTAAATAAGATTATTAAAATTTAAAATACTTTATTTGCATTTTTGTAAAGCTAGGGAAAAAGATCAGACAAAGTAGAAAATGAAGAGGCAGCCAAATTCTGATCTGCTAATAACGATAGACACCCACTGAGAAAGTCTAGACCCAGATCTTTACCTATAGTTTTTTAATTTAAATTTTAAATATCAATAAAACTCCACTCTCACAGTGCCACATGTTGAATTTGTAAGTGGATATGCAGAGCCTGGCTACCATATTGGGCAGCATAGACTCAAAGCATTTGACTCATAAGGAAGGAATGTTGGACAGTGCTGCCCCACACCAACAACACTGACCTAAGCAGGTTCAGACATGATCTGCCAGGTGTGAGGATTTCTAGAAATGTTGTTCTAGAGAATCTAAAGATGCTATAAAACATGGAGCAGCATCAGAGAGACTCTTTCATCTCTTTCAAATTAGCCTGAAAGGTCTATGCCTCTTAACGATGACCTGATCACTAATGGCCCTGAAGAAGGATGTTGTCTCATAAAATTTTATCTCTGGTGACATCATAGCCATTTTAGCTCATAAAAATGCACTCTGTGTCATGTACCACAAAGTCAGCTAATGGTGAATCTTTCAGAAAGTGTATCCACCCCTAAGCAATGTACATCTATATGGTTTTATGGCTGAAAATGTTAATTAACTTTGTGTTTTGGGTATGCCATTTAGCAACTCCAATTTTTAGACTCCATTAATCCAGACTGGATGTTGTGCATCAAAAGGTCATCAGCATATATATTTTAATTATTGTGCAAAAATGATTATCACCAAACATAAAACTATGTAATCACATTACTAATGCTAGTAATACAGGGCAAATAAATCTGTTAAGGAACGCAGCAATCATGAAAAACACAATCTGATACAGTTATGAGGGTATGATGTTTTACAACCCTCTCCTCAATACAAATACAATTCTTGTTAACTCCTTAGGTCTCAATGTGGTGAAATATAAATTAATGGTAGATATGACAAAAATAAAAACAATAATTGTATATGAATTATAGGTGGATATGTACTTCTTCCGAGTTTGATCCAGAAACTAATTAGTAGACTAGAGGGACCGAATGCCCATGGGGGAAAATGATGGGTTCAAGCATTAGACAAGCCAGGACTATGTTCACAGGAAGGCATAGTTACGTACTCCTAAACAGGGAAGAATAAGAGCTATGTGCACCTTTACTACATGTAGGAAGATCAAGTCCCTGTGATTTGGAAAGAGTAGTAGTCTGCATTCATTAAAGAAGTGTTTCTTGAGAGATTAATATTATGCCTGGATATTTAGCATCTCCATCTTTTAGGTGGATTCAACCTTCAACATAGAGACACAGAAGAAACTGTACTACAACTAGAAAAACTCAGTCCTCACCATTTCAAAGGGTCTGTAAGATATGGTTTTAAAAAGACTAGAACCAATCAAATGGGCTGAATTGATTTGAGTTTTCATTTTCTTTTTTAAAGATTTATTCATTTATTATATATGAGTATACCATTGCTGTCTTCAAACACACCAGAAGAGGGCATTAGATCTCATTACAGATGCTTATGAGACGCCATGTGGTTGCTGGGAACTGAACTCAGAACCTCTGGAACAGGAGTCAGTGCTCTTAACCAGTGAGCCATCTCTCCAGCTCGAATTTTCACTTTCACTGCAACAAATATTTTTAAGAAGAAAATTAGAAATGCATAGTTCAGGTATTAAATGATGGCCCAGTCAGTAAAATCCTTGTCATATAAGCATGAAGGACCTGAGCTCAGATTCTTATCACTCACATAAAAAAGCCAGCGCACATCTTTTGTCCTGTCCTGGGGAGGCATAAACAGAAGTCTCTGGAGTTCACTGGTCTGTGAGGCTAGCCAAATTGGTGAGCTCCATGTTCAGTGAGGGTGCCTGTATCAAACAAAACAAAACAAAACAAAACAAAACAAAACAAAACAAAACAAACAAATCAAAACACATAGAGAGACCAAGGAAAATATCTGATATTGACCTCTTGCCTCCCCATGCACAAAGAAATATATAGTCCAGATCTACTTTGAGAATAAGCCACCAATAAACACAATATACTTACAAATTCTGGAGAATTTCCTTCAGAATGTGAAATTTGTAAAGCATCCTACACAGTATTATACCAGGATCTTGCATAAACTGATTTTGAAAAAGATTGCAAGAAAAAAATAAAAACTCATTAGATGAAAGTGTAGTTTCAGAGAAGGAGAAATAAGGAAATTCTGGACTTCTGTATGAATGTCAAGATTTCCTTGAATCACCATGACATTCATATGCTAAGAAAAATGCTAACCTTAACCTAATTCTCACGTGTAATACAAAAATTAAGTCAGCATGGATCATAGACATAAGTATAAAACTTTATCCTATAAAATAGGGAGAAAAATAGAAAACCCAGATCTAAATGATACATTCTTACATTCCACAACAAAAGCATTGTTCACAAAAACAAGTTGGTGTCATGGCATAACCAAAGTTAAAACCTTTTTCTCTGGGGAAGACCTTCCTAAGGGAAGCTGTACCCAGGGAGAACTCAAGGGAGAGAAGTGTGACAAAGAAGGGAAGATGTCAATCCTGCAGTGAGATGCATCGCATAAGTCATCCAGAACCTTCCCTATCTGAAAACTAGGGTATGGATGAGCCTATAACATTTCCTGTTATGGGTATGAGTCAGCTTAAAAGTTCTGGCCTCAAATGATATGTCCCTGGTAAAGAGATGTAAGTGGTTTGGGGGAATCAACCACACAGAAGGCTGCTGTGCCTGAAGTTGGAAAAGGGGCCCAAGGGAATACTGGAGACTGAACATCATCTGCAAGATGGAGCCTAAATGGATCTTATGTGTAGGAGACTGGAAAATGGGACAGCAGCTTCTCCCTCACCAATTAGAAAAGGGTAGGTATGAAGATGCTGAATGTCATAGGGAAGGACAACTTAGGCAGGAGCAGTTATACTGGGCTTTCACCATTAAAGGAGGGAAGAGGGAATAATTTAACAAAATAGAGGAAGTAAAAAGTGGTCCAATCAACTACAGAGAACATGACACTGGGGAACAAAAGAAACACAGCTTAACCAGATTGGTAAGTTGCAGAAAATGTGGAAGCCAGGTTATAACCTGAATTGCACGAATGACTTGTTATGACCTCACACAGTTTGGTAAAGACATGAGCAACAGCCAGATAAGGAACTCAATCTTCTTGACCCAAGAGAAGATGTGTCTCATTGAGTCCCCACATTATAGAGGAAGTAACATCAGGGACATTGGTTCCCTTTGAAAAAACCAATTTTAGTGAGGCTTAAACCCCTTCATTTCCCTTGCATACTGGATGGAAAAAGAAAAAATGTATGAGGACCAAAATAACTAAAAGCATCTGCATAATTTACCTTTTATGAAAGAAGAAAGCTAAAGAAGAGCTTCTGTGGTTCATAATGCTACGGGGTTTCCTTATTTTTGCTGTCCAGACTAGTCAAGCATCCACTAAACTAGATTCTGGTTTAGATGTGTTCTGAAACAGCCTGTTCTAGCACAATTTAATTTCATGGTCAAATGGGGATAATTATTCCATAAAGCTTTCAGCCATCCATGTGGCCTCTTGAGAGACTGTTTTTCTCTTATAGCACAACATGAAACCACTTCTAAACCTGTGCTGTAGTTTTTAGACACATATTCAAGAAAGACTTTGCCCATGCTTGCTATGGCTTGTTTTTCAATCTATTTGTTTATTTTATTTCTTTTCAACTAGAAAAATTAGACATTTTCATTTGAAAATGGGAGACCAGCCCAAGGGTTTTTGTTGCTTTACATTCCCATTATTTTCTCATGGGAATTAGAGGTAACACCATAATTCATAGCTTTGCAACCCTTGACTAAAACAAATACATTAAAATGAACAACCTTCTTTCAAGAATCAGAAAATGAGATTTTAAATAACTTTGTTATCTATTTCATTTATTCCTATGACAAATTACAACAGCATTATAATTGTATTGCATATTTAATAAGTTGTTACCTCAAACTGCTGCACTTCTACCACTCTGACCCATATTTAGGGAGGACTGTAATTTAGCACATAAGGATTTGAACAATTAGTCTCTCAATTGTAAAAATTGCAAGCACTTTAAGGTATGGTCTTTGGAATTTAATCTTACCATCAATATTTTTATTTT
Organism: Mus minutoides; assembly: GCA_902729485.2. Taxonomy (NCBI): domain Eukaryota; kingdom Metazoa; phylum Chordata; class Mammalia; order Rodentia; family Muridae; genus Mus; species Mus minutoides. The sequence goes on along the minus strand of LR753365.1, from coordinate 1,144,458 downwards.
AGGATATTATAACAACAATCTATTCTTCATGTCAGTAACTCTTAAGGGTCTTATTTAGAGATGTTCTCTTTTCATGGATTTCTGAATATTTTTATATAATGATTACTTTTTATATAATGCCTTGGTCCACTTTCTGTTGCTATAACAAAGTACCTAAGGCTGTAGGATTAACAAAAGAGACTTGTTTAGACTCATTGTTCTGAAAGTTAAGAGATCTCTGGTGGGCACTTCATGATGAAGAGAAGAAGGCAGGTGATATGTATAGAAAAGCCAGTGTCCCTTAGAACACTTGTTTACTCAAGTCCTTGGGGAGCAGGAACTCTGTCACCACTACAGGAAAAATCACAATTCCCTTCAGGCAGTGGATATCTGGAGACCTTGTACATCCCTCAGAAACTCCAACACTCTCAACACTATTACACTGGCCTTGAATGACTGTTCCTGGAGAGACATTAAACATTTCTTCACTCCAGATAATACAACAAACAGACCAAGACACATTTCTACCTAAGCCCCACTTAGAACCAATAAATTTACTAGGATTACTTACATGGGTGACTCACAGCAGCTTCATCATGGAAAAATACCACCCCACATTAAACCTTCAACCTCCTCTGTCTCTAACACAATCCAAGATTATGTGCAACTGGAGTCAGAAGGGAATCTTAGCCAGAACTCAAGTAGGGTGTGAGGACCTTCCACCCTCTACAAGGGAATGCTAATAGCCTCGTTATGTTACTATTGGTCAAACTGTCACTGTGTATTTTATCACTGTGACTGTCCCCACAGGCATGATGCTTCATATTAGCCGTGAACAATATCTTCCAGAGAAGATAGGAATACTGAATAATTCAGAAACAAGCCTCAAAATGAATTTGGTCAGGGACATACTGTATTCAAATAACAAAACACGGTGTCTTTTTTCACCTTTTAACTTACTTTCAATCTTTTTGATAGAGCGATAGCCACTAGAATCCTGAGCAACCTAGGCTCCTCATCATCATCTTCTGCCTGTAAATGGGATGGAGATAAGAGGAGACTAGACTCGAATTATTGGATTTCCATGTGGAATCTGCATTTTCCTCTATTTTTAATGTAAAATTTTGGATGAAAATTTAACAAAATTAAATAATGTTTTAACATTAAAATATAAAAATATTAAAAGGGTCCTCCCTTCCCTCCCTCCTACCTCTTCCATGTTACCTTCCTCTAAAATCCCTGCCCATTCCCCTCTTGTTTCTCAAAATTATGGCCTATTTTTGGATCATTATTTTTATATATATATGCATAAATATGTAAACTCAACCTGCTAAGCCCATTGAGTGTGGCTGTGAAATTATGTATCCATGTGGAATCTTTTTGGATACTTCTCCATTTAGATTCTTTAAATAAATTGAAGCATTTGATTAGTTTTTTCTTAAAGAATAACACAGTTGTTTGGTAACATTATTCTGCCTCCTTTCTCTGGGTTTATAGCATTTTAATTGCTGTTTTAATCCTGTATTTTATATAAAGCATCCTTAATTCCCTTGGAGGATAAAACCATAGAAGTAAAGAGTGTTGTTATTATTATGCATTTCCCAGTCTGTTAGTGTTTTGATAGACTTCCTAATTCACATTTCAAAATAAAATTGCTATATACATTGTGTTCTTTTTACAATGTTATTATCATGAGTAGGAGGAATATTTGAGGGTAGGCTAAACAGTAATTGGCAAGGAGCTCTATAACATTGATTTGCACTAGCTTTGCGCCCAGCCCATTCTAGGATACTGTTAGAGTAATGGATGACTGGAAAGAAGGGCTAATTTGTTAAAATTCACTTGAGGAAAAGACCAAAGTGGTGTTTAGGCTTTGGAAAGGTAGCCATGGCAGATTCCTGACATGCTCCTTGGCTCTTGTCACAAGCTAACAACATACTTAGGCAGAAGAGCTCAAGATCTGGTGAGAAGCAAGGTACTGTCAAAACCACTAGATGGAGGTATCTACTAATTTTGTTTGATCAAGTAGCCTACAAACTCACTGGCCTTAAAAATACAAGGAGCAAGCTTGGCTCAATGGATAAGAACGCTTGTTGTTGCAAAGGACCCAGGTTTGATTCCCAGCACCCACATTGAGACTTACCACGTTTTGGGGCACAGGCACACATGTAATGCACAGATGTACATGCAGGCAGAACATGCATATATGTAAAATAATAAAAATAATATTCCATATTGCTCAATGCCATTCCTCTACAGAATATCAATAGTAACTTCAAGGTCATCCCAACCAGGCAGCTGCTACTTTTGATGATGAGTCTGGGAAAGATCATCTTTCCATTTCGAACTGAGATTACTGACATTGTGGTAGAGTGTAGTACTCTTTGCAGCCAGTGCATGTCAGATGATGGATTACAGCAGAGATAAGGCCTAGGGCTAGTTCCACTGTAATATCATTATGAGTAATTCTGGGCTGGCATTTAAACCCTAGATACCTGCAGTTCTCTATCTTTCCAAAGAATAGATTAACTCCTGTCAATCTCAACTGCCAATAATGATAAGTTATGACCTATAACCAAGCTACACGTGTAGGAAAGGTTAAAATAAATGTATCCAACAGTAGTAGCCATATTTCCAGATTTAGCCAATACCAGATGGAAATTCTATTGTTTGGTTAAAATTCTTTTAAGACCTTAGCCAACTTGAGAACTTGGCAGACCCAATTATTAGAGCAATTAAGATTTTTCAATGTGACTCAAATTATAAACCAGCTTCATGCCAAATGCTAGCAGGCAGATATTCTCAATTTAGGTCAAGAATATTGTCCCTCCTACCAGAGGTAATTCAATTACATGCAGCCCCAGGCATGCAGGTCAAACCTTGGGAGACCTGATAGTCATAATAGCTCTTCTCTTGTCTGAAGGCTCCCTGGTGCACCCATCCTCCCTCAAGCATCCTTTTCTGGGAGGCACAAAACAAGGGAATAGCTGGAGATGCCACCTTTTCTCCTGACATTCAGCTTCCTTGGAAACTGTCACACTGAGACAAATGCCTTTAAGGGCCGAGTTTGCCTTGTTATAGTTACTAGAGTCCTAAAGGGCTGCCTGTAATCCCACAAGATCTTGAAATGAAAATTGTTTTCTTTGAGGTGCAGACTTTTCTTCCTACAGTCTTTGCCTTTTAGCATTAAAGATTCTACCTTTAAAATATGACTACTTATTTTTAATGATTGTCATTGTTATTTAGTTGTATTTGTGGCAAAACCTTTCATGTAGTAAAATTCTACATATCACTGTATTAAAGAAAACGTTTTTATGATTTTGAGTTCATAGCTAAAATGGTGTTTAGAAATTGACATTAAAGTACAGTTAAAAATAAACAGGTCCAAGTTTTCTTTTCTTCTGTTAAGAATTTTAAACCATTTTTCCCTACAATTATATGTAGTCGTCCAGCAGTCATGAATGAACTGGGTTACCTGAAAGGGGGGCTGGAAATGAAGAAGACAGAGTGTGAGAGAAGGATGAAGCCAAGACAAAGGTTCTGATCAAGGCTCAAAGTTTAATTCTGCAACTCCAGCTTATAAAGGGAAAACCACAAGTCCCATCCTTTGTTTCAGCTGGATTATGTTGCAAAACAAGCTCAAAGATCAGTCTATTCCTCTAAGTTCCTGTAGGAAATTCCAGGTGCATCAAGGACTCTACCTAGGTCATAAAACCCATTGTGGCAAGCACTGAAGGTCTTTTCAGCCTGCTCAAGGCTGGCTGAAGGGCACAATTACCCCTTTTTTGTTTTTTAAAGATGAGCAGTATAGTAGCTAGACAGGGGTACAAGATTCCCTTGTTTTCCATCATCCCATCTAGGTTACAGAGTGACAAGGTGACTGTTTCTGTCTTAGGTCAGTGTCTATATTGCTCCTTCTTACCCATCTTGGAGGACAAACTGAGCATTGATGTATGTCTCTATCTTGGGTGGATAAAGACGAGAATAATACCCTTACCTGTCTCTGACTATGGGCCTTCTATAACACACACTTTCCCATTCAGACCAAAGCCACAAAGGACATGCACACAATATATTTCTTCATAGTGATGAATAACTGCCATGGTGAATAGCTGAGCTTGCTGAAAGTGATCCTGAGTGAAGGGAAACCAATCTGTTTAAGATACAAGGTCTAAAAGTTAAAAGCAACAAGAATATAATTAATGGTCCAAGCAGTGTAGAAATTAAAGTTGTAAACCATGGGGAAGTGGAGAATCAGGATTCAAACCAACCCTGATTCTGTCCTTTTTTCTACTTTCCTTTTGGCTAGTCCTTCTCAAAATTTAGCCATAGCATCCTTTACTACTCCTGAATGATTAATGTAAAAGTAACATTATTCATGGAGGGCTGTACATAGTCCTCCCTGTTGAAGGAATAAAAGATTAGGAACTTAAACACATGCACCAACACTTGTTCGAAATCCAGATCCTGTCCAATTTTATCCACTACAAATGTAACTTCATAAAGAACTTTAACTTCCAAATATGTCTCCGAATGGTTATACCCCACCCTGGCATTGTAGCTAATCCATCAGAATCCCAAATTCCTTACTCTGGTTTTACACACTGTGACACCCTTCAACCCTCAGATGTGTTCAGTATGACTCAGAGCCAGGGTGGTTTAGACTGAATTAAAAGGATGAAAGAGAAAAGGAAATGTTACACTCTTCGAGTCTAATGAATTTCCCTTGTGCAAATTCAATAGTCAATGTAAATTGCAGCCAAAAATGCTTTTTAGGGGAATAACATGAGTATCAGATTTTAAGCAATATGCTAATCAAAAACACTAGCTGTCTGGGAAGCTTTTAATAAACATTTATTATCTATAGCTTAAAAAAATAAACCTGTTGGAACAACGGGTGAAATGTGGTGTCGTGGAGGAGGGGAAGTATACTCAAGGATTTATTAATCTTGCTGCTGTACTGAAACACTTACTTTCCTCTATGATATATGAGAAGAACTTGTTTGGTCAATTGCATCTATATCTAGTACCTCAAGGAAATAGTTTCAGGAAGATGACATAGCAGGGGCAGATATTCTGTTCATGGCTCATTGGCATCACTTGGAATTTAATTTGCTCCTTGTTTCCTTTACAGTTTTCAACGAGAAGCATCATTTGCACTATATCTGTGCTCATGGCATCATGTCTGTCCTTTCTCCCTTACTTCCTTCTCTTGCTGGGTCATTTTTTTTAATCAGACAAAATGTCCTTGAAATTTCGTTTACTGAGCCTGTCCTCCATCTATCTTGGGATGGGAAGCATTTCTTTGCCAGAACTGCAAAGTTTTGTTAGTAAACTGATATTCACCTTGAGGAAAGTGACTCAAATGTATACCTGCCTAAACATTTGAAAACCTCAAGCAGCATCCTGTGGTAGCAGGAGGTCTTCCCAAGTCTCCTAGATCAGAGACTCAACACTGCTGCTTCAGCTGGTCACTGTTCAAATTGGTCTGCCATGTCCTAAGATAAATATCCAGGAGGGGAACAAGACAAATAATGCCAATGCCATTCTTAGAAAGCCATCTGTGGTTTAGTGCTATTGGGTTCTGAGATGCTAAGTGAATATTGTTTCACTATCTTGCGGGTAGTACTTTTCCAGAAGAGGATAAATACAACTCATTTCATTGTACCTTAAAAATTATTTTTTTGTTTTTTCACATATAATTCATCCCTAACCCACATATGTTGCTCACTTATCACATCTCTAAATTTGCAAAATTGAATTAAAAAATATGTTAATGCCTAAGTCTGTATAGATAATAGTTCTGCAAAGTTACAAACTAAAGCATGGCCTCAAAGTTTTTGAAAATATTTATCTTCATTATTTATAAAGTATTTTCTACTCATTTGCCTGAGTTCCTAGGCATTCTTTCCAGTTTCTCACTGATAATACATCAAAGACAACCTCTTATATATAACTCGTCTGCACTTTACTCTTAAACATCTCTGCAATGACTGTTCGTAGATCAAAGAAAAAGTTCCCCCTTCCAGTTATCCAGCCTTCCTATAAGCTCAGATTCAGACTCTTTGAATTTGAAGTTTTGAGTTTCATATTTTATTTTCATAAGAAAAAATTCAGGGCCCACAAGATGCTTTCTTAGGTAACGAGTGACAACCATATATTTGTCTACTGTAGTCCACGTGTGTTACCCATTGTAAAACTTCTGGTTCTGCAAAAATACCAAGACTGGTTTTATTCTGAATAATAGTGAAGATATAACTTTCTTCACATTATGTTTTATTTCTTTACATTGAATGTGAATAATATAATGCAACTTAGTAAAAAATATAATTAAAGCACAGTACTAATTTTCTTCTATTTATATTATTTTAATATGTAAATGAGTATTAGTAATTGGCCTGATACTTTTCTGAGGGTATTGCTATTAAAGGAAAAGGTACATGCTGGCTAATGGTTTTGTTTTTTGTTTTTTTAACTTCACCTCTGTTTTCTATCAACCATTGTTTTAATGTTTCTGTGTTCTTAAAAAAAATGATGACCTGCATTTTAACTGTTTCTAATACTATTTATTAATATCATTCTACAACCATTTTAATATATGAATATGGGTCAAAGAACATTTCAAGATTTCTCAGACTAATCTGCATCTAAATGAGCTGATCTTTTGTTATTTTATTTGAATTGTAATACATATCTATCAAAAAAAAAAAAAAGAAAACCCCAAGATCAGTGAAGCCAGAAGTAAAATTATAAATACTTCGAACATCAACAAATGTTGAATACAGCTTCAATATTCCAAATCTCAAAGCCTGTGCTTCTCTGAAACCTAAAACTTTTTGAGTGACCACACAACATAATAAGCAGGAAGTTTCACAACTGGCTTTATGTTACACAGTGCTATCAAAACACAAACGCACTCCAAATATTGTATAAAGTTATCTTCATGGCAGGAATGGTGGCTCATGTCTACAATATCAGCAGTTGAGAGCCTCAAATCTCATGGATTTCCATGAGTTTGAGGCTAACCTGGGCTACATAATGATATCAAGGCCAACCTGGATATGAGTGAGACTGTCTCAAAACAAGAAAGTGGTTTTGTTTGATAGCAACAACAAAAAGTTTCAAATGCCCTGTTTAAAGCTATACACAAAACATAAATCAACTTTACATTTGGATCTCTAGGATATTTCCTTTTATATGTGTGTGTGTGCAAATATTCTCAAATATAGAACATAAAACAGTGTGCTCTCAAATCTTCCCCGTGTGTTTTGTACAAGGAATACATACACTACTTAGTACCTGCTATTTAACTAGGAAACGTGACGGGAACTTGGTTTGTACAGACTATGATTTGACCTCAGTGACACCATTCCGTTCCTTTGAACGCTGTATCTCACCCTGAACCTGTTCAGAGTCCCAAATCAAGGAACAGGCAAAGCATCATGATGTAGGATTTGCCTGGCTCTTTTGTCAAGTGAGAAGCACTTTTTTTGGGGGGGGGGGGTTGCTCTTGCTATCTGAAAGTGTTCACGGAGATCCTGCTGTGTCCTGAGCCATCATACTATACTAGGGTGCTTTATGCAAAGATGAACACAGAATTGTAACTGTCCCGAAGCAGCTTTCAGTGAAGATAAGAAGGCACACACTAAGAAGGCTGCTTGAGACAGTAGCAAGTGTCCCCATCTCCATTGCCACCCTGCTCTAGCATGTCATACAACTGCCACTACCAGATTTGCAAGAAAAAAAAAGGTGTTTTAAGTTTCTCTCTTATCAAATATGACAGACACACATCCAAAGCAAGAAAGAGCATTTGAGGATAAAAGTATTTGGTTTCAAAATTAAAATTATTATCAGAGATTGGAGTGTTCTAGCACAGTACATTTTGTCTGAGCAGATCAGGGATTCCTAAGAAATTGTTAAGTTGTCTGATTTTTTTGTTCCTTTTTTTTTTTCATCACTTTGTGGCAACTTGCTCTCTCTGCAGCTAATTTTTCCCGTATCAAACTATTAAGGTCATGGTGACATCGCATACTAGAGAAAGATGGAGAGAGAAATGCACTGGGAAGAGTCCTAACCAAGCTGTAGCAAAGCAACTCTTATATAAGCTAGTTTTCCTCTGATATTTTTTTTTCAATTTTTATTAGATATTTTCTTCATTTACATTTCAAATGTTATCCCGAAAGTCCCCTAAACCCTCCCTCATCCCCTGCCCTGCTCCTCTGATATTTTTATAAGAATGTTTCAAAAGACTAGTAACACTTACGGCTAGAAACGTCAACTTCACACTAAGGAGAAAGGAATTCTTCACCGTTCCATATACTTTGATGAATTTTCATTTTATTGTAAAAAATCAAAAATGCTATTTAACCATTAGCATAACAAGTTATAAAATATAAATATTAATTGTAAGGTATGTCACCCTTTTGGTATGTGCACTGTTAAACATCAAATAAGTCACATACTGAAGTCATTTGCCATGTTCCTCTTGGACCTTAGGTTATAATACTATGAGATAAATTTTTATTTTTTATATAAATTTCTATGCATGAAATTGTAATGTGTCACCACTCACCAAAAGAAAGTTAAGTTGTGATAACTTCACCTAAAGAGTTTAAAGTATGCTGGAGTACGTTATACTAAAATTCAAGTGATATAAAATGCAGTTCTTTCTCCATACCCACGAGTTACATGTCAATGAATTCAATCAATCAGAAATATTTTAAAACAACATTCTTCTACACTGTACATAAATAAATGACATTACTGGCTGATATTCTCTAAATAGTATAATGAGTATTTAAAAGGCATTTACAGTGTAAATCACTTAGAGTTGACTTAAATTATACAGGAGGATATTTACAAGTTTTATTTAAATACAATGCTATTTTATAGATGAAACTTCAGCATCCATAGGTTTGGCTGCCTAACAGACAACTTGGAAAATATCCCCCATCAAAACAGTGTCAATTGTACATTCATAATACACATTGCGAAATACTAAACACCTGCATTAAGCAAAAGTACTTTCATCTCTTTTGACTTTATAATCCTATTATATATATATATATATATATATATATATATATATATATATATATATATATATATATATATGATATATGTGTATATTGTATAAAATATATGTATGATATATATGTATATATATATATTTTTTCACCTAATATTCCCAGATAGGCAGTGGAGAGTTAAACTCTCTATGGTTGCCTACTCTAGAATCTGTATTTCCTGGCCAAGCAGGGTCATCAGGAGGAGGTAGCATCCAGGGACAAAGGTGAGCTCAAACAGGAATCATTAAGCACATACCCCATGATCAATTTCTCGATGAAAGGATGAAACTTGACTTCTCTCATCTCCACATTCATTTCAATAATCAATCTCCTTGTGCCATCTACTGCAGAATGCAATTCTTAATGATCCACCAGTCAATGCATTCAATGGGTTCTATCAGGCTAGAGAGCCTATTAGTCATTGACTGGAAACACAGCCATTGTAAAGCTGTGATTTAACCTGTACAAAACAACAGATCTAATGGTCCATTCAGACTACAAATAAATTCAGTGAGGGGGAAAAATACCAGACTACTTGATTATCTTCCTTGCAACTTCTGAGCCCAAGAGGCATAAGATTAAGTGTGTGTGTGCGCGTGCGCATGTGCACACACGTGCACACACACACACACACACACACACACACACACACACACACAAAGATACAAAAGAAGGGAGATGACTAGCTGGGAAGAAAAGATTCAAAGAGGGTAGGCTGGAGTATAATACAAATGTGTTATGTGTTAATATATGGATAAAGTTGTAAAAAGAAATTTAAAACTCTAAAAGGGAAAAATACTCAGCATCAACTGCTGAGAAGTAGAAGTACGTTATGAAGAAGTGCAATAAAATAAGGTATCCATAAGCTTCTTTCTTTAATTGGATATTTTCTTTATTTATATTTCAAATGCTATTCCCTTTCCCTGTTTCTGTTCTTCCTCCTAGAAACCCCCTATCCCATCCCCTCTCCCCCTGCTTCTAGGAAGGTGTTCTCCCACCCACCCATTCCCCCCTCCCAGCCATGGCATTCCCCTACAATGGGACATTGAGCCTTCACAGGACCAAGGGCCTCTCTTCCCATTGATGCCCGACAAGGCCATCCTCTTCTACATATGCGGCTGGAGCCCTGGGTCCCTCCATGTGTACTCTTCAGTTGGTAGTTTAGTCCCTGGGAGCTCTAGAGGTCTGGTTGCTCTGGCGGAAATATGGAAAAAAAGTGTGGAGTGAAGACTGAAGGAAAGGCCATCCAGAGACTGCCCCTCCTGGGGATACATCCCTATACAGTCACCAAACCCAGACACATTGTGGATGCCAACAAGGTCTTGCTGACAGGAGCCTGTTATAGCTGTCTCCTCAGAGGCTCTGCCAGAGCCTGACAAATACAGAGGTGGATGCTCCTAGCCAACCACTGGACTGAGCATGGGGTCCCCAATAAAGGAGCTAGAAAAATATCTGAAGGAGCTGGAGGGCTTTACAACCCCATAGGAAGAGCAACAATATCCATAAGTTTCTTAAAAAGAGCTCTCCATCTGCCCTTTTCTTTCTTACCCTCAAAAACCTGCCCTTAGCAGGTTCTCCCATTCACAAGACAATTTCTCTGACATCTGCAAGAGACAAGAATCTCAGACCTATATGATCCCAGCTCCCCAGATGGACAGAGCCCATAGACACCCCTGAGCATCACAATGCTTCTAGCAGAACAAAGAGATTGGGTAGAAATTAGAGCCTCCACCTCATATGACTGCCAGTGTTACTCAGGAATACTGGAGCCTTTGACTGACTCAACTCCACATGCACAGAAGTTGTGACAGTCCTAACACACTGCTCTACACATGAGAGTCCGAGGGAATCCTTTGGCTCCCCATCAAGCTTCTCTGTCACTGGCTCTACTTCTCTTGCTCCCTGCTAGTGGGGGTGAAGAGGGTAATCTCCTTTCTCCTGGGTCCAGTTCTACCCAGCTTCATTTGCCATGGCTTCCGCCTACCTTTTTACAGAACTTCTACATAGATTATCCTCATGACATTTTGTAGATTTCCCTTCTTTTAGCAGGATTCCTTCGCTGTTCCAAAGTGTTCACTCCTCTCATCAAAATAAATAACCAATCTTCCCCCAGCTATGCACTAAAGTTCTCACCACCCAGATCCCTCTAGTCAGTTTCAGAATATTACCTTGTGTTTCCTATACTTTCTTTGCTGTTTCCTAATCACTAGTGTACTCTCAATTGCCTCTGTTGGTAATTTCATGTAAGTATTTTTCACTACAAAGAAACCAGTGGGTTCCTCATAGGAAACTATGTGAGAACTGTTTGTTTTCATTTTCAAGCATTTAAGACTGCATTTGAGGTAGATGATTTTGACTTCTGTGGTACTATATTCCATTTCTCATACAATTTTCTGTGTTCTTTAGAGTATTGTTCTTCTATATCTCCTCACCATAACTTTGTTTGGTCTGTGAGGGTGATGATGTGTGCAATGAATGTTGGTGCCTTAGCAGGCTAGAGGAGGTATCAGATCCCTACGTTTGAAGTTGTCAGCAGTTATAAGCTACCACATGTGGGTGCTGCTGAAATAAGTGCTGGGAAATAAACTCAGATACTTTACAAGAGCAACAAGAGAAGTAAAGGTTGTTTTTTAACAGCCTAGCCATCTCTATGGCCCCAAGAATTATTTAACCTTTAATGCTGAAAATATATTTTTAATGACCATGAGGACAAAATGCATAAAGTACAGTGGTTCAGCACATGAGTATGAATCTATCACTTGTATTAATGAAGGTTCCTATTGTGATAATATGATGTCATGAACAAAAGAAAATTGGGGGAAAAGGAGTTTGTATTTTATCTTTATAGTCCTACATTACTGGCCATCACTTATGGAAGTCAGTACAGGAATTCAAACAAAGAAACCTAGAGGCAGTAACTAATGCAGGGGGTTGTTTGTTTACCTTATACACCCTAAAGCCACCTTCCTAGTAATGGCATCATTCACAATAGGCTGTGTCTTCCCACACTAATCATCAATACAGAAAGTGCCCTGCCCAATCACTACAGGCCAATCCTATGAAGGCATTCTCTTGATAAGAATTAATTTCCTCCAGATGAGCTTAATATATGTTTAAGTCTTATTTATCCCTACTCTAGCTTTTAAATGTAACTCCTTTATCTTCAACTTGTAGTAATCCTATGTGTATTATTTTACTACTGACATACATTTAATATACAAACCATTTTCTAGTACAAACACAGTGGCCATGAGCTTTCTTGCATTATTTTTGGATGGTACTATAACTTATTTAATGAGATTACAAATCAAATATCAAATATTTAAATCATGTCTTAATTCTACCAGTTAAGAAGACCACTACAATTTATGATCCCAATTTGAAGCAAACTGTATTAAATACTGGCCAGTACAATGGACACTGGTCAGGTCTGTACCTGGGATTAGCAGAGAATGGCTGCAAATTACCTGAGTGCAGTACTTATAAATGAAAATTCCACAAGGCTACATATTTCCCATCTTCATTCAAGTAAGGGAAATCTACATCCTGACATATTTCCTGCCTATGTACTTCCTCGCACATAAGTGTGATCAAGCATATTCTGTGCAGTTGGGACAACCAACCTTGCTTAAGAAAGTGAAAACACATGGCTTGTTATCTTACATAAACAACAGCCCCCAGCATTCTAGGTGGCTATGTGCCTTTGGGGAAGGGAGGCTTAGAGGTTAGAGGAATTTTTCTTTTATAGATCTCTTGAGCAGAGTAATTAAAACTGAAAATGTCACAGCTGCAGTACAGTCCTCTCAACTAGTTTTGAAACCTGTGAAAGCTGGATGGGTTGGGTTATAGACATATTCTGCAAGTCCATATCTGTGCTTCTATGCCTAGTTGATTTGAATTTTTAAAGCCAAAATAATCATTAAAAGGCCAGAAAAATGATTCTGGTCGGTAGTTAAATGAAATATTAATAATGTGATTTTCAGGAGCAACGATGATGCTTATCCCACATGAATATTTATATTTGATATTGCTTTAAAAAAAGAGAAGCCAAACCTAAGAAGCCAGTCATCCCAGGAGAATAGCCTCCAAGAATAGCCGTGTAAGATGTATGGCATACAGCAACGCTTCTCAACCTTTGCCATCCTGCCGTTCTGTGACCCCCAATACTAAAAGCATTTTGATAATAAATAGGGTTGGCTGGTTTTGGACAATCTAGCTAGCTGCCAGAACCATAAGGCAGAATAAGCCTTTTTGTTTTACAAATTAGCTAGTCTTATGAATTCTGTTATCACAACAGAGAATAGACTATGGAGGGAGCTAAGGGAAAGGAGCAGGGACCCTAGCTGAACCCTCATCTAGATGTAGCATGTATGCTAGGGTGATTTTATGGAAATTGCTAGGTTTTCTTCCCATTTATAAAAAAATAAAATGTGTGCAATATTTGCCAAAAATCCATATTTTTTCTTTTTATCTTTTTTTACTTTAAAGAAAGCAAAACAGTAAATGATTTCTTGTTTTTAAGGTCTTTTTTTATACTGCCCCTTAATCAAAGGAAGAAAGGAAAAGAGGTGTTCTTAACATAACCAATGATAAAACATTGTGTTTAAGAGAATGCCCCCTTCATTTTCTAGCCAACAGTATCATCTATTCATTGCTGGAGATGGCAGGGAGGTCACACTGGACTTTAAATAAACCTCTCCAGTGTTTCATAATTAAGGTTATTGTCAGTTTGAATGGCCTGAAGGTTGTACTTCACCAGAACAATTCTTCAACAAGGCCTTGCAATCAAAGAGCACTGTTTCCTTTAATAAACATAAATGTAGCAAAATGCGATTTTAGTGATTGTGTTCATCTTAGATTAACATTCTTTAGACATAAAGAGCCATGTTTAACATAAGATTGTAGCAAAAAATATGAGCGAAAACAAATATTTCCCATAATAACTTTGACTCCTGTGACATTTTAAATGGAGAAAGTAAAGTATGCCTGACCTTTGAGCCAGCAAAAACCAGGATGCCAATTGCCAAATTCATAGTGTTTTCAGCAGCAGAAAATGAGACCCAGCTTTGCAATAACAAAAAAAAAAAAAAGCAAGCCTGATGTAGCAATGGTGTCATACAAACCAGTTTCTGTCCTTTGCATTTGTCACATATTGACTCCATGTTCAAACTTATCATTCCTGAAATGGCACATGGTGAATAAGAAGAGTAACTCCACATACCAAGTAGCCCATTTTCTCCAGTGTCCCAAAAATGTCACTGGTAATTAAACAATATTTGCATAATGTCCTCAGCTTTCTCAATGGCCTTGAGATGCTCATTCCTTTTCCCCACATCTAGCCATTTGGAAAATACCAGGATTTCAGCCTCCTGCATATTTCCAGCTGGATGTCCTTCAATCCCAAGATCTATCACCTATGTTCCAAAGTCAGTCTGTGTGTTGTAGAGTTCAAGTACATCTATATTGTGTTCAGCCAGAGCCAGCCATTTTCCAAGGCTTCTTGGTCTTATCTGATCTAGCCCATCTCCTACTCTAATCTCTTGTGAGTCATAGCAATGCTACATCATATCTTCATCATTGAGAAAGATGTCCATGGATCCTCCACCAAAATGCTTATTAGGAAAAAAAAATGTACTTCCTAAGAATATTAACATGGAGCTTCTGGGACCAAACTGAATTCAAGGATCCCACTGACTAACTCATGCTTTGCTTGCTCTTTACCTCAGGAAGTCTTGATAACTTGGTCTGCCTTTAGACATTCAGTAGTTAAAGGCCACATTTCTCATCCAATAATCACAGGCCTCAAATGGGTGATGAACTTGACTTAGAGTCAAGTATGAGACTATATGCTTTTCACTCCCTTTTATCAATTTATACCTAGGCAAAGGGGAAATATCTTGTTAAAATTTTGATGGAAGGGGAGAGAGAAGGCAATGAAAGAGAAGGACAATACGGTATAGATGAGAGAGAGAGAGAACTGAGATAGAGTGGGGGAATTTATAGAAACTGGGTGGGCACAAGGAATGCCTGTATAAAGTTTGCATGATACAAAACTGTTAGGAAAATATGTTCCATAGAGGCTTTCTAAAGGAAGTTGTACGTTCTCCCTAGCTCTGTATCTGATCTTCCTCCTGAGAAGAGGAAACTAGTTGCTGTTTGCTTGTTTGTTTTTTATTCTTGACAGAAGAGAGAAGATATTTCTCTCACTGTGTTGTGAGAAGACATTGAACAGGTGGTATCTTGTCACCTGGCTGTCATATGCAATATGAAATATCTTCCTTCGCTGTGAAAAGCACGTCTCCCCTTTAGTCTCCTGCCCAAACTGCCTGCAAACGAAAGTGAACCTCAGAACTAAGCAGAAGTTGGCATGCCCTGTGTGGTACAGCGAGTTGTTGGCATACTTTGTGTGGTACAGCGAGCTGTTGGCATGCCCTGTGTGGTACAGTGAGCTGTTGGCATGCCCTGTGTGGTACAGCTAGCTATTGGCATGCCCTGTGTGGTACAGTGAGCCGTTGGCATGCCCTGTGTCGTACAGTGAGCCGTTGGCATGCCCTGTGTGGTACAGCTAGCTGTTGGCATGCCCTGTGTGGTACAGCAAGCTGTTGGCATGCCCTGTGTCGTACAGTGAGCTGTTGGCATAACCTGTGTGGTACAGCGAGCTGTTGGCATGCCTTGTGTGGTACAGCGAGCTGTTGGCATGCCATGTGTGGTACAGTGAGCTGTTGGCATGCCCTGTGTGGTACAGTGAGCTGTTGACATGCCCTGTGTGGTACAGTGAGCTGTTGGCATGCCCTGTGTGGTACAGTGAGCTGTTGGCATGCCCTGTGTGGTACAGTGAGCTGTTGGCATGCCCTGTGTGGTACAGTGAGCTGTTGGCATGCCCTGTGTGGTACGGTTAGCTGAGCAGTAAGTGTAAAATTGTGAAGGTATCAAAAAAATGTCTGTGCATGTGAGAAATATTTGCCTTTACAAATAAAAATGAATCTGTTTTTCAAAATGCTAATTGTACTCCAATTTTTTAAATATGCATATTTAACTTGGACAATTTTTATGTTCCTCCTCCCCCCTCCAATAAAACTCTTGAGAAGAAAATGAAGCTGTAGATTCGTTAGTGGTTGACATCTTAGCCTATGTCTCTGCAAAGCAGAGCCAGACAGAAGCAGAAGTGTGGATTACTTAGGATAGCGGTTCAGAGAGTAGGAGGAGAGGAAATGTGGAGAGTGACAGTCAGCTTACAGTGCCCCACCCACCTGGTCATCACTGTGGGAATCGGAGCATACACACAGCAGAGAAAGGAAGAAGAGAATGACCCTTTCATCCTCACTAGTCAATACTGATTTAACATCTTGGTGTTTTTACCTTGTTTCTAAGAAGTTCTTGAACAAACATAAGAGAAGAGACCAGGATGCTGTTAGATTATATCTCTGTAAAACTTTGTAAATGGTTTCAATAGATGGGGAAGAGATGTTGAGAAGCCTGGTACAACAGAGCAAAAATTATGATGTAACTACACTCAGTAGTTTGATTTAGAAAAATCATCCGTGATTGTTATCAAGTCCAAAGCTAAATTCCTCAGATGGTACTTACGGTTGTTTCAGATAATGTTGAGCTCTACATGTATCCACTAACTAGGAAATAACTTGGTTTTGGGTCTCACAGCACAGTTCCAGCTTTTCCTTCCTGAATCAGTACTTGAAAGCTGCCTTTAAACTATCCAGTGTATTACAGTCAGGTTAGGAGCATAATATTTTGCACCCAAATACAATTTTAATAGAAGGTCAAATGTCAATTTTGTCAAGAGTAATATACATTTTCCTGAACTCACAGCATGAGTTTGAAAGTTCAGTAAGCCAAGGAATTGGGTCTGGCTATGTGGGGGTAGCATGAGCTTCCTGCTTACTATGACCTTCATATATGACCTAATTTTTCCATGTTGATGGCTCTTTATAAATCAGAGGAACTGAATTATACACCTTCATCATGCTCCGGAGAAGACTGATAATGAAACAAGGAAAGCATTTCCTCCATCACTGTGTTAGGTAGAATGCTATTGTGGATTTTCAATGCTTGATCACATGTGTTCATCTAGAAAGCTAAGTAGCATAGCAAACCATGAGACTATCAATATCCCATATATTGCTCAGAAGAGTCCTGTGATCTCCCTGTAGTGGCTATTCTGTGCCAAATTGATGGCTAGATATGAGCTGCATGGTATATGATAATTTTTAAAAATTTTAGTAAGTTAAACTTTAATATACTGGGCCACAGTGAAACAACAGAAGGATGTAGGCAGTCTTTGTTATTTATAAAGCTTGCTAAAAATTGTGTGCTAGACAGTAAATTAAGAAAAGCTGCCCTATAAATTTAAATTAATCTTACATTAATTTTAATATTTAACACATCATCATGAATCAGTTTTCAAAAATTTGCAACAGACGTTCAGGAAAAATATATGTGTGTTAGATTTTTGCTGTTGGTTTTTTTTTCATTAACCAAAACCATCCACTAAATCTAGTGGGTTTCCTTTATCATCTACATGACAAAATCAAGTCTTAACTGATGGTGACTTGACTCCTCAGTACAATGGAAAACATATCACAAGAGACAAGAACTGTTCAGATTGCGCCCTAAAAGAATTCATGTTCACATCCTGTTCTTGATTTATTTTGTGAACCTAAGGAAAATCATTCAGCAGGTACTAGTTGATAATAAAGAACATCTGACAGAAAAGGAAGATCAGTGCTCACAGAAATCTGAATAGCAGGGAAAAAAAAAAGAAAAATTTAAAAACTCTTTATATTCCATTGTTCATATAAGTAACTGTGATCAGACAACCAATAGAAGTGTAATTTCCACTCTGCTTACATTGTGTATAGTGTTAAGTTGTTCATTATACTGTACATATGCATGTGCCCATGAGTGCATGTGTATACATTTGAATTTCATATTAAAGCTTTAAATTTTGATTATTCGTTCAAAATTTAAAGTTATTAGGCATAAAGGGGAGGAAAAGCCATTGCATTGCTACTTTAATGTCAATGTAATGAGAAAGTTAAGACAAAATTCCACAAAAGTAACTCAAAGCAAAATCTTGTTGCACTAGCCCTTGCTCATCCATGGGCAGTGTCACTCACCTGTCCCAGGGAATCAGAAGCTACCCCAGAATCCTCAGCAGTGTTGTTTGCAATGGATCAGAGTCAGCATTCACAACAAAGTCTCTTTTCTATCCATTAATTAGACGTCATCAAGCATTAAGAATGTTTCTGTGTGCTATGCAAATATAACAGAAACTTCAGAGATCATAATCCCTGAAGAGTGGACAGAAGTTGGAAAAACTTGAGCTGAATTTCAGGGATGTTCTTGGACCTTATGTGAATCAAGCCATCCATGAGAAGAATTGTAAGCATGCAGAATCCAGGGAAAGAATTCTGCATGGATGAAACCCACACCTCAGTGCCATGGGATACCACTGATAGTGGACCTGGTACTAGAAAATCTGAAGAATCAAGATACAATGACAGAACTGGGAAATGCTTTGATGTTTTGAGCACTGCACTGAAAATGTGAATGGCACATTTGAAATACTTGAGTCCGGAGAGAGAAAATGCACTATTGTGTGTGCTTCTAGAAACCTATATTAATTAGTATAATGATTAGTATATAAGACATCTATCCGAATGTCATTCCATTCAAGGAAGTAGTGGGATTGACACTCCTTACTCAACTTCTGACTTATTTCATCATTGGCACTTAGCATTTGCTTCCATGTTTTATCTGGTTTATTGTTCGTTTTACCCCTAAAATGCAAAATAATTTCTTGTGCCGCTACATACCTTTAAACCCAGAATAAGAAAAATGCTAATCTTCCAGTATATGTTTAAAAATGTATACTAAAATAATAAATAATTTAAAAAATTGAACTTTTGTTTTTAGACACAATCTGAGCAAGGGGTGGAAGTCTTTATAGTAACTACCTTGGTAAGTAGCCTCCAAGGCTGGGGTTTTCCTGGAAATACTCTGGAAATTAGAGTGTTCAGATGGGGTATCATCCAAACTCAACTTTTTAACACGTTGCTTTTCACAGTTCATTTGTCAAATTCATACAGCCATTTATAGTCTGACAGTTTTCCCTGGAGAACTACAGCAGTTGAGAGCACAGTTGATGCACAAATAAGACAGGAAAATAACTAGAATTAATCTCTGCCATGTTATGTGGGGCTATTTCCAGGAACATTCCAGATATAGGGCAAGCAGGCTAAAAGTCAGCACATGAGTGTGTGCTTTCTTCCTGATAAAGTGATATCACTAACTCATAACTTGGGACTCACAGTATTTTAGTGAGTCTAGAGATGAGGCAAGAAGAAAACTATGGTAAATTATAGACTAAGTCATCCAATGAGAGCTTAGAACAGAAAGAACCTTATCCTTCTTCCTTCTGAGTCTTATTACATAAGGAATGGCTGATGACCTCCATGGGGAATGAGCTCACAAGATAGGTTCACAAGATATCAGGAGGGAACACTATACTCACAAGACATCCCTTCTGGTCACAAGCAATCATTTCAAACCCATTCTGTCCAGACTCAAGAACCTTTAGTCATTGTCTTTTAGTGATACTATATTTACATTCTCAACTAGGATATGATTTTGGAGAGAGTTTTAAGTTCTTCTCTTAAAATGGATGAATAAATGGATACTTACTAAAATTCTAATTAAATTTTAATGATAGTAAAAATAATCTTTTTTTAAAAAGTCATTGCCTTTGCACCTAAATAGCTTGACCCATTCAGACAGGATCTGTCATATATATATATATATATATATATATATATATATATATATATATATATATATATATATATATATATAGTGTGTGTGTGTGTGTGTGTGTGTGTGTGTGTGTGTGTATGTGTGTGTGTGTGTGTGTACACAGATGCCCTAAAATTCTCAGCATTTGCAAATTGTTACCTTGCTGGCAAAATCATCTCTATAATAGCCATCTTCTTGTAGATAGTTCATACAAGGCCCCAGAAACTTGGTAGAAACCCAAGTTTTACATGCTCCCCATCTCTCTTCCATACTTCACCTGTGGAAGACATGATGGGGCAGGTGCTCCAGGATGAGAGATTTTCAATTATATTTAAGATGATACATTCCATAGATCTTCTGAAATCAAGTGCTAAACAACTGGTAGGAAAGTATTTTAAAACTTTAAAAGAATAAACACTATATATGATTGCACACACAGAGAGACAGAGAAAGAGGAAAAGAGATACAGAGAATCAGAGAGAGGGAGGGAGGAAGTCTTTTCTCTGCTTATCATAAAATCTATCAAACCAGGCTTAAGCAAAGGTTCTATCATGAATACCTTCTATCTAGCTACCTTCTAGAAACAAAGCTAAGTGGTTCTGCCAATAATCACAGTCATTAGAGGACTTGGATACTGCAGCTGCCACTCCAGTATCAAACACCAGTCACTGCTACATTTGTTTCAGCACTCTTTTTTCTATTTCAGTTGCATTTTAAATTAAATTAAAAGCACAGAAGTGCTTTAGAAAAAAAAGAATAACTTTGGAAAAGACATGGTTGCACAAAATTACAACCACAACATATGGGAAGCAAAGGCAGGCAAACTTCAAATCTGAGGCCAGCCTGGGCTACTTAATGGTAACTTGTTTCAAAAATCGTTAAAGAACTATTCTTTATTATCTGAGGGACAGCTAAGAACATTATGATGTATTTTGTGTGGATGTATAACTTCCTTTCCACATTCAGGGATTTCTTACACTATCTTATCTGGATTTTCCATGCTATCCCTGATACTGTAACTACACTACCAATTACCAGAGAAATTACTTAACAGAGGAAAATCTCCATTGTTTTTGACTGTAGGTTTAGTGAATTCATGAAATGAACTATTTTTTTAAACTGTTATCTTTATACAGGAGGTATGCCTGAAACCAAACAAAACAAAAAATCATGTCCTGTAGATAAATTGAATTTTCATAAAATACATTTAAATCATTTTTTTAAAAAGTCCCTATCAAATACAATGTCTATATTGTGCAAACAGACAAGGGCCCACACCATGAAACATAGCTATTATTAGATCCATATTCTTGTTTGAGACCCAAACTAGTCTGATTATTTTCTCTCCAGTGGGGGAGAAAATAAACTGAAATACAGCCTCATAATAGCTAAAACTTGGGTATTTGGTGCGGCAATGTAGCTCATTCAGGGACAAAACGTAGGTAACTCAAGGATAAAATGGTTGTCAGGTTCAGTGATTTCCAGGAAGATCAGAATCTGTTTTCCTGTGTTTCTCTCTGTGAGTATTCACAGCATGCCCTCTAGGATTGACACTGCAAACAGCTAGTTATTTGGGGGAGGTTTTGTGCTACTGATGAAAGGTAGAATTGCCAGGCATTGTGACAATGACAACAGGAAATGGGATAGTGTCAGGAACTCCAGTGTGGGTCACAGGTCCTGAAGGTGTGAGAGGAAGAGTCCCATCTGTCCTCATAGGACTATGACCTAATGTTGGTGTCAAATGGTAGGTCAACTCATTCAGTTTTTTTCCTCATCCAGCAAATGCAAAACTTTTCTGATTGAATGATTAATGGGAAATAACATCTATTCTTTAAATGACATCCAGTTGGCAAGTTTCTAACATAGGAATACAAGACAGAATTTTATAGCAAGTTCACTGTTTTGCAGGATGAAAAGAACATGAATGGAAATGACTAGTTATTTTCAGAATGGTAGTGGGACAGAACTTTCCTATGTTGCCCAGACTGATCTTAAACTCCAGGGCCCAGGGACTCTATCCCTTCAGCTTCCTTAACACCTGGGTCTATAGGCATGCACCAATATATAAGTTGTGATTGTGGTTCCCTCCATGCCCAATGGAGAACATCCTGTGATAGCAAATAATGATTATACTGGCCATAGAGGTCTCATAAACCTACCACTACTTAAAAGGATTTGTAGCCAGGCAACAGAAGAAAATAGCACTTTCTGAGATCATTGTTTATTAATGATGTCTATGTAAAGCTTCTCTGGCAAATTTTACTTTATTTTGCAGACAGTAAAAATAACCATTGCTAACAGCTAAATTGCTTAATATGCCACAAGTTAATGAAAGAGAATTCAGTATTAGAATGCAAATGTGTAATACCTTTAGAGGTATTCCTGTTTCAACCATGCATATATCAGAAGCTAATAGAACACTTGATCAAATCCTATGTGCAAGCTACCTAAAACACAGTATATATTGGCATGTTTTCTGGTGGAATAAATAATGAGAGCGACCCTATAGGAGAAAGAATGAGCCTTACTGTAAGGAAGGTAAATGCCTTGTCCATGATTTTCCTTCCAAGGAGGTGGATGATACAGTGACATTTCAAAGAGGACATTATGAGGAGTATTTCTCAGCTGAAATGATGAAATACACACGCTTTTTAATCTGTTCTAATGTCCAAAAGGACTGCATTCTTGATGGCAAAACTTTCTCTTTTCCTTCTTAAATGATGCTCATTGGAAATTATGTCAAATAAAATTTAAACATAAGTAACATTGGTGTAAGTCCTCCCTGCAATAGTATGAGTATCTGAAAATATTTTATACCTCCATTATTTTGGTTGTTTCTGGCCAGTATTAATAGCAGAGGTATGTTTGTTAATCTAACTTCAAAGTAGAAAACTTCCAAATTGAGGATTAGCACTTTAAAAAGTTGCATGCCAGTATTGAAAATGATATAAGGGAGTCATGGGGACATATTTAAATGATGAATCTCAGGAAGAATAGAATGGATTTAATCAACAGTGGATCAAAAGTGGAAGAGAAGAAAAATCACATCTGAGCCAATGTGTACACACCTCTCTTTTGACATTATGTTGCATGCTAGACAACACAGATGGCTGCTGTTTCTTCCTGTTCAATTTGGATTATGAGTAATCTAGAAATTATGTCCAGATACAAGAGGATGTGCATAGGCTTTCTGTAAATGACTCTGAAGATTTGAGTATCTCAAACAAGTCCTGGAAACATTCCTGCAAAGGTACCATGACCTAATAAACTGTGATTCCATTAGCATTTGAACTTTAATCCCACTTGTTCTATAAATAAATATCATGTTGTATATAAAGTAGCACATTTTCAGTGAAGTGCTTGTGCATGTTTTTAGTCTGATAAAGACAAAGATAAAGACAAAGATAAAGATAAAGATAAAGATAAAGATAAAGAAGATAAAGCACACAAGTGGATCCCTAACTTGGTACTTCACATGACCACCTCTGCTCCTGCCACATAGTGGCATGACCTTTAGGCTACAATAGACAAGACCTTATTAGGTAATACTTTCTCATTTCATTTGTTGTTGGCTATGACACATCAAGTAGTCTATTGTAATGATTCATGCATTTAAAACCTTCCTATCTGAAATGAAATTTGGAACCCACCACAGTGTGAATGAGGCCTAAGAATATTATCATTTCATTTAATTAATACATTATCAATAATAAATCAATTAATTAATTTAAATAGATTAACTAAATAATGAATTAATAAAATATAATTTAATATAACTAATGTGGTTAATTGTAATTTATTATATGTTAATGTAATTATAACATAATTTAAGTAAACAAATCACTGGACAGATACTGTATACTTAAATACTGTATACGTAAAACACACTTAAGTAACTAGAGGAAAGATACTCACAAAGACAGAAAGGAGATTGGAAGTTGCCTGAGGCCAAGGACAGTGGAGGTAAGAGTCAGAGTCAGGAGCTATTTGTGAATCAGCACAGGGAATTACTTGGTTTTGTGTATGAATGTATTTATGCCATAGAGCTATTCGCATAAAATGGTTGAGGTACTAAATTTGATATTATTCTAGCACATTAAAAAAAATCTAAGAAAACCTCCCAAGACATATGATACCTTTGCTCATTCTCCTTGCTTTTTGGTATTTTAAATGTTAGGATTTTGTATGTGTGTTGTTGGGAGGCTCCATTTCATGTCTCACACATGTGAAACTCTAATGCACCAAATACTTATTTTCTTCTTCCAGAAGAACCCTATCAATAGTATTAGGTTTACTATGAGGTCATAGTATTAAAAGAGTAATGGTTTCTTGTGCTGGTCCGTGAGAACCATAGAGCAGAGAGCTGTTGCAGCCTTTAAATCTGCGGTAGCAAAATGTCAAGCATATGCATGATTTCCTCCCAGTAGGAACCAGAAATAAAGTAGTCCTCTGGGGAAGTTTAAAGACAATCACAGGAATTGTTCCTAATTCACTCCTTCCAAATGCAAATACCGTTTATGAAGACTTTAGGATATGCCCCACCTCAGATAGCATAAAACTATGAATATCACTGGCATCTTCTCTCGCCTGGGCTTCTCCAGTAGTGCAAGTCAATGCCTCCGCTTCTTTCTTTACCCACCTGACTTCTGTTTTCCAAGCAATGAACAATGATAAAGTTCATGTCTGATTCCTTTCTTTTCTTTCGAAAACTCTCCAGCAGGTTTACATTTACCAAGGGGTAAAATAAAAAATGCATGTGTCCTGTATGAACTCACTGAATAAGTAAATGTATATAAATTAACTAAAGGGAGAAGCAGACATAGACATTTGACATTTTACTCTCTGGTAATTCATGTTCTGAAATACAATATGAACATAGTGAATAACCACAAAAGTATTGTTTTTCCTCTGGTCAAAATATGAATAAGAACAATAGGCATGAATAGTATAACAGTCACTTATGCATAGGTAGGAAGAGAAGGGTCGGGAGAGGGAGTGATATTTGAGCATTTCAGGATTACAAGAAACGTGGAAAGACATGAAATTCCAGGGTAAGAAAATCACAAGAACTAAACTCCAGTGGAGTTGATTGGCTTCCAAGGAAGAGTGATACCAGAAAAGGGCAGGGCCATGGTATGTATACTGGGCAGACTTTAGAAGTGAGCACCAATCTTTCATAACCACTGCAGAACTGGAGTACAAGCCTGAGAATACAAAGATGGGAAAAAACTAATAAGACACAAGCAAGGGCAGAGCCCCTTTGCCCTATGGTCTTTATGTCTCTCACTAGCTGAGAGCCAAGGATTTTAAAGGGCTAGCGAGACTATGATCAATTCTCTGAAGGTCAGCTCAAACCCAAGTATTCAAAGCAACTCATGAGCCATGCTAAGCCAAAAGGTATTTCTTAAAAGCCTTAGCTTCAATTTCATCCACATTGACACTCTCATCCAGGCAATTGAATAGTGTATCTCATAAACCATGGCAGGATTTCATCTATAAAGTTAAATTCTGTAAGAGAAACAACACACCTGTTTATATTTCCTAATTAATTTTAAACTCCACTGAATTTTAAACTTTGCTTAATCTTTGAACCTGCTTGTAAATTGAACCCTTTAAACAATATAACTTCAAAGCCCAGAAAATTAGGCTTTGATGTAATTTGATGATAGAGTGCTAGTCTAGATTAAACAAGATTCTGAGCTCAATTCCCAACATCACAAAATAAAACCAAATACATAACTATAGCAAACACCACAAAATCCTGTTTGTAGCTATTGTTGAATTTCTCTGTGTGTCTTTTTCTTACAACCATACTCCAAACATCCTCTGAGGATGTATTTTTTTCTCTGCTTGGTATTTTTCTCCATTTTTGCTCATACTGACTTGTTCTGAAATTCTTTTCTGTAATGGGCTCCGTAGCCAGCGAGGCCAGGTTACATTTCCTGCTACAAGAGTCATTGCCAAAGAAACTTTATTCCTGTCTATTGTAAAATGATTGACTGTGTATTCCTTAGAAATACCTAAAAATTCAAAGAATACTGTCACTATGTTTCTTTCTTCAGGAATCTACTAGAAAGCAAAATTCAGACAACCAAACTGACCAAAGTTCTGGAGTGATTGTTCAAAATGTCACTGCTATGCACCTCCAGTTTTGGGTAATAACATCATAGAAGAGAAAGACAGGTCGCAGTGTGCTTATCCTAATGGAAGTGAGCATCACCTGCTAAAGTTCAAACTTGGATCTTATGTAAACTGTCACTAACTACTTGTTTGAAGAAAATACTAAGGGTAGATATAACACCCAGTGTCGTGGACTGGCCTCAGTCACCTCCCCTCAATCTGCAGGAGAAATCAGGGTTCCAGTTACAGGCAGACATGGACACAAGAGAGTGTGCTATCT
The DNA here is from genome assembly GCA_902729485.2 of Mus minutoides. Lineage (NCBI taxonomy): Eukaryota > Metazoa > Chordata > Mammalia > Rodentia > Muridae > Mus > Mus minutoides. The sequence continues at coordinate 1,118,202 of LR753365.1, read as the reverse complement.
GTATATAATTTGTCTCAAAGCAAGCACCTGGCTTATAAGTGACTTTTACACAAAACAGAGGAATGTATACAAAAAGCTAACAGGAACCAACAGGGATAAAAATCAATGTTAACAACTGGGATCAAAAGCTTAATCTTAGAAGCCAGGGGCAGGGGCTTCTTGCCCTTGCCATAGTTCCAATTCTAGTCTATTGTATAGTCCACCTTCCCCTTAGGCCATTGTAAATTCCTGTGTATGGGTGTAACTCGGCTATCTATAGTTCTAAGTATTTACTCTAGTTCTTTCTTAGACCACAACCTTCCTTCTTCCTGGGTCATTGTAAATTCCTGCATATGGGAGTAACTTGGCTTCTCTTTTAAGTATCTGTAGGGAATCTCCATTTGCCTTTCTTCTAATATGCAATGTAGTCTGCCATACCTGACTGTAATGAAGATTCTAAGTATACTTTGCTAAGCTTGCCCTGAGATTTCTAACTCTGTGTAGTAGATAGTAATGCCTGATTTCTTTCACTATCTCTCCTATAATACTAGAGCAATTCTGAATGTCACTGAATAGGCAACATTCTTACTGAATTCTAAGCCCAGGTTTGGCTCAAGGACTACCTAGGGCATTGGTGAAGGCCAGGAAGCAAAGTTCAATTTTGCTTAGGTAAGATTTTGCTTGGAGACTCCTATAATAAAACAATACTGAAAGAGAGCAGACAGATCCATACTCTGACTAATGCAAGGACAAAATTGGAGCATATGTGCTATGGGATGCCACAGTTCCAGGAGACTAAGTTTCCGTGAACTTTTCACCTCTGGACTGCTTCCAGGTTTTTAGGCCTGTCACTAGGAGTCATTACTGGATACTGGAGTGGATGTAGCAACCCAGGAGAATGGAACCATCAAACTCAAGACAATGAAATGCATACAAGAAATAAGAAATGGAAGGGGACCCACAGTTTAAAAGAGAATACACACACGCACACACACACACACACACACACACACACACACACACACACATAGTGTGTGTAGGGGGCGGGTCTTGTGTAATAAATTGTTAAGAAATGCAATAATTAGGAAAAGATGCCTCCTGCCTCTTGAGTATTTAATCATTGAAGAATCTCTCATTGTTCATTTGTGATGATAGTACTGGTTTTAAAATTCCTTTTTAATAAAAATTGTGTTTACTGGGAGGGAGAAATGAGTTGATTGATAAAGTGCCTGTGGTATAAGCATAAAGACCTGGGTTTGAATCCCTAGTACTCATGTAAAAAAAAATGCTAGGACATGGTGGCATACACCTGTAATCCAAGAGGGAGCAGAGATAGAAAATCCTGACATTATTCACTGAATCCTTGCTGAAGTGGCAAGCTTCGGGTTCCGTGAGAGATCCTGTTTTTAAAAAGCAAAAGTTGAGAATGGCAGACCTCTTGGCTATGTGTGAACATATGCCTTCATTCTCACAGGCAACACACACATTTACACATAGATACACATGTACACATATCACAAATAAGTATATATTTGAAAAGTACCAGCTGTAGGTTTGCAGACCCCTTCAGCTCCTTGGGTACTTTCTCTAGCTCCTCCATTGGGGGCCCTATGTTCCATCCAATAGCTGGTTATGAGCATCCACTTTTGTGTTTGCCATGCACTGGCATAGTCTCATACAACAATATGAACTAACCAGTACCCCCAGAGCTCCTGTCTCTAGATGCATATGTAGCAGAAGATGGCCTAGACTGCCATCATTAGGAAGAGAGGCCCCTTGGTATTGCAGACTTTATATGCCCCAGTATAGGGAAATGCCAGGGCCAAGAAGTGGGAGTGGGTGGGTAGAGGAGCGGGGGGTGGGGGGGATATAGGGAACTTTCAGGATACATTTGAAATGTAAATAGAGAAAGTATCTAATAAAAAAATCAAAAAAGAAAAAAGATTAAAAAAATAAAAATAATAAAAAATAATAATAAAAGAAAATAAAGTACCAGCAACATATCAATGATTAGCCAATCTTTATGACAGACATAGTGAGTTCATAAGCCTAATTATTTTTTTATATATGTTTGAACATTTTAAATAATGTAAAAGTTAGGTGCCTCATTAGCGCAGTAGGTAGTGAGCACATCAGTCTCATAAATAATGCAAAAGTTTTCCAAAGACACTAGGGAGTTTATAAGCACATAACTGTTAGAACCCAAGACTTGATCCTGTGTGCTAGGAGAAAGCCATCTTGTGTCCACAGTTGGACACACACAGGTCTGATAAGAAAAGATGGAGGTGAATTTTAAAGAGTAAATCCTTTCCATACCCGTGTTTACAAAATTCCATCTCATATGTCTTCATATTGCAATTTAATGGGGTTCCTGAAAAGGGATCTTATGGAGCCTGTGATCTCCCGAGCTGAGCTAGGAAGACTGCGGGTGTTTGTAAAGGCACTTCCCTTTGAGCTTTAAAAGTGACCAAGTTCCTTGTTCTGTGTGCATGCTTACATGTACAAAAGAAAAATGACTTTGGAGTTTGAATTTCAAGTTGACAGCCATCTCTATCTTGTGTCTATGTCTTCTTTCAGGTATTTGCACACAATATACTTAGGTATCCGGAGCCGGCAGAGTGGGGAGAGTGGCAGGTGGCGGTTTTACTGGAAGATGGTGTACGAGTATGCAGATGTGAGCATGCTGCACCTGCTAGCCACCTTTCTGGAAAGTGCTCCACAATTGGTCCTGCAGCTCTGCATTATTGTACAGACACACAGCTTACAGGCCCTCCAAGGTAAGGGTTTGCCATTTGGTTTCTGAATTGGGAGAGAGATTGGTTATTTATGTCACATGCCAAAGATGCCTGGTGTCCTTCTTCAGCATCTTAAGCCTTTTTATGTTTGCTTGTTTGGATATGATTTGCAAATTATGCGTCATATTTTCTCCACCATTGCTTGTCATGGTTAACTAATAGAAAGCCCACCCCTTTGCCCTCCAGCTGTCACCTTAACAGGGAAAAAATGTAACAATATGTGTAGTTCTATACTATAGACTTCATAGTAGGTATATAATTATATAGTTAGCATTTTGTGGTTTTGCTTGGTCATGTGGTCAAAGAGACTCTTGGGTTTATAATAAGCTGCATGGATATTTCTTTATGCACTGATGCTCTGATCTATCCTAGAACAAGGCATGAAGATGATAAATGGCTACTCTTGATAGATGGGTGAATAAGTAGGTATAAGTATGACATATCAAATTAATGCATGTCCTGACATATTTGTCAATCCTGTTATCAGATAGATAATGCCTCATGAACAGCACAGTACAATGTGAATGTTATTTCCATCTCTATAGAGCTGTTTGAGTTCTTCTGAGTTATATATAACATTACCATGCTCTATCTTGCTCCAGATAGAGACTTGATCTGAATGGCATTTAGAATTTCCAGTGTCTCTGTAGCTGTTATGGAGTGATAATGTTAAATTGGGTTGGATGCTTTCATTTAGAGATAAAGGCCAAGGTAAATATGACATGAAAATAAATTTAGAAGGTGCTGTGGAGATAAAAATACCAGCTATACTTTATCAGTTTATTCTGAGCCAACTGTAAATAATTATGACTTGGAAGCAGAGACTTTGTTATAAGTGAATGGTACACCATGGGAAAGTTCACTATTTTTTTTTATTTACTTATAGTTGTTAATTGATTCTTTTTTCTCTAAGACAGAAACAAATGTAGCAGACTGCCCTCAAATTTGCTATGTAGCAGTCAGAGGTTGGACTTGAATTCTTTATTTTTCTGCCTCCACAGCCCAGGTGTGGAATTACAGACATCTGACATCATGCCCAGCTTCATAGGAACTTTTAGTCACAAAAAAGAAAATACATGAACTCGTATCATAGTAAGGTCACCAGACAGCTGAGCTCTAGACAGGCAGGGTATTTGAATTATGTCTTTGTAATAGGCTCAGTTGCATTGTTGGTAGCTTAGGAAACTTCCAAAAGCTAAGAGGTGCCATGTCTGCTACAGAAGCATGGCATATGCTACTAAGGACAGCCCAAGTTAAATTTTGTCCCTTTTCTACAGTCAAGTTCTATTCAGGCAAGGTTGAACTGGTTGCATATTCCCTAAAGAATATGACTGCTTCAGAGAATTTCACTCAGCCCACAGAGCCCTAGTATCAAGTGGCCCATTAGTTAAGGGATGTCTGGCCTAACCCTGATGGTACACTAGAAAGCATTGTTTCTAGAAACTTTACAGAAGCACACTAAAACCATGACATCCATTTTCTGTTGGCCATTTTCTCTTGGAGCCTGGGGTCTGCCCTGGATACACAGGTGCAGTGGATGCACCCAGTGCCACTCCACTGGAGAATATAGGTTGTCACTTTCTAGATGTTATCAACTGAAAATAGCTTCTTAGTAAAAAGTGGAATCTTGTATCCCATTTCTCTTCTCCATGCTAGTTTTTTTTCTGTTTCTGTTGGTTTTGATTTACATTCTTCTTGTGATTTTTGGAAAGAGAGAGGGAGGGGGAGGGGTAGAGAATGAATTTAGGTGGGTAGGAATGTGTGAAAGATCCAAGAGAAAGGAGGGCGGGGAAAGAATATGATCACGATATATTCTATTAAAACTAATTAAATAAAAGAGTAACAAAAACATGCATAGGGTCTGATTCTCAGGAGCCAGAAAACAAACTGGAAGAAACAGAAGTTGGCAAGAACACCAGGGCCTGCGCCATATTTCTAAGTGACCAATGGGCATAGTGACCAAAAATTATCAGTAGAATCAAGCAAGTTATTGAATTGCAAGAAAACCCATGAGGTTGATTTTATAGTTGCTGATTTTCGGCAAGAGGGGGCTGGGATGTTGTTTGTTACAAGTCAAAGGAGTGAAAATTCGCAACGCAAATGAGTGTCTACCACAGTGCTTCAGTGGCCAGAGACCAGCTTGGGCACTACTCACAGGCTTCTTGCTATTAAAGAAATCTATTATCTAGAGGCTCTTCTGCTCACAGATCATCTCTCACGAGGAGTCAGCTGATGAATGAAATTGATGTGGGTTGTAAGAACCGAGCATTTTTCCTCGGGAGGAAAGAATAAAGTAAATTCAATAAAAGAGCTTAGTTTGACGTGTATTCATGCATCTTTAGTGATGAAATTCTTGGGCTTTGAGTGTAAAAGCAGGGTCCTCTGAGAGTGTAGATAACTTGAGGAAACCCCGTGAGGTATTTTCAAATAGCCCTCAATTAAAATCTCACAGCATTGTTATTTAGCAAGCTGAGACTCACCCTAAGTCTCGGAGCCATTTCTGTGACTATGATTAAGATTACTATTATAGCGTAAAAGTGAAATTGCTTTTCTGTCTCAATTTCAACCAACTACCCTCTGAAGGACACGCTTAGAAACAAACAAACAACAACAACAAAAAAAATCAAACAAGAAGAATGACATTTTAAAAACAAAGTTTAGAAAAGAAGTTCTCCTTGTGGAAGTGGGTTATACCTAAAATTCTGTTAACTGTGAAATCCTTTCTCTCTCCCTTTCTCTCTCTCCTCACTTATTGGGTCATTGAGTCAGGACTGCTTCATTGTATTGGAGGCTGACAGGCTTAGGGGAGAGCTGGTAGGTATAATTGTCCTTCAGTTCCTCCTGGTCTAGGAAAACAGCCTGACTGCTCTTCTGAGACTATCAATGAGGACAGAGCTGCATCAAAATCCTTAACAGTCAGTGTTTTCCATCCACACTGTCATCAGAATTCTGTTTACATGTGCTACCTAGCTGTTCCTCTCTGGAGGTAGAACATCCTGGGCTCTACTCTGTTTTATGTAAGAAGCATGCAAGGAGTCCAGCTATAAAAGACAAGGTGGTCAGTGCATCCTGGGCTTCCTGTTGCCAGAGCATCCCCGTATCAGTCTCATATCCCAGGAAGAGTGAGACAGGCCGGCAGGGAGAGAATGGGGACTGACAACTAGAGAAAGAGTGTATGCTCTCACTTCCCTTGGCAAACCAGTTCCACCCTGACATGTGCCCTATTAAGCAGCCTAACACTTCTCATCCACCTTTTCCCCCTTTTCCAGTCTCCCCGTGGTTATCATAGAGATCCACCCTTCTCCCCCTTTTCCATTCTCCCCGTGGTTATCACAGAGATCCACCCTTTTCCCCCTTTTCCAGTCTCCCTGTGGTTATCACAGAGATCCTTAGAGACTGCTGGACCTACAAACATACTCCACGCTTCTGTTGGTGCTTTTTGAAACCTTAATTGTTTAGCAAGTTTCAAGGTCATTGTGTCACTAGCTTTTCTTCAGAAGTCATTGCCTTCTCTGACTCTCTGCACTGAGAATGTCTTCATTTTCTTCTCTCCTCAGAACCTATGAACAGGCATTAGTGTCTCTTCAGACATTAATTAACTTGCCCTATACCTTAGCCTGGTATATTGATGTATTCTAGAACACAGCACAGTTTCCTCAGCTGGGACTGCTGCCCAGGCCAGTTTCTGTGGCCCAGGCTGTATTTCCTTCAGCCAAGAGCCTTAGGCAGCTCTCTCGTCATGGCTAACCCTCTATTTGCCTGCGTGAACTGAAGGATAAAAGTGGTACCTAATTCACAGGACTGTGGAAATTAAGTGAGATGGTGAATGTAAAGCTCTTAGCAGAGACAATTTACATAGAATGCAGAGCTTCGTGGACTGTAATGTACATATCATCTATCTAATCAACACATTTGCTAAAATAAAAGTTCTGAGTGAGTGGCTCTTAGGTGGGGTCTGATGTTTTAAAACAAGAAAATAACAGCATGTGAAAGTAGAGAGAATAGTTCAAATTTTAGATGCAAATTGATGGTTCTGTATTGAAAAGAAAGCAGAAGACTTTTTTTTGATGGGGTTTTTTGGTTTTGGGATTTTTTTTGGATTATATACAAGATTTTTGTTTGTTTGTTTGTTTGTTTGATTGATTGATTGATTTTTAAAGATATTTTCTTTATTTACATTTCAAATGTTATCCTCTTTTCCCATCCAAAAACCCTGTGTACCCTCCCCTCTCCTTCTGCTCACTAACCCACCCACTCCAGCTTCCCTGTCCTGGCATTCCCCTATACTGGAGCATCGAGCCTTCAAGGGAACAAGGGCCTCTCCTCTCATTGATGTCCCACAAGGCCATCCTCTGCTACATATGCACCTGGAGCCATGGGTCCCTCCATGTGCACTCTTTGGTTGGTGGTTTAGTCCCTGGGCTGCAAAAAGGGGACCACCACTTGTCAGGCCTTGGGCTGGAGATGCCTGAATTTGACTAGAGGGAAGGCTGGTAACAGTGAAAACAGTGGGTCTTTAAGAACAGCCAGGATTTCAGTATTCATTCTGACATACCAAGAGACAATGAGTTGGAATTCCTAAATATCTGAGGGAGATTAGGACTTGGGACTTGGGACCAAGAACTTAGGAATTTTGGTTTCATCTTAATAGTGAAAGCAAATGTCTAAAGTTAGTGGTCAAGTATGTGCCCACATGGCCTATCCAGGAGTCAGTAAAAGGTCAGGCTGAGTAGAGGGTCTCTGATGTGTCACTTTTAGTTTTGTGGTGGTAACTTAGTAATTGTAGGGAGCCCTCATTCACATAGACTCACATCTGTTGATTCAATTAACAAAATATGCAAGAAAAAGGTATATTAAGTATATTTGGTAAGCAATTGTCTACTGTTTTTTTCTTGTCATTATGTTCCAAGTATAATAATTTGCAGAGCATCTACATTGTATGAGGTATCATAAGCAATACACAGATGATTTTACATACATAAAAAGACATATACTCCATTTTACTTTAGATGTAAAACTACAATTTGACTTACGTAGCAAGTCCCAGATTTAATCTTTTGAGTACACAGAGGGACCATGAACTCAATTTAGTTTTTTTAGAACTAGTCTGGCAGAACGGCAGAGAAGACATTGACTTATAACACACTGTTGTCTACAGACCTTCCTCAGAAGAAGAGCATTGCTCAGTGTCAGAATCCCTGTTTCCAAAAAAGCACGCCATAAAGCAGGTCTAGGACTGCTGTGTGGGACCACAGTGTACTATGCAAATGTCACTATAACTATTCCTATGACACAATCATGAAACAGTGCAGCACTTGGTTTTGATAGCCAGGTACACCTAGCTGCATACTGAAGCCTTATTCAAAAGCCATGTTCCTCTTAGGAACTGTAAAGGTTAAGAAAACGAAACCAGGACTTACTAGGTTGGGCCGGTGCCAGTCTACCAACCCAGATATTCCGATGCTTTCCAGGTGGTTTTAATTGTTCATTTTTAATTTCCCACATTGCTTGCCATGGTCGGAAAGATCACATTCTATCTTTTAAGTGGATTTAGTTGTTATGTGACAAATGAGTTACTGACTTCTGTGTTTGGATATAAAGTGTCTTCTAAGGGCCCATGGTGCTGTTGAACGAAGGCAGAATCTTTGAGAAGGACTTAGCAGAAGCTCAGACATGGAGGGTATGCCTTTGAAAGGAGCATTGAGCCTCTAGCCCTTCCTCTCACTCTGTCCCCAGATGATATGACAAGCATCTTCCACCATGTGTTACTGCCTCCAGGAATTTCCTCAGCACACCCAAACCACCTCAACCAGTAACCATGGACCAAAACTTCCAAGATTGGAAGCCAACATAAATCTTACTCTTTATAATCTGATACTTTGTGATGAAGCCAATACATGGACAAGTAATGTCTCCAATCCACATGACACAGGGAAGCTTTGCTAAACAAAGCCCAGTATTTAATACCAACTTTTACTCAAATTTGCTCATATTCCCAATGTCCTTGTATGCATTTGGAATTGTGTGCATCCCTTTTCACCTGCAGTTTCTCCTGGGTACTTTGTAATAAGACAAGAGGAGGGGCTGTGGTGTGCCTCAGTCAATAGAGTATTTGACTAGCATGTAGAAGCCCTGGATCCATCCCTGACAATGAAAAGAACCAGGCTTACTTTCTTGGGAGGTAGAGGAAGGAGAACAAAAAGTTTGAAGACATCCTTATAATAGCAACTTTGAGGTCACCCCTGTACCCTATATCAACGTGGAAGCCCTAGAACTAGAAAGTTCTTCCAAAGAATATTTGTACTTCTGTCTCTGATCATGAGACACTACCTGGGGATTCAGCAGCTAAGGGCTTTCCTCACACATCCAGAAAAATGCTGTTACCAGTAACTAGCTAAGAAATCCCTACAATGTGAAAGCCACCTCCTTTGTCAGAGCTGAAGAGCCTCAAGGCCTAAATCTCAGGCTTTTGAGTTGCTCTACACTCTATTAAAGCTGGTAGAGACAGAGCTAGCCACCTTCCTATGACCTCCTCAGAGGAGAACCCCCCTGCTTTGCCACTCCTGCCTCCCAACACTCCTCACTGTCTTCTGAAGATGCCAGGTTTCATGTCTGTATTTTTGCAGAAGAAATAAAGCGCAGGACAGAGTGCCAGGCTGGGCACAGACTGTCTTCCAACTCCCTTTAGACCTATCTGGTTTGCAGTTTCTATTTTAGTTAGTTCATTAACACATTTATTGAATGTCTATTATGTGTGTAATGGTGTGTGAAGCACTATGCCAAATCTGCCCAAGAACTTCATGTTGTGATAAAATTTTATAATGTAGCATTACAAACTACATAACAAAGCATACTTAGAAACAAATAATGTGTGTGTGTGTGTGTGTGTGTGTGTGTGTGTGTGTTTTCCGGAATGCATGGTTATGTTTTCTGGATGCAAGATTAGGAGGAGAGCACAAAGTGTGTGTGTGTGTGTTTGTGTGTGTGTGTGTTTGTGTGTGTGTGTGTGTGTATGTGTGTGTAAAACTTGGTGTTTTTTAGCATGCATTAATACTACATTTTGTAATGACATTTTCATAGATGTATATAATGTTTTAATCAGATTATAGTCATTATAGTTACCCAATTATCTTCTTTTCCACTTTCCTCTTCTTAAGCAGTCCCCTCTACTTTGATCTCTATCTATCTATCTATCTATCTATCTATCTATCTATCTATCTATCTACCTATCTCTCCATCTCTCCCTTGTTTTCTTCTTTTCTCTCTCTCTCTCTCTCTCTCTCTCTCTCTCTCTTTCATTCTTTCTTTCTCCCACTGAGTTGAGGTAGGGTTGCTTTCATGAATGTGGGTGAAGGACTACTTACAGGGAGACATGCTAATAGTTAAAACCCTGAAGAAAATGTCTTCCTCTTCATCAACCATTAACTGCCAATAGTTTGCTCACCTCATCATAAAGTTTATGTTTGAGAGGCTTTTAGTGCATTCTCAAACAGTTTTAACAGATTCTAGATGCCAAGTTAAAGGGAATCATTTCATATATATGTTTGATCAAATCTCCTTTATGTACCATATTCAACCACAGGTCCACAATCTCCATGGAACTGCAGTTCAGTAATTGTAACTGAGACAAAAAGAATTCACAATGGGCTTTTCGGCCTGTACACACTGGTAGTACTCAAAGGGCTAAACATGTCACTTCTAGTCCACCAGCAGAGTTCTCCTTAGGATGAGCTGAACACTCAATCAGAGGCAACGTTGGCTCTTGAAACTGTTTATTTTAATGTTGTTTGTATTTTAAACTTAAGCTCATGTTGTGTAGTTTGGTTAAATGAGCTTAATTAAAAACAATAAACTGATAGATAAAGGATGAGTGAGCAAACAGAATTTTGACAGCTTTGGGAAGGTTGAGTAGGACCAAGGTAGAGTAGAGATTTTCTTATTTTAGACCCCTAGATGGAGGGTCTGCCTAACATGAAGTATATGGAAAACAATGGGCCATGACTCTACCCCACATCAGCATGCAGTGTCCTGCCTGCCTTTCCCTGCACAGCACTTAAGAAGAGCAGTCTGCAGAGCTGCAGTCAGTCTCCTGCCACTCTAGCTCTCACTGTGGTACCTAAGATAGCTTGGCGCTGGGCTTTTCCTTTTGTGGTGATATGTTAATTGGAGGACCTTCCCTTCTGGAAAAGAAGAACATGTCAGGTATTTCAAAATGAAGACATCAAATCAGGCAATCATATATACAGGTGCTAGCGGAAGAAAAGATGAGAAACAGTTGCTCGTGAAACAAGAGATGAATGCCTAGAGGCAGATGTGCCTATTTCAGGGATGGGACCAAGATGGTTCTCAGATCAATTAAAAAAAAAAGGGCACACATAAGCAAGATCTGGATGATCAAGAGGACCAGGCTTCAGCAGAGCTGGGATTTCCATGAAGCAAGCCAGGCAGTGCAAGAATAGGGCATATGTGAAAAAAGAGAAATATAGCAAGTCTGCTTTTTCAGATTGCAATTGGTTTTATTTGTAATCTTTGATGGCTCTGACATGGTAGCATGTTGGGTATAATCACAAGGGCAACATACACAAATAGTCACAGAAAAGAAATTGACATAGAGAAAACAAAAGGGAGGCTCGGATGCTCCAATTAGTTCCATTTTATGCCTTAAGAAGAAAAGGAAAGGCAAGCTGCCTGGATGGAGCAGTGGGCTGCTTGTGATAGCTTAACATTCAGCTACGTGTCGCCAGAGGAGGATCTGGGGAGCTAACACATCTATTTATGTTAAGGTTTTTCACAGTCCGAACATGCACCTGTTATATTCTTGCTGCCCAGATGTAACTGCTTTCTCAAGCTGTGGGGTGACTGGTAGCCAGGGTGACAAGAGCTGAAGATTAGAGACTAGAGCTTTGAAGGTCTTGATCATACGATTCTAGTTTGAGCTGGCAGCTGGAATAAAGAACTGTTCTCTACCCACCTTCTACCCACCCACAAGGGCCATCTATTAACAGAACCCGACAGACACCATGTCCAGGAGTCCGGGAAAATGTTGTCCACAGAGTCTCCATTGGCCTCATTCTGTTTGCGTGCCTGCTCCCAGCTTAGAGGCTTCATAACCAGGCCCATCAATGCAATTTCAGGGGGAAAATTTCCCTGACAAAGATTGTAATGAGGTACGAGGTACAACTTCTCAGTGGCTGAGTGGACACTTGGTATGTCTCTCCTTAAGAATACATGGAGAGATCTCAAGTGACCACATAGCATTATCAAGTAATCCTATCTTATCTCCCATTGAAATTCATGTCCTGCTTTTGTGGTGACTGTTTCCTAGTTTCTGTGACATCACATTTATGATGACCAACTTTCATCACTCTAAAGAGGTGGACTCACTCCTCACTCTGGTGGCAAAGAATGGGTAATAAAAGTCAAGCTCCTGTTTCCTACCACTATATCTACCTCCCACTTCTGCTGAGTAGACCAAGCATGCTAGATCTAGGTCTCCTTCTCTTCACTGGATTCCAGCTCCTCTGTCTGTTCATATTTTATTGAGTCTCTCTCTCTCTCTCTCTCTCTCTCTCTCTCTCTCTCTCTCTCTCTCTCTCTCTCTCCCCCCCCCTCCCTCCCTCTCCTTTTCCTTCTTCCTTCCCTTTATCACTCATTTAGAACAAAAGACAAGGCCATTTTCATCAACATATAAATATATAGATTACAATAATACTCATCTTTACTAAGAGAAAAGTCGACCCATATCACTTATCACTTAGAATCATGTTACTTTCTTGCTTTTTGCAAAACAAACAAAAAAAAACCCACAAATAAGCAAAAATCCCTCTTTAGATGCTCTGTATGTATCCCTTGTCTCTTCTTCCTCCCTTCTCCCCCTCTGTGTTTTGCCCAATATTTTTGAGCATTCTAATACATAAGCAATATATGCCTAATACATATATACATTCTAGCATATTATCCAAAGAGACATGCAACTATAAGCAACTATTATCAAGATGGAAAGAGTGTGAACAATACCAAAGACACTCTGTTCTAACCTCACCTGATATTATGGCCCCTTTCATATGTAGGATCATTATTCTAAAGAAGTTTTTTCAGCTTTTTATAATTATATGCATATATACATATACACATATACATATGTTTGTATGTACAAGTATGTATGTTTGAACTCCATCATTTAAAAATTTTTCTTGAGCTGTAATTTTATGTAATCATACATAGCCTATTCATATTTACTACCCTAAATGTAAGAATTAGATTCAATTTATGTATTCAATAGTCATTAAAGTGTTTCTTAACTACAGAGGTATTATAATTATAATTATTACCACTTGGTATGTTTTTATGTCTTCATGCATTTGCTTGCATATTTCTGCTCAGTTAATAGTGAATATTAATAGTGAACACTGAATTGCTGAGTCGTCAGGTACATAAAGAATGTTAGAAGACAATGCCAAATCATTTTCTACAGTGACAGTGACAATTTCCATTCTTAGCAGCAATAGGAACCTGTGCATGAAATTATTTCAAATTCTCAGCAAAATTTGATATTGTGAGTTTTCTCAATACTATCCATGAGCAGTATCTTTTCATTTTAATTTACTTTAAAAGAAAAGATTCTTTTTTTTCCTCACTCACCTCTTAAACTGCTCCTGTAGAAGTTGTGTCTGTTCTACATTCAAAATACTATCAGATCTGACTCTCTTACACCACCAGTATCAATACTACTGTAGTCCCAAACACAACCCAGCTGTACTCTACAATGGACCACCTTTGTACTCCATATGCTACACAGAAGCTATGAGTATTCTTTTCCCTTTAGGTCTTTGTTTAAACTCCTTGAGGTTTCCTCATTATAGTACAACCAACCAGAAATATGAAGACCATGTGACAAGATGATCTGGTCTGAAATCCATGTTGCTCCTTTCTTCCCATACTCACCCGTGTCCAGCAGCAGTAGCCATGCACTGTTCCTTAGATAGGCCATGTCTGCTACCTCAGTGGAGGTTTTGCATTGGTTAGCCCTTCCCCATGCGATCACCCTCATACCTTCTCATGTCTTCATTTAGTACTGAGATCACCAGTCACTTTGAAAACACATAGTCTCTTCTCTCACCAATAGATGACATCATACTTTCTCCACAGGATCTGAAACTATATCCGTGTGTGTGTGTGTGTGTGTGTGTGTGTGTGTGTGTGTGTGTGATATTAATATTTTCTATCACCCACATTAAAGAACAAGCTTTATGGAAGTGGAAACTACAGGGAAGAGCATGAATACCAAGGACACTCAGAATGTGTTGGCTAGAAAAATTCTGGCATGTGCTTACCATTTTCAGAAAGTTATTCTTTTTCTTTCTTTCTTTCTTTCTTTCTTTCTTTCTTTTTCTTTCTTTTTCTTTTTTTCTTTTTTTTTTGGGGGGGGGGCTAGGAAGTAGGAAAGTATTGCACCTCTATCTAAATAAAACAAGTATCAGAGAATGTTGACAGAACAACAGAAGATTTTGTGAGAAGACTGGACTTCCAGCTGAGTTGCAGAAAATAACTAATACAAGAGGGGGGGGGAGGCATGCTCTATAAGGAAAAGTTGGCAGAGTAAAGAAAGCTAGAGAGAAGCCATGGGCTCAGCGCATGCACACGTCTATTGAGCAATTCGGATGATAATAGTCTCCTCAAAGTAACAGAGATCAAGAAGGTTTACTGCATAAAATTGGATTGAATCCTAACACTTGATATATCTGTCTAATGGCAATGATTATCTACCAGAAGCTATTTTCTTGTCATGTGCAATATTTATTTGTATAGTGCTTCTAGTGATCAAAGCCTTGTGCATTCTAGCCATGCTCTCTGTCACTGAGGTACATCCCTTCCTAGCCCCTAGAAGTTTTTGAACCAATAATTTTTATTGCCCGATGCCTAGAGATATTTTGGAGATATCAAACATAAATCAATAAAACAGTAAACTACTACTCTGCTCAGTCAATACATACATCCATTACAATTTCAAAGACTCACCATCAATCACTTTGTAATCTTAGTCTCATAAAGTTTGTAAAGTCTGGGGGCCATTTTTTCTACTCTACTTAAATGTTTTGGGAGAATAAAGGATAGGTAGTGATATTATTGATCTCTTTATTATACCCCATAGTGTCTGAGTCATGATACCACCCAAGTTATACTTAGCAGAACAGAAAGAGGCTGCATCTGCTTATCACTGATTCAAGTGCTTCAAATCAACTCTGTGTGGTTTATCAGCCCCCAGCACAGCTGTGAATAGCTCTGAATTTGAATCATTTTGAGCATAATATGAAATAAGAGTCCTGGCTATTTTTAGGTTCTCTTAATTATCTCCAATAATCAAGCACAAATCTTGGTATTTTTCCACTCTTATTTCTTCTCTCCCCTTTCTTTTCTTGTTTCTAATACGTGAGCAAATCCTCGTGTCCAGGTTCAGGGCGATAGACGGAGCTGTGGTGCACAACTTGGCTGAGCCCATGGGCTGCGGTGGAGGAGAAGGATCCTGGAAGAAGTAACTAGTCTGTTGCTTCAACTTTGTTGAGGAGGCAAATGTGCAAAACCAGGGCTGACTTCTTTGGTAAAGGCTAGCCTCCGGAAATTGCATAGTGTTTTAGCACTTTGTATTTTCAAAGAATTAGAATCCCACTTTAAATTTAATTTTATTTTATTTTCCATTTACTTCATCTCTAGCCAGCTCTCAAACTGACAGCCAATGTTTCTTGTTTGTTTTGAGTGAATAGCCATGTGCCATACTGGCAACCTCTAAATGCTGAAAATAACATTATAAATAGCAATCAAATGTTTACTGAGTAAGGGTAAAAAGAAAGGCAGGTGAGATCAACCTAAGAAGAAATTCAAAAATGTTTTGCTATATTATGTGTTCAAGTAGGTTTCTTTTTTTTTTTAAAGGGGGGAATTGTTTGGTTTTGAATGAAACTGTGGGTTAGTGAGGGTATCTCCCACAAAATCCTTGTTGCTACATCATAAAATGTAAAGCCCTATATAAAAATATATTTTCATTTATTCAATAGTTTTGAAGTTAGATTGCATTTTTTGTACTTGCAAGCTAATTTTCTGATGACTCAGAAGAGATAAAGAGTAATAAGGATAATTTCCTATGACT
Source organism: Mus minutoides (assembly GCA_902729485.2). Classification (NCBI taxonomy): domain Eukaryota; kingdom Metazoa; phylum Chordata; class Mammalia; order Rodentia; family Muridae; genus Mus; species Mus minutoides. The sequence goes on along the minus strand of LR753365.1, from coordinate 1,102,284 downwards.
TACATAAAAGAGATTTTTTTAAAGAAGAAATTTTCTTGTACATAAAACTTTCTGAGAGTAGAAAAAAGAGTCAGAGGAGAGAGGGAAAGAGGAAGAGAAGGAGAGAGAGAGAGGAAAGGGGGGAGACTGGAGAGAGCAACTGATTCCATCAGTATGTGGAACGTTTGCTAGTATAAAATCTCATGGAGATTCACTCTTCAAAGCTCACAATGAGCCTCTGATTGCAGAAGGACAGGCCTGCTGGGTGCTGTCTGACTAAGGCTTTGTCAGCATTTCCATTATAATTCTCAGTTTCCACAGTTTACAGCTCAGCTATAGGAAAAGACTGGGGAAACTCAAAAATTCCAAAAGCTCTCAAGCATCCATAATATTATCAGCTCAAACACTGGGGGAATTCTCTAAGGCTTGCAGTACTCCAAGGCAATATGGGAACAGCTGAGTTTTTAGTCTAGAGATGTGCTGGGCAGCTTCCCTTTAGGATAAGGAAATAACTGGGATTAATGTAAGAAGAACAAAGATTTGTTTTGACCTATGCTACTAAAGATTGAAGTCTTGGTCATTTGACCCAGATGCTTTGAACCCAATGACAAGGCGGCTGTACACCAAGGTGGAGCTCTCTAGTTCATTTTACAGTGACAGGAAATTAAACAGAAAAGAACATTGAATTTCCTTCAAGGACACATCCACAGTGACTTACCATGACACCCCAGCAATTAAAAGTTTGACCAACTCCCATTAGCACTAGGCTGAGAACCAAGCAAGAGCAACATAGGCCTTCGGGGAAACCCCAGATGTAAGCCATAACACAAGGTTTCAGCCAAGGCTGGTACTTCCAGATTTATTGTTGTTACTAAAACTTTGAATTAAAAAACTAAAATTTAAACCAAGTAGATCATATTTCCTAAATGTAAGTAGAAAGCAATTATTTTTTAGCATAAAGCTTCGGAATACATAGCTGAATAAATAAATACAAAACATTATTTCAACGACTTAAAAACAAATTTAGAAAAGTGAAAGTGAAACTTTTACAAAAAAAAAATTGTTTGGAGTATATTTCACATTGTAATGTTTTGTGAATATAGAAGATGTGTATTTGAAACCAGTCAAGGCCGGAGATTGGCAGTCAAGTGTGAATACTGGGCCCATGGAAAAAGTGAAATAATTCAAACAAGCAATGCTTGGAGGAATATCTGATGAGAAATCGGGGTCCTCGGAGATTTGTGCCCTTACCCAGGGCCAGTGCTTCTCACCTGTGGAGGAAGCATCCACTCAGATCCGGTGGAAGCTCAAGCATCCTGTGAACAATTCTGTTTCATGGGTACAGCAACATACCTTACAGAGATAGACCCTTGTGTTCTAATTAGCGTCTGAAGGAAATCTTCATTATTTATTATGTTCATTTTCTTTGAAAACATTTACTGAGCATGTGTACATATCAGGAACTGAGCTGGATATTAGAATGTGGAGATGGCTAATTAATTTATGCTTAAAGGGTTTGTAGCCTAGCGGTGGGCAGCAACATCCAAATCTGTGCAGAGCCCCGTCGTAAGCTTAGAGAGGTCAACGAGAAAGTTTCCCTTCCTGTTATTTTCCACAGAAGAGAATTGGGAACTGGCAAATTCATAGGAAGAAAAATTGTACATCCAAAGGGAAAATTACAGTGTTCAAATCAACACCAAGAGTGATTTTCTTGAAGGTCAATACTTAGATAACTTCAATGCTACGGGTTGGAAGAGAGATTTGAGGCTTCGGTAAAGAGGAGGTTGCTATATCCTAAAGGGTGGGACAGGACCTCAGTATGGAAAAACATCATGGATCAGTCAGCTGTCATCTGTTCAGTCACCTCATAGCCTGCTTGTATTAACCATCAAGAGTCTTGCTTTCTTTGACTGAAAAATTGAATTATCTAAACAGTAGGGTTATGTTTTTGAAAGAACTAAGTAATATAAATACCATAAACTCCTAACACAGGATGCAAGTAAGAGAAGAAAGGGAAAGCCTTCAATATTTCAACAACAGTAACTGCTAAAATCATTATAATTCAAAACTGAACAGAAGCCTTGAAGAGGTATTTCTGTATAGAAGTATCATGAAAAATGTTCAACAATACCTGCCACCAGGGAAAAGCAAGTTAAAGCCACAATGGGGCATACCTTACACCTGCAATGATAGGATGGACACCATAAAAACAGACAACTAGAGCATCCTACACAAAGCTGCTATGGAGCAAGTTAAGAAGATTACACACTGATACAGAGTTGATAGGAATATAAATTGATGCAGCCACCAGGGAAATCTATATTGTGTTATAATGTTGTCTCTAGGTCTTTGTTCAAAAACTTAAAAATGAGGTCTGCAAAAGACATGTGCACACAGACATTTTCATACCAGAATGATTTGCACTAGTTAACACTTATAGCAACCCAAGCATCCACTGGGAAATGATAAATAAGCAAGGTTTATTACATCCACACTATGAAATATAATACCACATTTAACAAAAAGGGCCATAGGTATGGCTCAGAAGTAGATGTCAAGTTTATCATGTAGGAGGCCATGGTTTCAAACCTCAATAGCACCAAAGGGAAGAAAACCCATACACACACACACACAATCTTGCATACTAACTAGACAAGCCAAACACAGCAAGCAATAACTACATGATTCCATTCATTAAATTACTTAGAGGAGGCAAATTCTTCAAGTAGAAAGAGGACAGTGGTTGCCCCAGCCTGCCAGGGTAGGGTGGGGTGAACTGCTCAGGGGTGATCTCAGTTTTGTAGAATGAAGAATTCTAGAGGTAGGTGGTGGTGGTGGTTACATAAAATATAGATGAACTCATTCCTGTTGACCTGTGTACCTGTAATAAATAAGATGGAAATTTTATATTGATTATTTTCCAACATTTTAGAAATATTTTTGAGATTATGACTACAATATTTCTTCCATTTCTTTCACCATCCAGACTCTCCTGTATACCTCTTCCTTGTTCTTCTTTAAATACATATCCTCCTTTTTCATTATTATTGCATATATATATATATATATATATATATATATATATATATATATATATATATATACACATACATACATATTCCTAAATACAACCTCTTCTGTCTGTAAAATGTTTCTTCTATATGTTCTCAGGGCTGACCATTTGGCACTGAACAAAACTTTGGTGTGCCCTTTTCGGTGGAATACCACCTCTCCTGCTTCAAGCTTTACTCAGTTTTTTGTGTAGAGTTGAGGCCTCATGGGCTTTTTCCTATCCAGTTTGGTACATCTATTGGTGTCCTACTTGTTCATATTATGTTAGTCAGACTTTATGGATGTAGCTTCTAATGTTACTAGGAGACATAATCTCACAGCAAGCTTCCTGTTCTGCTAACTCTTACAGCTTTTTGGCTTCTTTAGAAAGACTCTTAGGGTACAGGAATGTTTTGTAGATGTGGAGCCCATTGGGACTGAGCTCCAAAATTCTGCACCACTTATAATGGAGAAAAAGTAACACTGTCCTACTGGCTACAAGAGAATTTAAACATGCTGGTGTCTGGAAGGAGTTCGTTTCACCTGGGTCATTTTCCCTTCTTTCTAGCATCAAATGGAGAAGAAAAGAACCCTCGGTGTGTTTCTAAACTCATTAAAAAACACATTTCTTAGTTCGCATTTTTGTTCTCTGTTAAATGCATGCAGACAAATTTCAATTCCTTTTGATTAATGGAGATAAGTATTAACTGGCCTTCCACAGAGCTCTCTGTCTGGCCTTAGATCACCCATGTCCTCCAGAGCCAAGCACTGTATTTTGTTGTGATCTTGACTTTTTAACCCAAATTATCCCACAGGTTTGAAAACCTCGAAAATGTCCAAGAAAATGCCACTTGTGTGCTGGCTTATATTTTTAACATGAAATAGTTCAGCTTTGATACTTTTTGAAAGAATATACATTTATTAGAACAGAAAAATTGTACCTTTTTTTCTTAAAAGTTTAACATATCTCCTCTTCTACATTAGACATGGAAACTAACTTCTCACTGCCTAGTAGGTATATTTATTGTGCATGTTAAAATCATTTCTATAGTTTTGAAATGGTTGAAAGATGGCTTCATTGTGTTAGACATGGAATTAATACACAACTTGAATGCAGAGAACCAATCCTGGAGACTGAGTATTTTCATTCTACTTCCTCATCCCCATCCCCCCCACCCCCACCCCCACCCCCACCCCCGCTCAGAAGCTCAGACATACCTGGGATTCCAGGTACACACTACTAATTCTGTAGCATAGAACAGAAACCACAAAATTTGTAATACAGGAAGATGATATTTGACCCTCACCAACACTGCACCCTGGAGAATGAAAGATAATTTCATGTTCCCTCCTCATCTTGCCATGAAGAGCAAGTTTGGAGTCAAAAGACCTTGTTGGGAACCTTGCCTCTCCTCCATCTTTGTGTATGTTTCCTCTCTGGAGTGGTGGGATAGCAAGGTGTATGTTACAGGGCAGGCATCTTGGAAGAGTGATTGCAGAAAAGTGAAGGTCAAATACCCTGTATCACCATGACACATGTTTGGCTCAACCCAAGGATCAGGGGTGTGTCGCTGCTGTTTTCTCAAAGAGAAGAGGAAGATGGGGGCGGGCAGGGGGACCTCCTCAAGAACCTGAATAAAGAAAGATAAGAAAAATTAAACGTTAACTTTGGATGGTTGTGTCTTTGCCCCTGGATGCTGCCCTAGTGCCGCCCCACCCCCTTCCACTAGGGCTGAAACATCTCCATGTAATTCTTATACTCTTTGGACCTAGGACAGGGTGGGGAGAGGAGGGTGGGAGGGAAGTGCAGCGGGCAAGTTAAGCAGTAATCTGATATTGCCAAGCCCAGAACCGTACTTCTGCAAACGCTAATTAGATTTTCTGCAGCCTTTTTTAATTTAGTGAGTTCCAGGAGCAGATCACACCTCTCTTAACACTTACAAAGAGAATTTGTGAGCAAGATTGTGCGGAGTAATACCTATTCAGGGCTTGAGGCAACATGTTGCCATGGTACCAATCAGATTTTTGTCTTCACTGGGGAATAGAAATTAAAACCGACAGTGCTGGAGTACAAGTGTTTTTGTTTGTCCCTCTGAGCAGTGTTAATGCTTGCAAAGGATTTTTGTTGTTAGTGTGCTCTAGCTTTGAAACAACAGTATGTTAAAATGTGGGATACAAAATAATGCAATAAATGAAGAGGAGGGGAAAAAGAATTTCCTAGAGGAGTTCATTATTTTTACAAATTTACATTATCAAGCAATGTGGACAAGCCAGAAAGCAAGCATTAACGGTCAAGATCTGTGGCATCATCTCAGGGCTGGAGACAGTTGGTGGGTATAATGTGCAGATCAAGTGGAAGATTGATCTGAAAGCCTAATTGGCTGTTTTTATGACTTGAGAATTCTTATCTTATATTAGAGCTATAAAATATCCATTGTGCTTCAGGGAACATCTGTGCATTTGGCTCTCACAATAAAAGAAGTATTGAAAATCAAGAGAAGTGGCTTGCTGTAGACAAAACAAGGGAATGATTAATATGAAATTCAGGAAAGTAGACTTGCCCTTGGGGCTGAGACATGGGAAAGGAAGGCCTCACAGACATTGGTAATGTGCAATTCTTTAAGTTGAAGGGCACTGTGTTTTATTTTATTCTATTTATTTTTATTTTTTTAGAGTTCCACATAGACTATCTCTACTCATTGCAATAAAACTGAAGAAAAGAGAGAGGGGGGGAGTAGAATATGGCAATAAATAGACTCCAGGCAATGAGTCACGTCTCAGCAGGCTGAAGCCACTGGCGGTGCAAGCATCACTAAGCTTGGATGACACCTGTTTTCTCACCTGTGAAAGAAAGACATGCCACCTCTCGAGTCTCCAGTTGCCCTTCTGGCTTAAAAACTGCCCAGCTATTTAGACATGTCACATCAAATACAACAATGCTGAGCTAATTGTATTGGACCCATGACCTTTTAAGCATGCAAAACCAGACCAAACTGAACCCCTGACAGTTACCATCTAAGTATTCATCACAGGTCAACCAGCATTTTGATTTAGCCTCATGTTCCACATAACTGTCATAGAAACCCTGTTTGTTGAGCAGATAGGCAGGCAGAGATTTCTTCAAAAGAGTGATAATATAAAGTCATCAAGAGGGCTTACAGCCAAGGAGTCAGAGGAAATGTCTGTGACCAACATTCCATCCTCTGAATGTAAGCAAGCAATGTAATGTATTCCTGAGGCATCTTGCTTCATTCATGCTTGTCAAATGTGCCTTCGATAAAGTCAGGTTTTGCATTGTTGATCCTTACCCCTATTACCAAACAAAGAATTACAGTTGTATGGCAGGTTCATCATCAAGCCTCTTGGAAATGCTTCACAGAAATATTCCTTCTTACTTTCCACCACAGATCATATGTGCCCTCTTCTTTGTTTACTGTTTCTCTTCTTTTAGCATTCTCATTATTTGTAGTAATGAGGTTCACTATAAACATACATCAGAACTTCAATTTCATTCACTCCCTGTCATCCTCTCCTGTCTTCTCCTCCCCCTACCCAGCCTGGTGTCCTTCTCTTTGTCGCTTCTGTTTTCAAGTATTTTTAAATTCTAAATCCTGAATATGAAAACAAAAAACAAAAAAAAACATGACATAGTTATGTTTCTGAGTCTGGCTTATTTCACTTTATGTGGTGTTCACTATTTCCTACAGTGACATAATTTCATTCTTAGCTGTGTGCTAAGAATAAATCTCACAATGCACCCAAGTGAAGCATAGTAGCTTCACTAAGGAATGTTTGCACCAATAGTGTGCAAGCTATCCTCATAGTCACCAGCACTTGTTTGCTTATTTTCTCCATGGTTACCATTCTGAAGGTGATGAGACAGAATCTTGGTGTGGTTTTGATGTATATGCCCCTGATTTAAAAAGAGGTTCAACATTTCTCCTATGTTATTATTGAAAATTGGTGATTCTTCCTTAGAGAATTGATCTTTTAAATCCCATTTTGCCCATTTGTTGGCTGAGTTAACTGTTGATTTTTTTGAAGTTCTTTATGTATTCTCGATATCAGATACAATGGCAGCAGAAAATATTCTCCCATTTTGTACTCTGTCTCCTTGCTCTCCTCAGAGTTTCATTTGCTATACAGGCAATTTTTAACTCATGCAATCCCAATTGTCAATTCTTGCTACTACTTCCTCAACCACTGAAGTCCAGAAGGACAGTCTTTTAACATTCACTTAGTCAATCCTCATATAATCCTTTTGTGTTGATGGCTGGTCCTTACATAGTCTCTCAGACCAGAGGAAGAACACAGGATCTGGCTGCATTTTCTTTGCCCCTGCCAGCTTTTTAGCCTCTTCCCAAGAGTAGTATACCCTGTTACCTACTGTCTCTGCCTGCTGCCTGCTTCCTGCATTCCAAGACAGAATGACCCTCTCTCTGTCCCAATCCCTGTCCCTCTCCATCTTTCTCTCCCTCTCCTCTCTGTCCCAATCCCTGTCCCTCTCCATTGTTCTCTCCCTCTCCATACTGAGAGAAACCTAAAACTGAGCATCAAACTGAAAAGTGGGCCAATTTTCTCATCCTCTCCAGTGCTCCCAAAATCCACAACTTCCTCAAGTGCTGTGGGCACGATTGTCACTCATTACTGGGCCGAGTACCTTAAGGCACTAACCTCAAGCCTAATTTGACTCAGATGACATTATCTAGGCATCTTTTTGCTGTTCAAGTAACAGATTTATGAGAAAATGTATGTATGTGGAAGAACTTGGCCATTGCTATTGCTTGAATGCCCTGTATGCTTTGATGAGAGCATAAAAGAGGGACTCTGGCAACATCATTTCTCTCACAATGTGCTGAAGCATCCCTGCAGGATGATCAAGTCTGGCACACTTTTAAATGGAACAGAAGGATGCTTGGCACTAAATCCATCATCTTGGAATCTTGGAAAACAGAGTCAAAGGCCTGATGTCATCAAAACCCCAGCTGCAAGTGATGTTGACTTCTGTTACTCCATCTCCCTTAAGTGGGGCCTTAAAGCAATGACAGAAATTAGCAAAAATATCTGTGATACCATGCACATAGTACAAACTAGCCTCATAATAATCAAAATCATCAAGAAATTAGTCTAAATATTGAATGAAAAATCCCTTCATGAAATCAAATATGTGTTCTGTGATATCTCTTTCCACAAACCCACAAGACAACATAAACATGGAAGATAATTGAATTCTTGCTTTATTTTATTTTATTTTATTCATCTACTATTTTTAATGTTTTCACAGAACTACTACGTGATTGACTGTAGGACACAAAGCCTATTTGAGCTCATGTAAACAGAGAAATGAAACTATATCACCAAAAGGAAAACCCAGTTCTCTACCTACTCACTGCAGTTGACTTCACAGTGTACCTTTGTTAGTCCCACCACTGATGCTACTACTAATTTACATAGTAGATGCTCAACTAAATACATACATTTGATAAAACAGTCAAATTACGCCATCTCTAAGCCTACACTTCAGAGTAAATAAAATGTCATTTACTTCAAGCCACAAGCATTACTAATGTTCTGTTCATCTCCATTTTTGCTGAATTTAGTATTAACAATATTCACCTTTAAAGCAATCCCATATCTACCTAAGAAATATTAACTGTAGAGCTGAAGAGATGGCTCTGTGAGTAAATGAAAAGTTAAAATTACTCTGAATATGGTGTATTTCAGATTTTAGCTCTTACATTATCCCATCTTGTTATTGATTGCAAATTATCTTTCTTTGTGGCTCTCTCAACTTAGAAATCTTATATGTTCTGTTGCCAAGGCAAAGGAAAGTAATTTGGTATCAATGAGAGAGTATCTTCATTTTTAACTATGGTTTATTTTGTGAATGCTTAATAAGATGTTGGGCTAAGTGGAGGCCCAGCAAAGAACATTTCTATTGAATCTTTTTTTTGAAGCTCTGTATTCATTTCATACAGCCTTCTTCCTAGCATGTGGGCAATATAGATTCTTATCCACCTTTCCCAAACAAAAGCCAAGACTTAGAGGATTAGACACGAGAACAAGGGGACAGTTCAAATCAGAGTCAGAAGTAGACACTTGATTTGTCTTCCTGTTAACTGTTATTTCTATGGTGAAATACCTCAAAAAATGTAAATAGTTTGCAAATTCTGAATATGGCTAGTAAAGAGCTATTCTGCAAATCTTCCTGACATTACCGGAGACGCCTTTGCCAACTTGCCTCGTCCTAGACCCCCAGGGAGGCCGTTTTATTTGGCTGATGCTGACGTTTGATATTTTAGGAGAACTCAAACTATGGCTTGTCTTTAATGGAATTCCAATGAGGTCTTTAATGAAATTCCTCCTTCCAGTGGAGGAAGTCACTGACCTGGAACAAGATCACTTTGAACATGACACCATTACATAAGTGGTAGCATTTATTTTCAGATAGCCACTTTTTTTTTAAAGCAGTTACGAATGTATTCCAAAGAATAAAATGCAAGCTGGTAGGTTTTTGAAAACAGAATAAAGATGATACAGAGTTACTGGAGGGTGAACATCCTTTGGCTGATGTGTCTGAAGCAGTTGGTTCTGGACAGTCTAGCAATGAAGGTAGTTGGGTGATTCTTAATGTCACCAGGGCCACTGCAGTGGCTTTATTAAAAAGAAGGAGAAAAGGAGGGCAGATGGAAGACAGAACTTCAGTTCTAGAAAACTTCAATTAGGTATTGATTACATCCATGAAGCATCCAAAGTTGGGTAATTGGTTTGTGAAGAATTGTTGTGTTCCAAAGGGGCATTTGGATAACCAGCTAATACCAAGTTTTATCAGCTTATGTCTTAGGCAAGCATCCAACTTCTTAATTCTTTCTTTCTTAACATTTGTAAATGCATTTATAAGAGTTTTGTGCACTTATGTACTACCGTGTGATATACAATGTGGAATGATCAAATCAGCATGGTTAGCCTTCCATATCCCTACACATTTGTAAGTCCATTCTGTCGGTTAGAGGTGACCTGTGTACATGTGTTTCAATCTCGCCACATGGGATAGGATAACCTATCAGAAGGCTTTTTCCTGGAGAAGAATAAATCTCCCTTCTCAGCAGCCATCAGTTGCCTATAGTTCTTCATTTCCAGATGGGTCCTTAGCCTTTCCCCGTCTACATTGGCATGCCACTTGATATTGCCGTTATGCTTGTTTATTTAGGGGACTGCACCATTGAGATGCCATGAGTACTGCCTTTTTATTACATACATAGGACATTATCTAGTAGCAGGCATCCTGATTTTCTGGCTCTTATGAGATTAAGAGTTTCGGATATAGTGATGGGTACCCATAACGTGGAAGTAACAGGATAGGGAAATAATAAAAAAACAGCACTAATGTATGAAGTTCTCAAAATTAAACTGAAAAAAAAAAACCCACAAAAATGTATAACATATATGTGTTTGGAAATTGTGAACACCTCTTATTCCTTATAACACATATATGTTATTGTGAATTAGCCACCCAGTGTGCTGTGCATTAGACCTTATTCCTCTTTTTAACTGGGTTTTGATGGTTACCATCCATCCTCTGACCTCTCCAATATTCTGTCTTAAAATCTAGTAAAGATTATTCTGCTATTTCTGTTGAAATCAACTTTTAAAACTTCCACAGGAGTAAGAACATGGCATCCATACCTTTCTTTGTCTGTCTGATTTCATGATGGAATTTTCCATCTTTTTATAAATAGTCTCTTTTCTTTGCCATTGGGATTTTAAGGTATATAGATTCGTTTATTAGCAGATGAGTATAATTTGGCTGAATCATGGAAGGAAAGAAAATATGTAGAAATATAAACCCCAGAGTAGAACAAATACTAACCAAGTAAATGAACAGATGAGCAACTGTTCAGTTAAAAACAGGTGGAACAAGCAAGTGTGGTTACCCTGCTTTTGATCTTCCCAGTAGTAACTGTGGCCTACCGAAGCTTTCTGCAGTTCATAAGCTCTAGAATAGGTTTGGATTCTTGGTTCACACAGATGATTCTATAGGCACTGGACATGTTCAGGAGGGAGACACTGAGGCTATACCACTTCAATAGAAGAGGACATAGAGGTGTTTTGTATATGTCTTCTTCATGTTGGAATGAACAAGAACTTTTGATGTGGGTTTTCTTTGGTTTAAGTGATTTTTTTATTATAGAAAAAATTATAAGTGTAATTTGGAATTTAGTAAGATTATGCTAACTAAAGTGAAAATTTTAGAAATCATTCCTATTAATTATGATATAATTAATACACTGATTTAGTCATTCCACTACTCACCAAGTTTTATTATTATCCCCATTGTATAACTTTGAATTGAATGAGAAATTTTTGAAGGTATTTTGGGATCCTAATTTCATTTATAAAAAGGAACTTGTCTAAAGTTACAGGAAGAAATGAAGCAGAACCATGGTTTATATTAAGGAAATGTAGCCCCAGAGACAACACTTATTAATTTGTCTTATATTCCAGCTTGTGCTATAATAGGTAACTAGTGAGGAAGACATCAAATAAGAAATTGCTCAGTCTCACAAGTATTTGGTGTTATGGCATTGGTTTTGGAAACAGAGATATAAAATGGGCAGGGTAGCATTCACCCTTCCAAGCAAGGATTAGAGACAGAACATGACTATGCTTCTAGAGCTGACGCATAGGCTCTAGAGAATAAGTCCCAGGCTGAATCCACATGAGAAAACCATTCAGGGAAAACTCCTTATCACTTTCTCAAGGAAAGGTCAATGCATGCTAGGATAAATATATAAGGCAGTATAATGTGTATTGTTTGTATGTTGTATTCCTTTATTTGATATATTGAACTTGTCAGATCATGGCTATAGTACTAAAGTGGGAAGAGTATTTTTAAAACATTGTGTTTGTAGCTTAAATTTGAACTTCTGAGGTGTGTATGTGTGTGTGTGTGTGTGTGTGTGTGTGTGTGTGTGTGTTTCTTACTTGTTCTTTTGCTTTTAGAGATAGGTTGCCCAAAACTCTATAGATAGCCAAGGATGATCTTGATCTTCCCTGGTCCTGCTGCCTCAAGCTCCTGAGCCTGAGGGCTTTATATGGATGCAATGTAAGCCCTCCATTAACTAAGCTTCACATTCAACCCTTGTACATGTATTTATACTCTAAGAGGCAAAGAAAAGCTAAAAGTTGGAATTTAGGACAAGAAATGTCAATTCTAAGTGAGGGCTCTGTGCTTTTTGTTTGTTTATTTTTCACTGAGCCATTGAACAAGAAGGACTCATGGAAAGTTTATCCTGACTGAAACGATATGCTTCTGAAAACAGAGAGATAGGAAAGCATCTAGGAGACATTTACAAATTGGTAATAGGGGAACATGGGCATGATGACAGTACATCCAGGCTGTCCAGAAATCAGGAAAGACCAGAGGAAGAATGACTGGTGCCTCTGAAAGTGACAGCCCATACATAGTGTGGTAAAGTTGAATAAGTCTGGTTTATTAGCAAATATACCCAAATGGCAAATATCATACAATTTCTGTTACCATTAAAACACAGACCTGTGTCCACATTGTGAAGATTAGGAAGGCACAAATACTATATACTATAGTATCTGAAGATGGTGTGTTTAGGAGTTGACCATGATTAGATAAAATCATCCAAGAACTCTCCTTCCTCATTCAACTCTTTAGTTTTATAAAATGAGTAAGCATTTTTGAGCCATCCCATTCTACACAGTAGCTTGCTGAGGCTCTATTCTGGGCGAGTATTTATAGTGTTCCTCTTCTCACACTACAGCTACAGTCACTGTGGAAGTAGGGGATCCATTTGGAAAGAGAAACAGGGCTTCTTGACTACACTTATGGAGAAGAACTTCTATAACACAAAGCTGAGAGATGAGCTGGCTCATCTTCTCCTTCAAGCCTTGAAGCTCTCAGCTGGTTGAAAAAAAATCATGCCCTGGTCTCCCTTGTTTCAGCTTACCCAAAGGCAAAAATTTAATGCACCCTGATGCACACTGGGGTCATCTGTCATCTCAGGACCCCAACAATAGAACAGAAGTTCATTCCAGAAAAATCATGTTGTTCTCCTACCTGCCAGACAGTGACACAGAGGCTCTGCCAAGGGAGAAGCAAGATTGGCAAACAGAATGCAGTGTTTCTGCCTCAAGTGATCTAAGTTTATTCAGAACAGAGAAAGTACAGGCACTAAACACAAGGGTATTGTCAAAAACAAAGGCAATCTTGGGAATGAGCGAGTAAGATGGTGACTCACAAAACATTAAGAGTGAAAGTGGATCAGCAAATTTAGCACAGAAGAATGGCACTCCCTTTGTAGAAGAGCACTGGAACAGAGCATCCTGAAAGATGGCCATGCCCTGCCCGTCCTGGGCTCTGTTGTCAAAGGCAAGCGAGCCACTAGCTAGTACTTAATAGATATGAACAGCCAAGTATGACTACCACAGAGGCAGACTCCATGGAAACTTAAACATGACATTAGAAAAAGGACAATAAAGATTCCAGCCACTGAGACATTACCAAATTAAGTCCTAGATATGAAAGTTGTTTGATGTCATATGCCATTTTATGTAATATAAAAATATTGTTAATAACTCCCAAAGCCTCAGGTATTTGCTTTATGATATGATGTATAAACTTTGAAATTTTTAGAAAGGACTTTGGCTATGCAACAACTCTCTTATTTGTGTTGTTTGTTTTTCCTGGAGTTTGTTGCCTGTAGTCGGTCATGGTTCAAAAATATTAAATGGAAAGTCCCAGAAGTAAGTAATTCACAAGTGTTAAATTGTTCACTCTTATGAATAGTTTGATGATATCTTAGGATATCCTGCTATATCTTATCAGACTGTAAATAACTATTCCATCACTTAGTGAGCTTACCAATAGTATCTGTGTAGATACTCAAAGCCAGGGCAGGGTAGCCTGGCACTATTCATAGTTTCAAACTGTTCTGAAAAACTATTCTACCTGTGACGTGTACATTTGTCATATTTGTTAAAATATAACAGCAATAACAAAAAAAATGGCCCGTGTGCAGAATCTGACCGCTTAGAAAGTGCTCATGTAACCATATTATGCATAATTCATTCAGAAAATCCAAGCAGATAGATACTACTTAATACTCAAAAGATAAACTGACATAGAATAAATGCAGTAACAAGAAATATACTTTACACATCCAAAGTCTTTATGCTGCCTTCAGTACATAGAGTTTTAGAAATTGGTATTGGTGTGTGTGTGTGTGTGTGTGTGTGTGTGTGTGTGTGTGTGTGTGAGAGAGAGAGAGAGAGAGAGAGAGAGAGAGAGAGAGAGAGAGAGCATGTGCATGTATGTGCTCATATGTGGAAGCCAAAGGTCAGCTTTGAATGTCTTCTTCAATCACACTTCAACTTAGTTTTGGAGATAGGGTGACACATTCATTGAACTGGTAGCAGCCTGACTTCTTGGGATCTACCTCTCCTCCAACCCCATCTCACTGAATAACCCAGGCTGTCTCCAACTCTTGTCTCGCTTCCGAGGTACTGGAACTACAAACTATTGTTTATTTTTAAAGACACATTCTCAAAAAGCTTTTGCTGGGAAATGAAAATTGAAGAGCAGTTTATTGCTCCCAAGTTTTCTTTATCAATAGTTGTTTCTGCGTAGACACTATAGCATATGCCAGCAAGATGGTGCTGAAAGGGCCCGGATATAGCTGTCTTGGGGGAAAATATACCAATGCCTGGCAAACATGGAGGTGGAAGCTCACAGTCAGCTATTAGATGGAACACAGGATTCCCAAGGAAGAAGGAGCTAGAGAAAGTACCCAAGGAGCTGAAGGGGTCTTCAACCCTATAGGTGGAAGAATAACCATGAACTAACTAGTACCCCCTGAGCTCATGTCTCTAGCTACATATATAGAAGAGGATGGCCTAGTTGGCCATCAGTGGGAAGAGAGGCCCCTTGGTCATGCAGACTTTATATGCCCCAATACAGGGGAACGCCAGGGCCAAGAACTGGAAGCGGATGGGTAGGGGAGCAGGGCCGGGAGGGGGGAGGGTATAGGGAACTTTCTGGATAACACTTGAAATGTAAATGAAGAAAATATCTAATAAAAGTTGAAAAAAAAAGGAAAAAAAAGAAAAAAAATAGTTGTTTCTGGCTTCTATAACCAAATGTAATAGAGTAGATGGCTTGCCAAGAAGAGAAACTTCTTTCTCTCATTTTTGGAGGTGTGGACTGATACTTTTGGTGTCTGGTGAGAGTTTACTTCCTGAATCATGTGTGGCTCTTTCTTTCTATGAGGTCACATACTTTAAGAGGTAAGAACACTCCATATTTTACAGGGTTTTAATCCAACACATTGCATACCTTACCCTACAAAAAGGTCCCACTTTGCACCAAATTAGAGGCTAGAATTGAACAGCTGTTTTGGAGGGCATACACATCTGGATTGCAGCAAAAGCTTTCTCAGCCATTTGGATAAGAATGAGTTCTACTACTCCTGCATTAAGGTCTTGCATCCTCAGATTGCATCCATGCACTTAACTAAAATGAACTGGTTTCAACTGATAATTTACCACTAAAGTTGCTGTTAAAGATTGAATTATGCTGTAGAAATCCTAATCTCAGAACCTCAGAATATGGCCTTATTTGAAAATAGCGTCTTTGCAGATATAATGAGTTAAAAAGAGAACATTAGAAAGACCATTAATCCAATATAAAACTCCTTGTAAAATGTTGGTCTTAAGTATATACATGCAAGGAGGACCCTATGCAAGGATGCTGCCATATCATAAGGACCTAGGGAAATGGCCTGAATGAATATTCCCTACCATCTCCAGAAGGTGTGTGGTCCTGCAAACATCTTGATTTTGGAATGCTAGCCTTCAAAACTATGAGACAATAAATTTCTCTTGTTGAAGCCACCTGACCCAATACTTCCTTAGTGCATCCCTAGAAACCATACAATCTTTATGGGGATAGAAAATAATTTCTTGCTATTTATGATGCCACTCCAAAGTCTCTGTAACCTGCTCAGAATCTATGTCATGTTCAGGGTCTTCATATCACCATGAAACTGACCTCTTAAGACAACCATAAAATGAAGTCATCATAGGCAGCAGTGTATTCAGTTTACTTCAGGGAATCCATCAGAAAATGCATTGGAAGAAGTGAGTTTTACTATAAATTTTCAAGAAAAAAAATGGAATGAATCTACTGGAAAGTAGTAAAAAAAATATTATTGTGCCAACCATGTAAGAAAAAATAAAGTTGGTACCAGACTTCATCTTCCTAGAGAGTCTATTCGAGGGTTTGACAGTCACTTCTCATTTAACGAGTATTTACTGAGTATCCCTGGCTCTTCCTGGGCTCTTCTAGCTCTGGTGCTTTTTAAATATCTACTGAAGTGAAGTGAAGTTATAAGTGTATTTTTACACCCATAGCAACACTCTCCTCTGCTTGGTTACTGCTGTTTCCAGTTTCTTGGAAACACGTCCCTTTTCTCAGGTTCTTAGTACCTACTAAAACTCATCTATCCTATATTTCTTGGTTTTTCTCTCTGACTCAAGGCTCAAGGGTCTACATCCTTGAAAAGGGACTTTTCTTCCATTTTAATTGTTATGTTGTGCTTGTTCAGGCTCTCCTAAAGGGACTATTGGTCATAGGGCAAAATGCTAAGGGCAAGAACAAAACAGTGAGAAGTGAAAGCTGGCTGTAATGACTGAAGCTTGCAGAAAGGTTGTCTTTAAGGCCAGAGATAAATTTAAGAACTCATCTGTGACCAGATGGACGCCTGTGGCACAGTTATATTTAAAAAACAAAACAACAGCCAAACATTCATCTCCTCTTAACTGACTTGCCTCAGGCTTCTTCTGATGTCTGTGTGAATCACAATGAAAACAAGAGTGTTAGCTAAGGGTATAATTTGTCAATTTCAATTGAACCCATGATTAGCAATAGAAAGTCTAATAAAGAAAATACTTCAAATATGTTAAACTAGGAATGTAGGTAAACTTGCATACTAAGATAGAAAATCTAAACTGAAATAAGTTACACAGTAATCATAAATTTACTAATCAAATGTATAAGTGTGATAATAGTTTCTTATTTAAAAACTAGTCTAGAGGATAGTGATGAAAAAATATAAATTCATTCAATGTTTAAAAAAATCAAGGAAGGAAGTAAAAAGGGAATTATTTATAATTCAAATCTAAAACAACCTATGCTGATGATTTTTTTCAAACTAGGTGTTTTAGTTTTTATCTACTAAAATAAACAGAAGACACAACAATCTAACTGCAGAGAACATAGTAAGTGGCTTGCTAGTCATCTCTATATATCATTCACCTCCAACATAAGTGTCCTTGAAGGAAGAGTTACTCCAGACCATGCAGGAAACATTCAGGGGTGATGAGAATATGGCTCCCAGGGAGTAGAGATGTTTTGAGACTTCTGAAATCCTATTAAAAGGAAAACAAAGATAACATGACCAAATGAGAACATTTTAGTTACAAGAGTAATAGATACATCTGGAAAAAGCATATTAGACACATAAAAATACATTTGTTTTATTATTTTGAAAAGTAAAATGTCCCAAAGATGGAAGTACATCTTGAAAATGACAAGAGTATCACCTTCTCATTTGAAAGTCAACTATAAATATAAACTATGCGACTTTCCATAAAGATCTACATTTCCAAATCATCATATGCTCCATGGGTTGAGGGAAATTCCTACCAGATAAAAAAATTTACCTGACAAATCTGAAGATGTTTCGAAGTATAGACAACATTGTAAAATGCCAATGGGTTCATCAAGGATCAGTAAGTGCATATAACTCATTTGAGGAAAATTGATGGGGACCTTCCTGGGGCAGCAAGGCATTGTGAACCTCCAAAAATAATGAACCACAGAAGGCACATCACCAATTCACTTTTTAAATACAAAATTTTAATCAGGCTAGAGGTACAGAACATTCTATAGTCTGGGCTTGCTAAAGGATAAGTAGTCCTATTCCTGCTGAGGCATGTAAAGCCATGACCTAAAGAAATGGACTAAAGACGAAAAAAATAAAAGAAGTAAGAGGGAGGGAGAAAGAGAGAGAGAGAGAGCAAGAGAGAGAGAACAATAAACAGGAGAATCAATTATGGAAAAATATACTTGAGTTTACCTATGATAGATAAAGGAAAAATTATACTCGCTGTTCCATTTTGTGTTCATTTAAAACCACAAATTAATTTTTTAAAATGTAGATATGTTTTATTCCATGGTATATAAAAAACTGAGAACCATTTTGGCCTGCTTTGCTCCTCTCCACAGCACAATTGTAGAAAAGCTATAACTGTCGTTAAGGTGAATGATAGACAATGGAAATTGAAATGATATTTTCAGTTAAATATCTTGAGCATAGAAGCTGTGCTGGTAACATAAACTAACATACCTTTTGCAGAGACTGAGCTATCTGAAAGCACTGCCAAGCTTCTCTTTTCTAAGTACATTAATCATTCTAGTAAATTCTAGAAACTTCTTTTTCTTCAAACACACTGTGGTGCTGCCTGGATGTCTTCCCATGTTAATTCCCAAGCAATGTAGTGACCATCTAGGGCTTCAGAGCTTTGCCATTGTAATTACAGTGAGACATGAAGAATGAAAGCATCCCCTAGCCTTCCCATGAGAGCTTATTTGGGAACACAGAACAAATATAAGAAATAGATGCATGGAGTAGACAAAAATAACCTCTCAGTTTTGTAGTCAAGATTACAAAAACAGACTGTTTTTCTGAAGTTAAGAGAACTTCATTCTCAATAATCTCCCAAGCAAAAGAAACCGAAACCAATGCTTGCATTCAATACAGATTTAACTAGCTCACTTGATTAAGTCTCCCTTAGATATTGCGTTCTGACTGCATGCTATGGATAGAAGAATTAAAAAGTGGTTCATCTCTACATAAAACCAGAGACACTGAAATTTATAGAGGAGGAAGTGGGGAAAAGCCTCAAAAATATGGGCACAGGGGAAAATTTTTTTATTAGATATTTTCTTTATTTACATTTTAAATGCTATCCCAAAAGTCCCCTATATACTATCCCCATGCCCTGCTCCCCTACCCACTCGCTCCCACTTCTTGGCCCCGGTCTAATAAAAAATTTTTTAAAAAGATGGGGTTCATGTCTGCAATGTCTTTGCCATCTATTGCAGTGTTTACACACATGAGTAACTGACTATAGAACACACTTACTGTTTAAAGAAAGTTGCTGCCAGAGGGAACCAGTTAAAATAGTTCTCATTCATCTAAAACCGTTCTTATCTTTATCTTGAGAAATACAGCCAAGCACAACTAAAATAAATTTTCTTTATTATGCTCCGTAAAGCTTGGTTGAGACTTTTGTCATGTACTTATTTGTAGAAGATTTACATGTTTTGATGGAGGATGAAAGTACAATCTTATAACATGATGTAACATGATCATCATAGAGAATTATCCAAACATCACACAAGTTTTGCCATCTTTTCCATAGCTTCTCTAGTTCATCTGGCTTCCCAGCATTCTTTCCGGAAGTTTGTAATATGCTGCTCTGTCTTCTCCACTTCAGTTATCTGTCTTTCATGGTCCATAATCCATTTTTCTCATTTGAATTGATATTACCTAACATCAGAATGTCTGCAAGGATATTTTCTTGGTTTTGCCTTTCCCATCTTTTATTAACAATAGATTTTCTTCATACAATATGTTCTTGTTATGGCCTCCCTTCTCCCAGTGTTCACATTCATTTTTTTAAAATAACTTTGCACTAAATTTTCATTCAAAAATTAGCCAATCTGATGAAGATATATCATAATATAGTGTTTATCAGATATGGCATGACTTAGAAATATAATTTTGTAAGTGCTCACTCTATTGGTGATATTTACCTTTGTGGAGAGTGTTATAATTATTAGTTGGGATGATTAATACTCAAATTACGAGATTTTGTGTCTGAATCAAAGCAATTGTGTGAAATATCTCTGCCTCTGAGAGATATCAGATCACTAGTGGGGCTTTCAAAATGATTTTGAAGTTGTGACAAAATGGTTAAAAATTACTTAGCATAGCACATCAAATGATTATGGCAGACACCTCTCCCCATGAGAACAAGGGAAAGAGTGATGGGAGCTTTGGTCACCTCAGTAAGGGGCTCCACAGATTTACTCAGAAACAAGAGTAAGAACATTGAGATTCCATAAGCAGGGAATGGAGGAAGACAGCATACAGGCAAAGCCAGAAAATTACATGTGTGCTCTGAGAACTCTATGTCATGGCTTGAGGGAACATGTGCATTCCAGCACACTGGTGAACAGGAAGCATAAACCACAGTCAATTTTTCTCTTCATGTCAAGTGCATCATAAATTTTTAGCATATAAACTGATGTTTGACTGTGACATTTTCATAAATAGATGTATTAATTATATTTCACTCACTCCCATTACTCCTTTCCCTCCTTGAAGACAAATGATTTAAAGGGGCGAATTCACTTCTTTACTAGAAACTTACTAGAATAAGTAAGACGTTCTGTATTTAAACTTTTTGAGTGTTAGTACTTTTACCTTCTATTGTATATACTCAATAGAAAAAAATTGAACATAATTTTGTATTTAAAAAATTTGAAACTCCTCCTCACAGGCAGCATGCCCCAATGTCAAAACAAGCATGCTTTTAGCAGGTTACATTGAAAAGTAGAAGCTTCAAAATGTCATGATCAAAAACAATCATCGGTGCGTACTCACAAGTCAGAGGAACACAATCACATATCATCAGAGGGCCAGATCCTGGAGCAGAAAATTCGGTGATGGGCATTGAAAATAGTGACCCAGACTTCACTCAGCTACACAAAGGCTATTCAACAAAATAAGTGTCATGGATGGACTGAAGAATCAATCAATAAAAGTAATGTCCTTTAAAAGTATATGGGTTGCATCCTGCCTATCCAGGTCTAGGTGAAAATCAGAAAGCACTAAGATAATGTAAGAAGTATTAGTTGAAAGAAACAGTGGATAAGCTGAATTAAACCCTAGTTCAGGCTGTCATAACAAGACACTACAGAATAGACAGCTTGAATAATAATATTTAATGTCTAGTGAGGAGTTGCTTCCTGGTTTGTAGACAGAGCTTCTCTGACCTCACATAAGAATAGCAAACACTTTCTTCATAAAAGGACACCAATTCTATCATTATCTTCCAAAGTCACTTCTCAGGCATTAGGATTTGAACATATCTTTATGCAGGCACAACTACTCAGTTGATAATATACACTTCTATAAATCTTCTTCTACTGGGCATCATACAATGATAATTTTTCTATTATTCAATCCTTTCAGGACTCACATCTTTTAAAATGTATATGCAGTTTGTAAGGGTGGAGCAAAGCTGACCTTCAGAGTCACGTGCGTATCGCTGAGTAGGATAGATACACAGCAAGTAATCTATTGAGAATAATAAAAAGGGACGTTATCTGCAAGGGATAACAGAAAAACAGAAAAGAAACCGATGAGGATCTTTATAGACCAATATATACCTTGATACCCACAAAAATTAGGGAACAAATGGAAATCAACTAAGGGCTGAAGTCCCTGTCTAGATACTGGCCTGGAATCAGCATTCTGAAAATTTAGTCCTCAATAAATTTCTAATATAGCTCACTGTTTTAAATGTGACAGAATGAGGTAATTTTTTCTGGTTTGTAGAATTGAAAATTTAAAATAATATAGCAATACAGAGCAAAGGAGCACATTTAAAAGGGACTTGTCATTCTTTAGTTGGTGGTTGGCTGGTTTTGTGGCTTCCAGAATATTAATCACTTCTCTGAACCCTTACTGTTAAAGTGAAAACACCAAATAAAAATCCAGCATCAGATTCATTGATTTCAGGAAGACACCTGAGGAATCTAGGCTGAGTAAAACAGACAGGATTGCAATGAAACAGCATGATGATGCAATTGAAGCTGCTCATATTTAACTTTTTGGTCATGTAACATATGTAGACAAATTTGGTGCCAAAACAATAAACTTTCCCTCTGAAAGTCTTTAAGAACTTCAAATATTGTCACCTGAAAAAGTATTTTACTTTGTTGGGTACTTATTAAAAATTGTAGCTTTCTACAAAACCCCCTTATGCCTGTTTAGATGTGATATTTCAAATTCAAATGTTCTTGTGAATCATGGCAACATTGTGGCAGATCACCCTAACTCCTCCTCTGACTATCCTTGGAAAGCTTGCTGGAAGTAGTGAGTTAATACTCTGTTAGTATCTAAGTTTACCTTAAGGACAGAGATTTATTCTAAGTGGGATTGTAATCTGTTTTTGTTGTTAACTTCTTAATAGAAGGTTGAGAATTTATGAAAATGTTTTTTTGACCAAAATAGAGAAGACATTTTCACAGGAATGGTGCCCATACCTATTTCATCACACATGCAAATAAACATCCAGCATAAAACAAGGCAGGAAAAAATGTAAAGGAACATTTATAACTACATATTCTGGACTAAGCAAGTAACTAAACATGAAGTTTGTGTCTTCACAATGACTGCTCATGGGTTACATGTTCACTGAATGAACAGTGTAGTCTATAATCTTGATTCTTGCCTGATTTTATTAAAACTCTCTTACTATTTCTGTCATTTAATCTGCAAGTTTCTATTCTATCTCCACCCACAAAATGTGCAAAAATCCACTATAGACCTTGAGAAATTGAAATAAGGGCACAGACAGGAACCCAAATATATGATTACAGGCAACTGCAAAAAGGAGAAAGGCTGCTCCTCTGGTTCTCTGACTTAGATGCTTTTGTCGATGAAGCCGTGGGTGAGGGCAGAGCTCAGCAAAGTGACAACAGTGTTCATACAAAAGATTCAAGCTTTCTTCCTTGGAGGAAGAACTGGTGCGCATAAGTATAAGGATGATGGGGACCTGTCAATGTAGACACCAAAACCCACTACAGACAGGCTGTGTGTGTGTATAGAATGTTCAACCTCTGAGAAAGGAGCAAACAGGTACTTTGGGTCAGGAAATAAACATCCAGAAATCCAGGTGTCACAGTCCTAGTGCCCCAACATGCTAATACAGTTATCCTTTATCATTACTTGGGGGAGTGGTCTCAGGGGACACACAGGTACTAAATAAAGTCCTGGGGTGCTCAAGTCCCTTGTATAAATAGGGCAGTATTTGTATATAAACTGCATACATCTTCCCATAGACTGTAAATCATCTCTAGACAATACAATGTTTATAAGCAATAGTGCTATTAAATTGTATAGTGAATAATTATAAGACAAAAGTGTTCAAGTTTAGAGTTTTATGTAAACCAAATTTTCCCAATTGCTTTCAATCCAAGATTTGTGAAACTAAAGTTGCAGAATATAGAAATACAGAATTTGTACATGTGAAACTCACACTTCATCTGAACCTTTGTCTCTCAACACAGTAGAGACAGATTATAAGTCTCCCCACATACCTGTAGTTAGTGAGTGAGAAAGAGAGAACCAACTCCTGTAATAGATTTCCAAGAAAGAGATTTCAGATTCAAACCAGCAGAAGCAGAAAAATCCTTTTGAACGTGAGCTAAAATATCCTGTGTATGACTGACTGACAGTCTTCAGATTCTTGTGTCTACCGGCAGCTTACTTCCAATGTCCTGGGAGTAATCTCTCTAAAAACTACTTCTCTACAAAAAAGTATCTAGTTCACATCTACATTGCCACATCTCCTTCATTGCAGAGCTGTCCAAACAGCTCTTTTTGTCCAGAACACAGTGAATTTCTTCCTTATCCTGATTACAAGCTAGGAACACATCTGGGATCTTCTGTGGAAATAATTAAGACACCACCCACAAGGTTCTGGAAAAGTTCTCTTAAAACTCCCTAAATTGCTATCATAACATGAACATATCCCATGATCATCATCAATATGTCTTAAATTTGGGTTACATAAACACCATTTTGAAACCCATCTGTCTCTTGACATTGATCATTCTGATGCCACATGTCTGAGCGGGAGCTAAAGAAGACATGAGACCAGTAGGCCATACTGAAGCTACAAGGAATACTGTTCAGGGTCACTTCCTCTTCAAGGTCATGTGGTCAAATATAGAGTAATAAACACCTTCTGGTGGTAATGAGAAAGTCAGGGCACCATGGGCAAACTGAGATAGAAAGACTAGGTAAGAGATGAACCAAGCCTGATAAATCCTGTGTTTCTGAATCCACAGAACTAACTCAAATCCTAAAAAAAAAAAAAAAAAAAAAACCTTTCACTATTATCAGTTGAAAGGGCTAGAGTTCTGTGAACTTGATGAGCACATTCCACTAAATGATGGCGGCTTGGATTAAGGTACTGTATGCTCCCAGAGTCCAGAGCAGCTGTGCTTTGTGTTTCTTGCTCAATATTGTGCCCACAAGCTTGCCTGTCTCTAATGTGCTGTTGGGAACTCATCATCAAGATGGCTCTGGAAAACTACCGCCGCAATATGTCATTGCCTAGGGAAATTTGAAATTACAAACTTAAAGGCAGACACCATAGGAGAAACAACAAACTGGTGAAGCTCTCACTCTACCATGCTTACTTGCTTATAATTCTCAAAGTGATGCTTGACCTCATTAGGACAAGTCCAGGTACCTTCTCAAGAAAAGCACAATATAGTGTCTGGGTTTGGTGGCTGATTATGGGATGGATCCCCCGGTGGAGTAGTCTCTGGATGGTCCATCTTTTCATTTTAGCTCCAAACTTTGTCTCTGTAACTCCTTCCATGGGTGTTTTGTTCCCTATTCTAAGAAGGAATGAAGTATCCATACTTTGGTCTTCCTTCTTGATTTTCTCGTGTTTTGCAAATTGTGTCTTGGATATTCTAAGTTTCTGGCCTAATATCCACTTTGTCTCTAGAGAGGCTATGCCAGTGCCTGGCAAATACAAAAGTAGATGCTCACAGTCATCTATAGGATGGAACACAGGGCCTCCAATGGAAGATCTAGAGAAAGTACCCAAAGAGCTGAAGGGGTCTGTAACCCTATAGGTGGAAGAACAATATGAACTAACCAGAACCCTCAGAGCTCGTGTCTCTAGATGCATATGTAGCAGAAGGTGGCCTAGTCAGCCATCATTGGGAAGAGAGACCCCTTGGTCTTGCAAACTTTATATGCCCCAGTACAGGGTAACACAAGGGCCAAGAAGTGGGAGTGAGTGGATAGGGGAGTAGGGTGGTGGTGGTGGGGTATAGGGGACTTTCAAGATAGCATTTGAAATGTAAATAAAGAAAATATCTAATAAAAAAGCACAATATAGGCTTAATCTAAAGACCAAAATCCAAATGCTCTGAAATCCAATAGAGGTGGCACAAGTGTAAACTTCTACATCTGATCACACATTAAATACAATCAAAGCACAGGCTCACTTAAATATATAGGGATATCTTTCCACTTTTATGTGTAAAATATATAGATAACAAATTTTGTATTAAAGTCTCACCATACAAAATCACACTATGTAAATTTGTATATACTAAAATGCCTGAAATCTACAGACTTCTCATACATTTAGTGATACTCAACCTTCTGACCATATATATATTCATATATATAAAGATATATATGAATGGGACTAGTGTACTGATTTTCCACCCTGCTACTGGAAAGGTTAGCCAAGTGCTCTATGCTCTACTTCCTTCTCTGAGATGCCGGGAAATACAGACTATGCTGATGTTTATTGCATCTATTCTAACAGTTTCCTTTGTGAAGGAAATGGTCCGTTTCTTTCCATCTGGCATCTCAGAGCATAGCCCAAGCAGGAGGTATGGAGATTATCATGAAGCTTCAAGAAAGCACAGATAAAGAGAAAAAGAGAAGGCAATCCATAAAGGACACAAAACAGCCTCTTTTCAAAAATCTGGGGACCAAGGGACTGACACAACTCCTGACCTCTCCACCAAGCAGCCACCAGAGCTGAAAAAAGCTACCAGGCCAGCAGTCAAGCTACTCTGTCCATTTTTAATGCTTCTTGATATTTTGCTTTTCTGCCCCCATCAAATTTGTAGCATCACCCTCAACATGAACATTAGCCACATCCAAAGATAAAACACTGAAGAGAAGCTTCCAAAATCCCTAATGCTGAGGCATGTGTCAGGATTCATGCCCAAGCCTGTGCATGTCCCCTGAGACAAACAAGCTGCAAGATATGTGGGAGTAGGAGTCTCTTCACTTTCAAAGATTATAGAGGACTGAAAGGGCCTTTGACTATACTGATTTAATAGGCAAACAGATATTGCATGTATATGTGTGTATGTTCTTACTAAAACTTAGAACCAAAATTTAAATGCACATTTACCAAATTATTTAAAATGAATAATGGTAAAGTTAATATTTACATGTTAACAAGAGTAATTTTATGAAAAACACCAAATGCTATCCACATTTCTTTATACTTCTGAGAAGTTTTCCTCATCTGATCAATAACAGAATATATTCTTATTTCTAATATACTTAACTGTTGAGATAGCACTATGTAGCCTTTACAAACTCTAATGGCTAGCCAGGCATGGTGGCTCATGACTACTATCCATCTCTTGAGAACTGAATGCAAGAGAATCAGAAGTTCAAGAGTCATCTACATAATGAGTTCAAGGTAAACCAGGGATACATGAGATCACCCCCTCAAAAAGAAGGAGGAGGAGAAGGAGGAGGAGGAGGAGGAGGAGGAGGAGGAAGAGGAGGAGGAGGAGGAAGAGAAGGAGGAGGAGAAGAAGAAGAAGAAGAAGAAGAAGAAGAAGAAGAAGAAGAAGAAGAAGAAGAAGAAGAAGAAGAAGAAGAAGAAGAAGAAGAATTAAGAAAAACTAAATTAATTTAAAATCCCAGTGGATAAATCACAAGAAGGGTGAAAAAAAGTATCTGAATTTCAATAGCCTGAAGGTAATTTTATAAAGTATTTTGGGTGAACCTATATTTCGAGTGCAAGTATTGAATTGTCCACTGGTGGTATGTGGTTGTTCCAAAACATTTTGAATTTTGGATAATTTTATATTTCAGGGTTTGCTTGTTTGTTTTTTGTTTGTTTGATTGGTTGGTTGGTTTAGGAATGCAGTTTGTGTTCAGAATAATTAGAGGCTTTTAGCATAATTCAGTGCAGTTTCTTTTCTTTTCTTTTTTCCCAGTTTTCATTGTGTAGCCTGGAACTCCTTGTGTAATGTGCAAAGCAGTAAGCAAAGCTTTGAGATTGGCAGCAGGTCCATGCTCCTTCCCCAGCTCTAGGTCATTACTGGAGGCAGGGATTGCCCAACTACAGCCCCAGATCCTGATCACCAGTTGAGGTTTGCACTGTGCATGAGACTTTGATTCCTTCTGTAGGTCTCCCTGGGAGGTAAGGGTTAAGGTTAGGAGGACCTCACATGTTTTCTCCACCCAGTTCTTGTTTCTCTCTTTAGTTGTTCTTTATTTATGGAATAGACAAGGTCAGGGTAGCAGACCACCTCAGTCCTTTACCTGTCCTTTCTCTTTTTATCCTTTTTCTCTGTTTCCTGTCATCTTTCCTTTGCCTCTCATAAAGAATGTGCAGTGCCCTAGTTTACAGTCCCTCTGTGATTCACACCCCTGAGAAAAAAACCTCTTTTGTTATTTAGGGGTACATCTTTACCCATTCTTTTCAGTACCATTTAGCCAAACCCACTACCACCTTATTTTTTTGATTCTATGATTCCTCCTTCTGTGTGTGTTCCCTCTTTTACTTATTATACCCCCTCCTCTAGTTCCCTTCTGGCAACTGAATCTCACTGTGATTTTTTTTCTTTCCCTTTATCCACTTATATCCACAATAACTATTATGTGTATATATACAATACTACTAGCATCTCTTTTACCCCCAAAACAATTGTTACTTAAGGAATGAGAGCTTAGAGTTCAACTGACATGACTTTCACAGTGTATTTACTGATGGAAAGTGACTACAGTTGTGGACAATACTCAACTGCCATTGAAGGTCTGGTGTCAGAGCCTGGTGAGTGGAAGTAAAGAGAAAACTATTGGATTATCCTTTCTATAACTTGGATTTTTCTGAACACTGCAAAAACCTCAACAAAATGTGCAAAGGTTACCAGAATCAAAATGTCAATAAAAATCTTAAAATGATCTCACCCTAGATGATCAGGTCTTAATACAAAAATCACCAGAGACAAAAAAAGCCAAGACAACTTACCTCCTCAAAAAATTTCCTACCCCATAAAAATGGCCCCCAATGAGAAGGATCTTGATAAAATTCCCGAGACACAATTCAAAAGAATTGTCTTCACAAAACCCAAAGAGAACAAGAATATATTTTAAAAAAAAAACACCCCTACATACAAAACCACACCAAGCAATTGGATGAAATATGGAAGCCAGATTTATGAAAATGAGATCCAATAAGGGGAATGAAGAGCTGAAGAAAAACAAAACTGAAATGGTGGTGGAAACGAAAATCACAGACAGTCAAATAACAAGTGCAGTGGAAAGCGTCACTCGGAAGAGGAATCATGCAGAAGATAGAATCTACAACATTGGGGAGGAGTTGGATCACTGAGTGAAGGTCAATGACAAAGTTCAAAAAGCTTATGAATGAAACACTTAAGATCATCCGGGCATCCTGAAAAGGCAACACTTACAAATGATAGGTACGAGAATGAGAAAAATTCCATGCTGATAAAGTAGAAAATATTTTCAATAGAATCACAGGAGAAAATCCGTCAAAGTTAAGAGAAGTGTCTGTATAGGTAGGTACAAGAGGCTCACAGAACACCAAAAAGTCAGAATTAATAAAAAGGACACCTCATGGCATGTCATAGTAACAACACCAAAATATATAGAAAGAAAAAAGTGTATTAAAAGCTGCAAGAGAGAGGGCCCAACCACATTTAAAGGCAAA
The DNA here is from genome assembly GCA_902729485.2 of Mus minutoides. Taxonomy (NCBI): domain Eukaryota; kingdom Metazoa; phylum Chordata; class Mammalia; order Rodentia; family Muridae; genus Mus; species Mus minutoides. Next base: position 1,073,343 of record LR753365.1, on the reverse strand, counting down.
CCCATCAAAATAATAGTTTATATATCAATGAAATCCTTAAAATCCAGAAGGTCTCAGAGAGATGTATTTCAAATTCTGAAAGACCCAATTACCAACCTAGCCCAATATTCCCATAACTAGTATCATAATTGAAAGAGAAAGAAAAACTTTCCATAGCAAAACCACACTGAATTAATTTATGACTAATGAGCCAGATCCACAGAGGATGCTGGAAGAGATACTTTAAACTTAAGAGAAAGATAAACATTTCTGAGATATAACACTGAAAACATAAACAAGGCTGCAACAGCTATTAAACAAAACAGAACTGTGAAAACACACAAAACTACAAAAATGACAAAATGACAGGAATCAATAAAGACCTTTGAAGAATAACTCTGAATATTAATTGTCCTGTTAAAAATACAGTAATAGATTGTATTAAAAAATAGGATCCTTCCTCTTGATGCTTCCAAGAAACATGCCTCACCCACAGACACAGAAACTACCTTAGAGTAGAAGGATTGAAAAAGAATTTTAAAATGAGACTGCAAACAGGGGTCACCATTCTATATGTAATAAAATGGACTGCAAACAGATCTAATCAGAATAGACAAGGAGACTAACTTCATACCTATCAAGAGACCAATTCATCAAGATAACTTTTCAATTCTAAATATATGTGTACCAAATACAGACTCACATCATTTCATAAAGTGAGCACTATTAAATTATAGGTCAATTGTGACACATTAATAGTGACTTCAGTGTTCCATTCTGACAATAGAATCAACTGGGAAAATATAAAAAGAGAAACATAGGAATTAAATAGCACCATAGATCAAATGGACCTAACAGACATACACTGACTAGTCCACCAAGCCTATTCTTCTTTGCATCCCATTAAACATTCTCTGAAAGATAACACACAATGGTACACAATGCTACAGTCAAGCAAAGCAGAAAAACTGGAATAAATTCTATCTGATCTCAATGGAATAAGATGAAAAAATAATAGCAAAAGACAATATGAAAAATAATGAGCTCCTGGAAATCAAAAAACATACAATATAATAATAAATAGCTCAATAAAAATTTAAGAGAAAAGTTAAATTTCTAGAATTGAATAAAAATGGTGCCACCCACAGTAGGTTATACTCTCCTATATAAATTAATGAAATCTTTCACAGATATGCTTACAGATCAACCTGATAAAGACAAGTATGTAATTCAGACATCCTTTTCATGTGTTTTCAGGTGATGTCAAGTTTACAGCCTAGGACAGCTGGTATTACTTGTACAAGACACTTAATATTCTTAGCAATCAGAGTAATTCAAATTAAAACTGTCTTGAGATTTCATCTCACTTCAGTTTGAATGGCAATTATCCGGTAAACAAATGAAAATACATTCTAATGGTAAAGAGGGGTCTATATTTACTATTAATGGGAACTTTAAAATAATGTATCAATTATAGAAATCAGTCTGTAAGTTCCTTAAAAAATAGAAAAAGAACTTCCATATGATTCAATTATAACATCCTTGGCATATGCACCACAAGGACTCCAGACCATACAAAAGACATATTCTCACTTCCGTGTTCATTGCAGTTCTATTCACAACAGTGTGGAAATGGTATCAGCCTTGATGTTCATCAACTGATGAATGGATAAAGAAAGCATACACAATAGAATTTTATTCAGCAGTAAAGAAGAAAGAAATTTTACAGGAAAATGTATGAATCTGGAGTATAAAGTGAGAACACCCAGGCTCAGAAATGAAGGACTGCACGTTCTCCCTTATTAGCCGATCCTAGGTATAACTTTTTGAATCGTGTGATTACTATTTAGTGCTTGTAAAATCCCAGAAAGATGGAAAGAGCCCCTTAGAGGCAGGTTTGTGGGGAGCATCTGACATAAAAGTAGAGGAGCAGCACTGGGCTTAAAAATATCTCAGCAAACAGTTGAGTCTAGGAAAGAGAAAAAACAAGGGGAGAAGGAACCGTAACCCAGACTAGGCATATGTAAAGCCCACGTGGAAACCTCTTATCTTATAAGTTTATCAGAAACCTAATCTAAAAACCAGAGTTATTATATCTGTTACCCAAATGGAGGATAATTCTCCTCTTAAAAGTCATAGGTTTGTCTATAAAACTCTCAGTGCTAGAAGGGGAATGTTTCCTTATGAGTCGTTGTCCAGAGGGTGGGCGGTAGGCAGAGGTCTTCCAAATGATATGGGCTCTTAGAGGCCCATAAAGACTTGATGATAAGACCCTGTCTTTACTTGGGTCACAAGATAAAAAAGTCCAGCTGGGGCTAAGCTGGATGCTTCTTCTCTGCTAGCTAGACTTTATGGTGCTAGGATAGGCAATGGAAGCTGCAGGGAGGAGAAAGGTTTTTACCCAACTATGAATCCTATGAGGGATGGCCAGCTAGGGACAACATAGATTAGCATTCAGCAGTGGCATGACTCTTATGAGAGTAACCAATTTCTTGCTGATCTGATTTGAGGTCACTCCACAGGAAGGAATTCATCCCTGGTTCTGCAAGCTTAGTAATAGGCCCTATCCTAGAAAATACTAATATTTTCCTAAATGGTCATAATGTCCAGTTGCCTTCTAAATGTTCATATCATTATCCATAGATTAGTGCTGTATTCAACCATCATCAGGGAAGTGTATTCCTGAGGCAGTGGTTAATGCACAAATATATAGCATGACAAAAATAAGTGATAATAAGGTGTTGGGCTCTAAATAAGATATGTATGCTGCCCCCTCCAAAGCTCAGGGATCATCACCATGGAAGATAGGCTGGAAAGACTACAGTAAGTGTAGGGTGAGGAAATGTGCAGCATTCAGACGCCTCTGGACAGTAGGTTTGGAAGACAGAAAGAATCCCAGAGCAGGCAGACTAGCAACAGTAGGAATTTTGACTGGGAACTGTTTCCAGTTAATAAAATGAAAGAGTGGTTGAGATTGAGTCCTGGGATCAACTTTGAACCATCCCATGTACATGTACATGAATAATATCTACATGCACACATTAAAATGGAAAAAAGAAAAAAATTAAATCAGAGGCACTGTCTTTGTAATTCTGTGAACTCAGCAGAATTAAAAATGTCATTCAAGATAATGATCAACAAAGTGAACTGTAAGGCAAATGAGGCAGACAGAGGGCTGAATCATGCTCTTAGTCTTCTTGTGGAACTGGATTGATGGAACTGTGTTTACTGCTCATGCCTGGCAAGTATCTGGTTGCAGAAAGCCATCTGAACTTCAGGATACACTTGGCTGCTCTCCTCACAGCTAGTTCCTCATTGGTTTGGACCGTTAATGCTCTCAACCAGCCTGCTAATGTCTTGGAAAAAAGGAAGGGCAGAGAGTAGGTTCAAAAGTAGCTTCTAAAAGAGTATACATGTATTTGTGAACCGGTTGTTTTAATTAGACTAAACTCTATTTTAGAGTATTCTCATATTGTTTCAAAATAATGATATGCTGTTTCTCTTGGTACCCATTGATAGTAAAAATGATAATGAGTGCAAAACAGATAAAATTGAGTGGCCAGATGAATGCAAACATAGACAGATGCATGGCAGATAATCACATATAACTTATAATATTTTTGTGAGACAAGGTCTTTCCCTATAGTCTGAACCTTGCTGTGTAGCTTGGACTAAACACAAGTTCATGTTCCTACTGTTTCTACAATATTAAAATTCTGATTGCAGATATTCACTACCATGCCCTGCTATCAGTCCTTTAAAATAAAAGAATTCTCATATTACGATTCCTCATCCCTTGATTAATATTGCTAAAATTATACTGGAGTTTTATCCTACAGTAAGGATTAGCATGAATTCTTGTTGAGTGTACTTGTATGTTAAACTGTACTGTGCCTTGCAGTTGAGCCATTACATCAGGAATCTCTTCTAGGAAGAAAGGACAAATAAGCACATATCATTTCCATGTTATTCACAGAAATACCTCTGTGTTCTCCTCATCTTCCTTGCCTGCTTTTGGTACTTTACTTTCCATGATCAATACTTAATGAGGTCAGTAGTTTACATGCTGTGATGTCCAGTCTAAGCACCCTGTATTTTTTTCAGTGTAAGCCTTTGACCAGAGCTCTTGGTTTTTATCTGTCTTGTTTTGTGTGTGAGAAAGAAAAAATAAATAAGCACATACAGCAGGTACTACAGTAACTCCTGCAAAGGCATCTACCTGTCCATCATGGCAGAGCTACTCATGGTGTTTGTATTTTGCTTCACTCTCTGGGTATATTCCTAGTAACTCCTGCCTCCCAGAACGACAAGCACAAATTATGTCTTTGATGCTGTGTTGTGCCTGCTGCCTTATGTGGTTTGACATCTTTGCAAAATCCCTGTTTCTCCACAATGAAAAAATGTCTGGTACAATTTGTGGAAGAATTTGATGCCTTAATAGACCAGATGATTTAGACATTTCTTTTAAAGTGTTTCTATGCTTCCAGAGAATGAGGAGAAGTTTGCTTGGGCTTTCAGCATTATCCTACTTGTCTTAGCATTCAGTGGATAGAAGAAAAATGCTTTCCTAGGTGTTTGACATCAAGATATCAGTATTATAGTGGTCAGATTGGATGTGTGTAGCAAGGAATTGATCCTAGCAGCCTAGATGGGCAAGCTGAGAGGAAGCTAATTAACATGTGGTATAGTATAACATGTAGAAAAGAAAACAAGAAAGGCTGAATAATGAAGGATGAGGAAGGGTTCAATGTAGCAAAGTAGATAATGAACATGAGTTATAAAAACAGGCTGTAAAGTTAATTGGTTTTCTTGTTCTAATTTTGTCATGGATTTTTCATTTGTAGTAGTCAATGAGTACATAAAAATATATTAGATAGTGAAAGTATAAAATCCACTGTGAAGCTCCAAAATTTCCATTCCAGATGGCTACTCTAACTATACAGAAGCTCACTGAGTAGGAAAGTGTGATGGGTGAGGGTTCACTGATAGATGTGGAATAGATATAGTCTAGGAAAATGTCTGAGAGAAGTTGTGGAAGAGCTAGGAGGATCCTATCTACACCAAGTGGTAGGATCCCAAATGAGTTAAAAGAGTGTAGGAGAAGGGACGCTTGCAACCTACATGGCTGAAAATGAAACTGCCATAATGAGTGACAGAAAGGACAATGAAAGTCACCTACCTGAGTCCAGGCCCACTGTGATAAAACATTACCATCTGTAGCCTTTCTCGTCAATCTTATAAGCACAACCTGGGAGCTGTGATGATGTGAAGCCCAGAGAAAGCTGAAGAACTCTAGCTGACGGTCTTCAACCTGAAGGGATCCTGGGAGGCACTGAGTGATGGTTCCTGCCACAGCCATACCACAGTAGAAAGCACACAGACTCTGGACTTTTTGACTTATCCACAATCTGATCTAAGCCAGAGGAGTCTCCAGAAAGAGGGAGAACCCTGGGATTCACACAGAGCTTCTGATTATTAGCCCCTAAATTGTGACCACTCTAGATAAAGGTAGAAACTCTAGGATTATAGAGGTTTGGTAATCAGCAAGGTGATCTTCAATATCCTACCTGGCAGGAACTAACTTGAAGAGCTCCAAAGTCACCTGCAGCTCCCAGTGTCTGTGGGTGTCACAATCAGCGTGACATACCTGGCCTCTTAACCATGACCCCGATCACCTAAGAGACAGCAGCATAGGTCCTGGAAAGTCGGCCTGTGTGACAAATGCACTCTTCTTCGGGTCCAGCATCACCTGAGCTTACTTCCTGAGCCACCCAGGAAGTAGCTTCACTGAGACTCAATTCCCCCTTCTTAGAATTGTTTTTCAATTCCCACCTTCAGACGTTTGTTAGGATAAAGTAAGGTATTATAGATAAAACACAGGTGCCAACAAGTGCACCAACTACCCAAAGGGGAGGAGGCATTGCACATCATCTTGCCTCTGTAAATATTATATCTATGAAATATTATCAATTTTTTCCCAATGGAGATATACCCCCCCCCAATTTTTTCCACACTTGTACATGATTGACAAATGTCAGATCCAGGCCACACATGGAAACCTGACAGTATAACAGAATTCTGGCTTGTTGGGAGTCTTGTTCCTCCTCTGTGCCTTTGCTCAGGACATGGTCCAGGGCACAAGAAGCACATGTTTGGGACCCAGAAATAGTCCCCTCTCTTGGATAGTGCTGGTTCTTAAAAAACAAACACAGCACCAAAGGGTAGAAGTATCCAGAGCATTAGGCAGAAAGACATCTGCGTATCTAGGCTATCTGTCCGAAAAGAGCTCTCAGCTCTCATGGCAGATGGGCAGTTGATGAATGGAAAACACAATCCAAGTTTATGAGCTATAGAAGTGTGGCAAGGTTCCAGGCACTAGCCATAGTACAAAGATAGATACATAGCACCAAGAGGGTTTGATAGGGGATGAGAGAGAAAGTAATTTCTGTTGACCAGTAGATGATGACATATACGACACAGGGCCACATAGAAACTGAGTCACAGAAATAAAGCAGGCATATACTTGTGCCATACCTGTGCCAGTGAAAGAAGACTGACCCAGAGGAATGAGGTGGACACTCTGAGTATCCTTTGTGTCAGGAAGCCATAGACTAAGGCTCTACTTTATCTCTGGGATTCTTTAAATCTCCCTTGCCTGAACCAACCTTCACCTAGCTGAGCAGTGAGTGGCAGTAGATAAGTGGCAGGCAGTTGTGAAGTTTTACAAGTGTTGCCAGGAATGTCTATCTCCAGGTTCTGGGGTATGTCATTTTACCAGAGTGCCCTTCTCATAGTAATAAGAAGAGTCAGAGTGTACTGACATTTACAGTGGCTTCCGTGTTAGTATCTGAGATGGTAGAATGAATCACCAAAGCCAATGTAACTGTTACTTGTCAGAAGAGGTCAAACAAACATGAGACAAGAACAGCAAGAGCGCTTGCTTAGAAGTCACCTAACCTTTAACAGCTGGCATCAGAACTTTGACCTGTGATTTGCCCATCCATGAGTTGGAAGAGCGGTGTGAGCTCTTCAGGCTTGTCTCAGTTTTAATAGAAACAGTTCTGCTGTGCTAGATGACACATATAGCATAAATGGTAGTATGACTGGGGCTACTAATACTGTATTGTATGTTTCAAAATAGATAGAAATGAGGAAATAGAATGTCTTCATTGCAAAGAAGTGATAAATGCACCAAGCTATAGAGGTGATGCTAAATGCCCAGATGCCAATTGAGATGCTTAATGCCCAGATTTTATTATCCAACAATGAAAGCATGCTCATAATAGCAGCAGAACTATGCCTGCAAATAAGTGCCATTGGTACACATCAATTAACAACAGTTACAGTTTTGAAATAACTACAATCTAGGACCCTGGGATCTCTGTTTGAAACACAGATCTGTCTGAGAACATGAGCATTTCCATTTAACTCCAGTACCCACAAAAGACAGGGTGTAAAAGAATGTTGACTGCTAAGAAGCAGAGGGCATGCAGCTGCAGCAGAAACTCCACCTAAATGCCCCTGCCGCGGTAGCTCTGGTGCCTTTCCTCCCTCTAATTGACAGTTCATTGTGACAAGAAAGCACATCTTCGTCTGTTTGGAATCAATTTTGTTCAATGGTCTGATGAGAAGGGAAGATAATAGAGAATTGTGTCATTGCTGTTCTCAATGGCTGGTTGATTCCTCTGTCACTGTACTGAAAAAGACAAGAAAACACAAGATCCTGTTGCAATGACACTGGAAAAGACTTCTCTCATGAACCCCCTACCCTCTCTCTACCCTCTCATCTCTTGGCCCATTCTTTTTTTCACCGTCCCTCTCAAACAAAATGCAACTTTCACCTGGCCCCCTTGCTACTCCATGGTGAAAATCGGTCACCCTATCCTTGTCCTTGTCCCCTCTTCTTCCATTGACAGTACTGACTTTCTGAATCATCTTCATGAGTCACCCCATCACTGATTTCTTCCTGAGCTTTGAGACGATGTTGGGTAAGCCAGGATAGGTCCACATTAGGAAAATGCAGTCTCTTCCACCCACATGAACTGAGTCTGTACAAGAATCACAGTTCTTGACTTGATGCAGTTCCCACAGTTGCTCTTGAGCTATGTCTTCTTCCCGGGCTGGGGGCCTCCACCAGCCTTCTGCCACTTTTGCTAGTATCTACTGCTCTGTTACCTCCCCTCTCCTTTATATGAAAGCTATCACTAGGTCTAGAAATTTAAGGCTTCTACCTTGTCTCCAGTTATCATGGTACACGCTGGTAATATTACCACTCCAAAGTCTGAAGAAGGAAGCATATTAAAAACTGATTACCCACTCTCAGTAGGAAGACTATAACTAATACTCCCTCATCAAATAGTTTTAAGGACAGAAGAGAACAAAGCATGTAAAGTGCTTAGCACAGAGCCTGGCATATAACATGCCTGGCATATAACATGCCTGGCATATAACATGCCTGGCATATAACATGTGCTCAATAAATATGTTTGACTTTCTAGAGTTTGTATTATTAAATGTTCCACTTAGAACAAATAGTAGTCTGTCAGAAGTGAATTCTTACCAAAAGAAAAAAACAACAACAACAACCACCAACAACAACAACAACAAAACTAATTCAGGACTCCAGGACATATTCAGGAGAAAATTTGGAAATTTCTTTTTCTATTGAACATATACTGACAGATACCAAAAAAGCAAAATCTCAGAGCTAAAAACTGAAGCTTCTTCCCCTTAGCTTTAAAGAAATTGGACCAACTCATGAAGTAGGTAACATTCTCTCTCTTTCCTGACACTCAGCAACTGCCCTCAATCTGAGTGAAACAACAGTTCATAGACGACTTCACCCATCACCACCTATTGAAATGGCCTAGGTACAATAACGATCAGTCACAGGAGCCACTATGGTCCTTCAGGGCTAGAACTCTCAACAGCACCAAGCTGCTGTTGTATGTGAAGGTGAGTGTCAAGACTCCTTGTTACCTACTGGACTTGTATGTGCTTCCGTGAAAAGCTACTTCTTTAAAGTCACTCACCTGATCAAACTGAAACTTAGTATCCCCAAGTCAGAAACAGAAATAGATTCAGAATAGTTGTATCTCATTTTAGCATATTCAAGGTAGTAGGAACTTCCATGAGACTCATCAATTGGAGAAACCTCACATCTTCAACTATTGGCAGAAAAGGGACACCAAAGCCTATGTCTGTGGAGTTGTATATTGATTCCTTCACTAGTTAATGAGGGAAGAATAAAAGACACAAGAGTAGATATGTGGTTTTTGAACTAATGTCCCAGCCAACTCTCACTGAGGCCTGGGCTTCATTGATCAACCAAGAAAATGGAAGTCATCTCTCTGTTAAGTCAGGTTGGGAAGGGACAGCTAGATGATTAGAAAGTTCTTTTAGGCTATGATTTTAGTGCCTAATCGCCAGTAAGAAAGGAAAAAGCACAGTCTCTCAAAGCAGCAGCTGTAGCAGCAAAGAAGGAGGAGGGAGAGGAAGAGAGAGAAGCAGAGAAAAAAAAAAAAAAACAGCAACAGCAGCAAAAGCCTGAAAGTTACAAAGGCATATACATCTAAGCCATCCAGACCAGCAGTCATGGGCCTGGCTCCCAGAACATCATTTGCTTACCCACATATGCTCCAGGATCTTTCTCTCCAAGGTACGTTGGCCCCTCCTTGAAGAAAATGGACCAGATAGAACAGAGACGAAACTGAAACACTTGAAAGCGCACCAGAATGCAAATCCACTTACAAAGATATCTGAAACACAGAGAATGTAACCACCTGCTCACCAGTCGATCTGATTTGGGTCTGAGATGCCTGATTCTAGAAGACCCATCCTCTTTCTTCCCACAGCACATGTGCAAGTCCAGAACAGTCTGGCCAGGGGAACAAATCAAATGATTTCCTGCCATTACTGATGAGCAACTGAGGCAAGAGAATCATTTGTCCTTTAAAGTGTCCCAGGGAGCAAAGAAGACATTTCTGAAACTGCTCAATGGGGCTTTGATGGGAAAGTAATTAAAGTCACTGGCAGAATCATTACCATGTTTGAGTCTGATAACAATGTCACTGACAGAAATCTTTAAGGAAGGGTGGGATTAGGCGACAAATCACATCTATATCTTATATCATCTTACTGACAGCCCCCTTTTTGCTTAATAATATTTAATTCAGAAACACACACACACACACACAATTTTAACTGCTTCCTCTTTTTTGTAGGAAGTGAAGACACATCATCTACTATGCTGACCATGTGACAAAGAAATATATCACAATTTCTTTCTTATAACAGAGTTTACTTAGTTAGATTTACTTAATTCTCTTTCTTACTGCTGACTTTTGAGATGGCAGCAAATTGCATCCCTTAAATACCCTGTTATGGCAACAAATATAATGAAATAGTGTACAAAAAAGAAAAAAGAAAAGAAAAAGACCTTATTGTTCTTAAGACTTTTAAAACTCAATCAGCTGAGTATGCCACATCAGTCTGGGCTACCTAAGGAAATAATGTCTCAAGAGAAAAAAAAATGAATAAAGTGACAAAGGACATAAAGACTGATTACCTGTCCCCCAACCAAAACCATGGATATGATATCTCTGTGTCGCGTCTACTTCATGATCAGCACTGGTGCACAGACTCCCAGCTTTTACCTAATCATGCCCTTCCTCGCTTCCCTGTAGTAGTGATATTTTCTACTAAAAGACAATGTAAAGGCTGGAGAAGAGTATAAAATTAAAATTAAGGTAAATATATTGCTTTGTTGTGTGTGAGCCCAGTTCTTATTAGTAATCAAGTCAGTCTTTATTTTTCCCTTATTGGCTTTCACATAATGACTCCCTTATAGAAACTATGTTTTTTAAAGAATAGAATAGAGATTATACTTTGATTTATGATCACATGTGGTAATTCTTCTACATTGTAGAGAAACAATGAGCCCATGTCATTTATTCAAGGTACTAAGTCTGATTAGTACCTTATTCATAGACTATATATATAAATCATTCATTACTATATTAAGATACATAAAGAATCAAGGGAAATAATTACAAGATCAAATTGAACCCTTGTCTTCATTGGGCTAGCTAGTTATTCTTAGGTCCTTGAGGCAAGATGTGCTCACGTATTTATTTACTAGTCAGATATTTAGTCAGTATCTGCATTGAGCCTGACACATTTCTGGGACTGAGAGGAACTCAAAAGTCAATAGCAGGGACTCTTTGATCTCCATACATTTATAGGAAAGTAAAAGATACAGCTGTCTTCAGGGATGCAGAACAAAGATGGTAACTGACAAAAGAAAATACATTTGTATCTTGTCATAAGGTACAAGGCTTTAATGTTGTATTAATTATACATTACTACTTCACAAACTCATACACTTGAAACAATAAATTCTTCTTTGCTTACTTTTGGCTGTGTGAGAGGTCAGCTGTAGTTAAGATCGCCTGTCTGAAATGTCGCATGGCACCATAGATAAGCTGTCAGATGGAGCCTCCATCATCACTGAGAGTTTCTGCTAAGTTTCAATATGAGTTACTTTTCTGGTTGCTGTGAGACAATAACTAGCACAAACAATCACTATCGGGAAGGAAGGGTTGATTTGCTCTCCTAGTCTGAAGGTATAACTCATCATATCAGGGAAAGGTGCAGGCAGGAGTATGAGGTAGCTGGTCCAGTTACATCCTCATCCAGGAAGCAGAAAAAGATGGCTTCTGGTGTTCAGCCACTTTCTCCTTTTTGTTCATTCCAGAGCTTCAGCCCATAGGATTGCCCTCATTCAGGGTGGGTCTTCTCTCATCAATTAAATTTTTCTTTTTTTTTTTCTTTCTTTTTTTTGTTTTGGTTTTTCATGAATGACCTTAAAAACATGCCCAGAAGTATGTCTCCTTGGTGGGTATTTCTACATCCTGTCAAATTAACAATGGAGAGTAACCATCAGAGGTGGGAAAGGGAATGTATGTCTTTGTATGCTCAAACACATCTCCTAACCAGACTTAGTACTATCACATGGGTCTCTGAAAGGGAAAACTCCATGCCTAAGTCTACAAAAGAGCTCCCAACTGCTATCCAACATATATAAAGAACTCAAGAAGGTGGACTCCAGAAAATCAAATAACCCCATTAAAAAATGGGACACAGATCTAAACAAAGAATTCTCAACTGAGAAATACCGAATGGCTGAGAAGCACCTGAAAAAAATGTTCAACATCCTTAATCATCAGGGAAATGCAAATCAAAACAACCCTGAGATTCCACCTCACACCAGTCAGAATGGCTAAGATCAAAAATTCAGGTGACAGCAGATGCTGGCGAGGATGTGGAGAAAGAAGAACACTTCTCCATTGCTGGTGGGATTGCAAGCTAGTACAACCACTCTGGAAATCAGTCTGGTGATTCCTCAGAAAATTGGACATACTACCAGACAATCCTACAATACCTCTACTGAGCATATATCCAGAAGATGTTCCAACTGGTAATAAGGACACATGCTCCACTATGTTCATAGCAGCCTTATTTATAATAGCCAGAAGCTAGAAAGAACCCAGATGCCCCTCACTAGAGGCATGGATACATAATATGTGGTACATTTACACAATGGACTACTACTCAGCTATTAAAAACAATGAATTTATGAAATTCCCAGGCAAATGGATGGATCTGGAGGGTATCATACTGAGTGAGGTAACCCAATCACAAAAGAACTCACATAACATGTACTCACTGATTAGTGGATATTAGCCCAGAAACTTAGAATATCCAAGATACAATTTGCAAAACACATGCAAGTCAAGAAGAAGGAAGACCAATGTGTGGACACTTCGCCCCTTCTTAGAATTAAAAACAAAACACACATGGAAGGAGTTACAGAGATCAAGTGTGGAGCTGAGACAAAAGGATGGACCAACCAGAGACAGCTGCAGCTCGGGATCTATCCCATAATCAGCCACCAAATGCAGACACTATTGCATACACCAGCAAGATTTTGCTGAAAGAGCTCTGATATAGTTGTCTCATGTGAGGCATGCCAGTGCCTGGCAAACACAGAAGTGGATTCTCACAGTCAGCTATTGGATGGAACACAGGGTTTCCAATGGAGGAGCTAGAGAAAGTACCCAAGGAGCTGAAGAGGTCTCCAACCCTATAGGTGGAACAACAATATGAACTAACCAGTACTCCCAGAGCTTGTGTCTCTAGCTGCATATGTAGCAGAAGATGGCCTAGTTGGCCATCATTGGGAAGAGAGACCCCTTGGTGTTGCAAACTTTATATGCCCCAGTACAAGGGAATGCCAGGGCCAAGACGTGGGAGTGGGTGGGTAGGGTAGCAGGGCGGAGGGCTGAGGGAGGGTATAGGGGACTTTCAGGATAGCATTTGAAATGTAAATGGAGAAAATATCTAATTAAAAAAATTAAAGAAAAAATAAAAAAAGAAAGAGCTCCCAAGATAGAAGCTACTGTCTTTCATTTAATAAACAAATCTTCTTTCCACTATATGCAGTATGGTAAGGCCATTGTATGCTCAAGGAAATAGGCTACACAAGTCATGAAGGCCAGAAAGTTGGGGTTCATAAAACACTATTGGAGAAAATAGACAAATATATTGTCGTTCCTATTCAAATACTAAGACAGAACCATAAGATCCAGTGGTATGGGCCATACTATTTCCAAAAATCATCTTAACTCATAAGTCTGTTAAAGATGCTAGGGACAAGACAAAAGCATCATATGGGTCTCCTGTGCCTTCTACATATTATTAAAGGACATAATATTTTTGCGGCCAGCTCCAAGAAGGTACTATAATATTTCAACACCTACAAAGATAAAGGCTAAGAAGATGTACTCAGGGTAGCTACACTTTGTCCTCTTTGTTTTCCATTCAGAACATTTAGTCCTGTCAAAACAGGGAGAGTACATCTTGCATGGCTATCAATAGTCTGTAATCATGCAGAAGAAAAAAAAAACTGAAATCTTAAAGACAGCTTGACAATGAAATGCCAGACAACAATATGTACTACCTTTAAAAAGTCCTGCTTATATCCAAGATTATGCAGTTCAGGTACTGGGAAAATTTTGCCCTTCAGAATTTCTGATTACCTTGCTCAGTTTGTTAGAGGCAGCAAAGGCATTGGTTTAGAACTGAGGAAGGTCACACCTAGACATTGGGAGAAGGTAGAACGAAGAATCCACAACCTCAGTTGTGAAGAATCACAGGAATGTCAGAACCTAAACTCATGCACGACTTTCCCATACTACAAAGGAAGAAATAAATCCTTTCGTTGATACCTGGCCCTCAGAAAATATTTATTGAGCTCCTGATACTAAGACCAGAGATTTAAAAAAAAGAGAGAGAAAAATCTGGATACAAGTCAACAAATTATTATTACTGAACATTAGTGACAGCTTTAATATTTGTAAACCATTAGTGCTCTTTCAAAGGCCACTACTGAAGAAGGAGGATGAGTCTACATTTATTTTATTTTCTAATATTCAGACAATTTAGACTTTATTAAGACTCCAAATGTGCTAGTTGGTAACTATAACTCAGTACTCCAGAAAGTGAAGCAGGAGGATGAATTCAAGGCCACCTTGAGCTATATAATAGATTCTAGGCCAGTATAATCTACAACATGAGATCCCATCTCAAGTAGAGTTCATAAAGATTTCATCAGAAAACATTCTAAGATTAGAACACACAAAAATGTACATAAATTATACAATTAGAGACAGAGATCATGGTGAAACAAAGTCAAAGACTATTTCTCTGGGGCTGGGGATATGTCAGCCAAGTGCAAGGACCTGGTTTTAATCCCTAAAATCCACATTGAAGAAGTGGATCTGAAAGTGCCTGCCTGTAATTCCAGTGGTAGAGAGGTAGAGATGAGATAGTTTCTGTTACTGGCTAGCCAGCCAAACTATAAGAATTATCAAGATCCATTGACAGACTCTGCCTTAAAAAACAAGCTACAGAATGATTGAGGAAGACACATGACATATAACTCTAGCATCCACACATATTCACACATACAAGCACACTCACCTATACACACTCACATGCAAACACACAAACACTTACATTCACATACACAGTTTATAGTTAGGAAAATTGTTTCACATTGGCTACTGGTACATAGCTTTAAGTAACCCAATAGTTAATGGAAGCCACCATAAATATCAAAAATAATAATTTTGATAATTCCATGGTAATGTGATAGCTTGTAGCTTGGAGTACTGGAAGGGACAAAGCTGAGGCCCCAGAAACAGTGAAGATCAGGTGGAACACCAAGCAATAGGAGGTTATTATGTTTCTACTCTCACCATAATTTTTAAATTTGTAATTAAAGGCCTGATCTGGAGCCCTACGAGTTAAATGAATATGCAGAGCTAGGAGAGAGCAGTGCAGGGAGGCCTTGAACAAGAGTAAAGAGCTGGAAAATGCAGCCAGTAAGAAACAAAACAAAAATGTATGGAAAAGAGAAAGCAAGAAAGGTTCTAGCTTTGGGCATGTGTCCAGTGCTGATGGTTCTTTCTCTTTAGGCTGCATTACAGAAGAAGCTTCCTCAGCAGCTCCTCCAGGGAGCTCTGGCTCCGAGTGTGGATGCATGCCCACCTCTCGCCTACTCTGTCAGTTTCTTGACCTGTACTTCCACTTGCTGGAGTAAGAATGTCTTCACACACAGGGATCTGGCTTCATATAATTTGGCATAGATCAGTTCTGTTGATAGAAAGATGGTTCTGCATCAATGAGCTAAACAATCTGAGGCAGATAATTTCTGACATCTGTGAGAGTACTGTATGCTGTGGAGGCCAGCACAGCTGGAGGATCATGACCAAGGGGCTGACTAGAGGTGGAATATGTCAGTGGAAGGTGCCAGAACCTATCAGGCAACTTGATTACACTAACTGCTTTTCATTTTATCTAGTCAAACGTTTTCTGTTTGTTTTTAGTGGAAAAAAATCCCAAAGAGCAGAGGTTCTCAACCTGATATGCACGTCAAAATCACCTGTAGAAACTTTACAAATGCTGGCACCCAAGGCATACTCCAAACTGATTGACCAGAGTTTCTACCTGAGAGTCCAGGCACAAGGTATCTAGATATCTAAATCTCCACAGGAGACTCTACAAGCAGCCAAGGTTGACAGCCCTTACTAGCTCAGTCAAGGAGCACCTAAATTGGCTGAGATGAGTCCCCCATGTATGCTACAGACCTAAGCCTCAGCATGCGTGCAAGCACACACACACACACACACACACACACACACAGAAAGAGAGAGAGAGAGAAAGAGAGAGAGAGAGAGTCCAGAAATTGTTAACTCCTAATAAACAGTAAATTCCCAGTCCCCTTTCCCTAATTCCAGCATTTAGCAGTCCTGTGGGCATGTCCCTGGTGCACTGTCTGAGAATACGTGAGGGGGATGTTTGTCCATCTACTCTGCACTCAGAACAGATGCTTCATTTCCTGTTCTTTTCCGAGGCTCAGTAAGAGGGTAAATATTTCACACAGTGATTAACTCAGTTCGCAGGTCAGTCCACTTGGAAGGACACAGTCAGAGCCCAGGCTCTCTGCCACAATATGTACAAAATAATTCTGATACTTGCTTAGCTTTTTTCTGGTTTCAATTTTTGCAGAATACAAATCCAATTATAGATTAGAGGCCTGATGAAAAAACTAACTACAAATATGCCATCACACTAGCAGAATGGTGTGACACCCCAAATTAAAAAAAAAAATAACTAAACTGTATTATAATTTTGCTTGATGTGTGTGAGTTGCAAGGGAAATGACCTCAGAATTCAGTTTAGAGAGATACTTTGAATCTGCATTTTCTCAGTGTCTCTTTAGAAAATCAGTTATGTGTTAATTTCATGGCCAATATTCATACCATATTAACCAAACATGTAATACCACAGATTTAGTATATTCAAGTCTGGGTTATACTCACTGTGGTCCTCCAGAAAAGATGTGGCATGGAATGCAGAGAACATTTTCTCTGCAAATAAAAAAGACTATTTGTACTTGGGGTACCCACATTAGTTGTCATAAGCCAGGCTCCTAGGAAAAACAGACTAAAATGTGAAATCAGAAACACTACAGGCATGAGTTCTCAAAAAATGGTCCTGTGAAGGGCATGAAAGTAGGAGAACTTCATAGATGTCACTGTCAGAAAAGCCTCAGTCATGCCCCTGAAGGCAGGGGCTTCAAGCTGTTCCTCACTAAGGGAAGAGGTGAGCCCCTCTTATTTCTGCCCAAAATAGCCTTTGCACTGGATGTGGCTGCTCACCAGGAGTCAAAAATTTTGGTGTAGCACAAGACACTTGAGGGTTCTGTTGCATCTGGGAATCTTCTCCATCCTCCGTGTCAGTTAATGCCAAATTTAATCTTCTAGCTGCTGCAGCTGAAAGACTTATTCTCGCCGAGGCAACATGCCAATTTATACACACACACACACACACACACACACACACACACACACACACACACACAATCTCTTCCCTCAACATTGACCATTGATTTTTAACTTAAAAATAGATCCATAATTCTACAGCCTCTCACACTTGCACAAGCCTGATCCTATCCAGGGCCAGCACAGCCTGGATTAGCGTGAGTTGATGGTCGAATTTGTCTCCTTTCTTCTGCTGTTATCTCCCTATTTTCAGCACAGAAGACAAACTGACCTTGTTAAAATGGAAAGGAAGATCACTGCTGCTCTGTCCAAAATTCTTCATTGTCTTCCCAAGTTTGTCTGAACTTTCTCTGACCAAAATCACTGCTTCAAGCTCAGCAAAGCTGAGTCTGCCCACAGAATGAATGGGCATGCATGTGTACTCTGCTGAAGGCTTTGCCCAAAATCCATCACTAGTTATTTCACTTCTCTAGGCATTGACTATAATGACACCTTAGAAAGGGCCTACAATCCACTTTCCTACCATTCTTATGCTGAAGACATTATCCTGCTTGACTCTTTAGTATTTCATTTCCATCACCCTTAAATATATGATTTTAGATGTGTTGGCTGACTCTCTTTCCTAGTAGACAGCCAGACAAAAGAGTTTGGGGTACTTTGTTTATTAAATATCTCCAAGCATCTACTGTTCAGATATAGTGCAGCCTCAGTTAATTAATATGAACACTAAGATGAAAACAGGGAATTAATTGCAAACCTTAGAAGCCATGTGTGACCTTTTTGTATTAGACTCAACTCTAGTCTAATGGATCTAGGCTCCATGGTCCAATCTACTCCATGAGTTCTAACCATTTTTATTTAAATGTTTTATTTCCACTCTAATAGTGTCTAAATATTTTAATGCATGACACAATTTGTCTAGCTCCCTGAGGCTTTTAAACAGATTGATACATTATTAAATAGATGAGGAATCAACAAGTGATCTCCTGGGGTCTAGTTATAGTCTTGCTTCTTAGCAAATTAATAATGAATTGACTTATCGTTCAGTACTGTTGAGATACTCATTCTCATCAAGAATTGACTAGTCTCTTCATCATAAACAGGGTCGTGAACATTTTTGCTTAGATTTGGTTTGATGATTTTTCCTCAGGATGCACAGGAGAATTGGAGAGAAACATAGAGATACTGCAACTATCTTCCTAGGATTTTTTTTTCATGCCTTACAATTATTTCTACATTCAGTTATCAACACAACCCAATGCAAACAGCACAAAACCCTTCTGAAGCTACAGGAGATCTTGATAAGATTTGGAAATTAAGGACGGATGCACACATATACTTCAAATAAAAAGTTCAGTATCTCCAGTCAAAAACAGAGGGAATTGTGTTGTGTTGTCCTGTGCTGTGTTGTGTTGTGGTTAGATATTTGTTTTAAATTTGTTGCTGTTTTACATGCTTTATTAAATAGTTTTCTCTAAGAAGGCAATCAATAAGCTAAGTAAGCTACTCTCAAAATACTATGCATAAAATATGAATATAGATATATATTCCTATAATTTAGAGCAAGAAATATACTTAAATATATCCATCAGTACCTTGGCTATCATATAGAAGGGATGCTAAACCATGTAATTTTTCTATTTAAGTTTTTATTTTCTTCTTGGATTATGAAGGCTCATACCCCATGGTGCAATTACAAATACAATTAATAAATCTGAGCATTATGAAGCACTTACAAATACTCAAAATAACGCAGCAAGTGCACTGTTGCCTTGGCTCTATAGACTGCTTCTCTAAGACAGTAATAAGCAAATGATTAGACTTTTAATTTTGTCTTTGGAAAGGATTGAATTCAAGATCTTGCTTTGTTTTCCTCTCCTAATAACAATAATACTGTTAATAACACTTCACTTTACTGAAGTGCTTTGATGTTTATGAAGAGTTTCCCCATGTATTATCCTATTTGACTTTCACAGTAACATTATTTAGAAATTAAGTAATGAAAATTCTAATATCTTAGGCAATTTTCCAGGGGCCTGAAAACAGTTTAAGAAGAGGCTAAATGAAATATGAAAACTCTTTGAAGAGTAAGCACAGGAATTTCCCTAACTTACCGAGTTAAGAATGACAGACAGACAGACACACACACACACACACACACACACACACACAGGACTTCAAAATTAGGGGAAAAGGAAAATACCATGATGAGATCAGGAGGCAAAGAGACAACTTCACAAGGAGTCAAGCATGAAATAGGTCCAGGAAGCAGATATGTCAATACATCCTAGCTAGAGAAATAAATTAATACAAAATTGAAGGATATTCTACACAGAAGCTAATGAAACAATACAGAAGCAGAAAAGCCAGTATTCTAAATGAACTCCAAGGGAAAATAGTGATGGATTCTCAGAATCAATGGAGAATGCAGGATGAGGTCAGACAAAAGACGTTGACTGACAGGCTGAATGGGTAGTTACTAGTAACTCAGACTGTAGGAACAGTATGATAATCTATAGGCACAGAATGATAGAGTCAATGTTGTAGCTCATGAAACAATTTTGCAGCACAATATAAAAGAAATTTGAGTAAGAAAACACACCTTGAGGCAAGGATATCCATGAAGACAGTATTGCGTTAGTTCAATAAAAAGTGACAAGGCCTAAAAAAGGGTGGTGATGATGGAAGAGGAAAGGATAAATAAGTGATGAGTTAGTTCTGTGTAGCATTAATACATACATGAATGTCTTTGAAATGTATACAATGAACATGTGTGCTCATTTAATATGAAATTAAGGGGCTGAAGTGATGGCTCAGCAGTTAAGAGTGCTGACAACTCTTCCAGAGGTACTGAGTTCAATTCCAAGCAACCACATGGAGGCTCACAACAATCTGTAATGGGACCTAATGCCCTCTTCTGGTGTGTCTGAAGATAGCTACAATGTATTCATGTAATATAATAAATAAGTAATTTTTTAAAATAAAGTAAAATAAAATAAAATGGAATTAAGTTCAAGGCAATATGTATTTTGATAATCTAATCCATTAAACGATGACAGTCACCTTGAAAACCATTCTAATGCCAACTTGACACACAATTTAAATATTTAAATATGATGGCCAACTAGGCAGAAAGGTAGTCTAATATAACTGAGTTGTGCAATAAATACTTGTTCCTTCTCCTCTTGAGTGTCCTGTCACATTTCTTCATATGGGTTACTCAATTTTAAAGTCGCTTTCCTATCGCTTCTCTTTGGAAGCCATTGCTGTTGTTCAGACCAACACTGCATTCTATATAGTGCCCTAGGACCCTCAACATCTGTAAGTAATTTCTTAATGCCTCAATTTCCTCTTTAACCTATAAACTTCCTGAAGAATATGAATATGCCCACAACCTTCTTTAATATGCTATTTATACCAATGTAAATACTATATTCTGAAAGGTTTTTTGAGTTGTATAGTTTTTTTGTAAGCTTCAACAAAACTCAGAGGTTCTGTTACATGAAATCACATAGGCCACATGACCATAGAGAGTCAATAGTGGATCTGTCTTTTATGAATCTATCCCCTCCAAAGACAAAATTTGTGGTAACGAGAACAGAGCTTTGAGTAAACACCCCTGTTGTCAAGAGCAGCCCCATTATCCAGCCCTCCAGCATCCAAGCATACCTTACCCTCTCATAGGTGTTCAGCTGAGGGATCTCGTTTGGATGAACATATGGTATGTGAGTAATTGAGCATTAATCTATTTTTCACCTGCTTTAGATCACCTTGGGACATTACCATGGAGTCCAGAACCAATGTCTTTATAGTTTTAAGACATAGGCTTGTCTCTCAGATTCTTATTCCTAACTCCATAATAAAAACGTCACATTTACAGCCTCTCATCACTTAGGGAAACATTTGCTTTGTACCAGGGGCAGGGTGCCAAGTCAGCCAAACTCATAACTATTATAGCTGAACTTCTCCAGTTGATATGAGTCAAAGCACTCGTGTAATGCCTTACAGACATTAGCTCACTTACTACAGTAATGTATCAATTACTATTAATGTTGTTCATTTTATAGGCAAGACAGAAAAGAAGCCCAAAGAAATTCACAACATATCTAAGGTCTGTTTCTAAAAGTTTTAGAGCTGAGTATATGCCATCTGGTAAGTGATGACTAAATGTGAACCCAAGGATTGGGAAAACCAAAGGCCACATGGTTCTTCCCCCACAAACAATAAAGTTTGTCTCAAGCATATGTCAATACTACTAGGAGAATAAGCACAAATGGAAAAAAAAAAGGTATTTTATGGAGTGCATCTAATGTAATGTTTTACATGGATTTCCCA
Organism: Mus minutoides; assembly: GCA_902729485.2. NCBI lineage: Eukaryota > Metazoa > Chordata > Mammalia > Rodentia > Muridae > Mus > Mus minutoides. Next base: position 1,051,621 of record LR753365.1, on the reverse strand, counting down.
GTAAGTCTCCTGGACCTGGCACATATTGGGGATGCAATAAGTAATCCCTGATGGATGTAGTGTGGTAATCATTTCTTCAATTCAACTCAATTCTCCATTACTCCTGTCTGTTACAAGACTCAAAGCAGCAGGCTGCAGAAATCAGACATTTAAAACAAATTTCCCATGGGCCCCAATGTAGAATTTCAGATATACCCAGACAAAAATGGTAGAATGCTTAACATAAAATCCCAGAGCTGAGGAGATAGCTCCATGTCATTTACAGTGAAAGTAGAAACCTGAGTTCTAATTCTCAGAACCCAGATTATAAAAGCCAAACGCAGCAGCACAAGCTTATGTGATCTCCTGCACACCCCTTTGTATACCAAACAGGTTCACAGGCATGTTCATATACTCACTCAGAAATACATACAAACATACATACATACATACACACACACACACACACACACACACACACACACACACACACACATACATATCACTAGAGAAGAATTCTTCAAGGGAGAAGAACACAAAAATGGCATCTATTATTACTTTGGAAAGATCTGGACTTTTCAGAAATATAAAAGATGATGTATATAAGGTAAGAAGAGAACAACATGAGGATATAAAAATGTAGAGAGATATACACTGCTGCTAACTGGAGGGAGGAGAGTTGGTGTTGTCAGTTTTAGAAAAATTCTCCAGGATTAGATTATAGAACATCTAATATAGATGCTGAAAAATAAGAATGTATTATTCTTCATTTATCCTCAAAAACAATCACAAAAGAGTTTAAGTGAGTAAGAGAATTAGCAAGCATGCAATTTTTGACAGAAACTTATACTTGAATCAGACACTAAAATTAGACTCAATGATGTAGAATAAAATGCATTAGAATCAAGTCAACCACAACTATAAAATCAGCAACCCAGCCCAAAGCATACTAAAACGTTAAACAGACAGATATTCTCTTTATTATATAATTATTTATATTTGAGCACAAAGGAATAGAATCCTTCTGTCATAAAAATAAATCTATTTTTAAATATTGACCAACTTTCTGTAAGTTCGTAGATGATGTAATAACCTTTGTGGAATAATGATTTCCTACCACAGCTGCTATTCACAGCAAATTATTTACCAGAATTGCCATGTAGTAAAAGCAAATTCAGTCAATGCTGCATATAAAATATCATAATTGTTGACAAAAGTCCTTTTAGATTATTACTGTAATACTGTATTTTGTGTTCACATAAACATATATTCAGATAATAACAGTACTATTGAATTTGATGTTCAGTAGCAATCTGAAAACATTAAATAAATGGTAGATGTGATATTCAGTAATGGGAAGAGAAGTACTCAACAGAAAATTATATAGGATGGTTATTACCAAGATGGATACAAAATGAAAAGATATATTAACAATAATGTAATTATTTTTGCAGTTGAACATGAATACTAAAGCTATATTTTCATAGTGTTAATTTGAACCAGTTGTTTATTAAAACTCTGGTTAACACGCAAGTATTTAATACAATATGGGCAAATTAATCACCATTTATTTATAAATTTTAAAACAGAAATGTCTAAATGTACATTTTATACAAACTTCTCTATGCAGTTGTCATATTTTCTCTGAGAAGAACTAATTCTTCTAAACTAAATGACAGTTTATCTTATTTTAAATACTAATGGTCTTGAACAAAAGTCTTGATTCAGAAAGACTTTACCTACTAGATGTTAATATCACCTCAGGTGTATCAGTTACATGTTTATCCAATACCTGTGTTTTAAGTCCTGGATTTGTACTATAAGTCTAGAATAATGGAAGGAGCCTTGATGCTCACAGCTTCACAGTGTTGTTCAAGTTGTTACTTGTTCTGCAACTGAGCTAACTGGAGAACAACCTCCCATTTGTCATCATTGTGTTTCTACAGGCAGCAAGCATCCCCTCAGTGCAGATGAGCATTTGTCTGGGCTAATCCTGACTGAGCTAGCGAGGCAGCCATGCGGTAGAGAGTTCTTAACTAGGGAAGATTCGGCTTTGATCCTTGACTCTACAAAAAGTTTATATAAAATAAAGATAAATTTTATTGAGACCGTTTCTAACACATGGAGAGCTGGTGTCGTTTATACCACTTGTGACATAGCTAAATATGTGTAGCACTTCCACTACCAGGAAAAGAAATATAATACCTGTCCCTATTCCTTGCACTAAGTAAAACAAAAATCTGACATTAGAACCATTTTTAAAGGTCCAGAAAATCAGAGGAGTATCTAGACCAAAGAAGAGCTTTTAGTGCCCAATGAGATGTGCAGCAGTTCCTAGGTTTTATAGAGATCAAATCTGGTAACATCATGATGCCAATATATTCAGATAAAACATCTCTTCAATGTGTCCTTACAGCACCTTACTTTCTGGGTGGCACAGGGCTAGAAAAGTCACTCCTAACACCTAACAAGACAGAGAGCTTTAGAACAAGTAATGTGCCTTGTCAAATACTACCAAAATATTAATCAAATAAAAACCTTGGTCCAGGACACCAAACAGGCCAAGCTGTGATCCAATGTCCCAAATGCCATTGGAGTGGTGTGAAAAAAGGGGCCTGATATTTTACCTGAGCTTTCAGGTGGTAAAAAGTCATTTTGTCTAAATATTCCCAGTGTCAGTAGTAACATATGAGGACATGGGACTTCAAATCCTCCACATCAGTGTAAATCAAGCAAAGCATGCAATTATGGGGTTATCTATGTTAAAAATTACAAACCTAGTTAGATAAATCAAAGAGAATACAAATAAGTAGGGATGTAACATGTTTGTTAGTTTAAAAATCAAAATGATAAAAAATCAATTCTCATCCACAATCAGTCACCAAACATAGACACTATATCATATGCCAGCAAGATGGTGCTGAAAGGGCCCGGATATAGCGGTCTCGGGGGAAAACATACCAATCCCTGGCAAACATGGAGGTGGAAGCTCACGGTCAGCTTCTAGATGGAACACAGGGTTCCCAAGGAAGAAGGAGCTAGAGAAAGTACCCAAGGAGCTAAAGGG